>JAAGVU020000123.1:10484876-10507248 GCA_011763525.2 Mormyrus iriodes | reverse complement strand
ACACAGACTCTGTGCTGTGATTGCAGCCAAAGGTGCATCTACTAAATACTGACTTGAAGGGGGTGAATATTTATGCAGTCACTTATTTCATGTTACGTATTTTCATTTAATTGTCATTATTTTGTAGAAACCAGTTTTCACTTTGACATTAAAGGGTTTTTTTAATAATTTTTTTTGTCAAAAAAGCCAAATTATGTTGATCATGATTGATTTATAAAAGCAATAAAAGTGTAAAACATCCAAGGGGGTGAATACTTTTTATAGGCACTGTATACTGAACACAGACGCATGTGCATCGGCTATATACATAAAACCAGAATAACTACAGCCACCTGAACATTGAATGCACTCCGGAATTGAAAGCTTGCATGTGCCATGAAATAGTACGTAGGTTTCAAACCATGTTGCAATCAGTTAATGGTTAAAGGTACAAGTAAGGAATGTAGCATCAAATTCTCTTTCATTTTTCCACACAGTTATAACCTTTGCTTAATGACTTTGTTTGCAAGTTTGCATGACGTGGTGAAATGTCAGTACAGTGTCTTTTGAGAGGTCAATTAACACAAAGCAGTGAGGTCAGATCCTAGTTTAAGACGTCTTTGCCATTTCAAGTAGAAATATGGGAGGTTTACAATAAGACTACCCTTATAAAGGTTTAGTATCTGGTTATTATTAGGCTGTCAGGTCGGGGAGCATGCGCTGATGCAGCGGGGTGCCACACCCACCACATGATGAAACGCCTCGGGATCCCGACTGGCGACCCCCCATGCAGACACAGGGTCCAGTCCCACCCTCCGGAAATGGCCATCCATCTGCCGCAGCCAGGCGTTACATGGCCTTGGCCATGACCCCTTGGCCTGGTCCAGCCGCTCGGGTCATCAGCAGTGAGGATCCTGTTAGCCGGATCACCCTCAGGAAAAATCGCCACATGGCCATAGTGCCGTAACTGATGCTCCATCACAATGCAGGTAATGTGCCTCATTCGGGACTCCCCTAGCAACCGCTCGTTCCACACATAGTCAAACTAGCGGTTCCCGAGGATTCTTCGAAGAGAACCAGTACCGAAGGCGTCCAGTCTTCTTCTCAGCTCACTGGATAGCGTCCATGTCTCACAGCCATACAGCAAGACAGGGAGCACCAGGACTCTAAAGACTTGGACCTTCATCCTCTTGCAAAGATATCGGGAGTGCCACACACCCCTTTCCAGCAACCTCATGACCCCCCATGCTCTCCCAATCCGTCTGCTGACTTCATAGTAAGAGTCACCAGAGATATGAATGTCACTGCTGAGGTAGGTGAATCTATCGATAAGGCTCACATTTTCCCCGCAAACAGACGCATTACTGGTGGCTGTGCCTAAGAAGTCATTAAAGGCCTGGATATTGTTTTTTGTCCAGGACGCTCGCAATCTCAGACACTCACACTCCTCCCTCGGTATCTCAAGAGCCCCAATCAGAACCTCCATCGACTCCACGAAGATCACAGCATCATCCGCAAAGATTAGTAAAACTTTCTTCACCAACAGATGCCCCACATCTGCTGGACCCAAGGACCCTGCCCGACACCCAATCCATGCAAGCATTGAACAGAGCAGGAGCAAGAACACACCCATTGTGAACCCCAGAATCAACTGGGAAGAAGGCGGAGGTTCTCGCTCTACCCTGCACAGCACTCACAGTAGCAGTGTACAGGCCGACCATGACATCCAGCAGCTTCGGGGGGATGCTGCAAAGTCTCAGGATGTCCCACAGCGCAGCTCAATCATCAAGTCAAACGCTTTATGAAAATCGACAAAGGCTGCAAGAACCTCTGCCGATACACTGAACCCTCAGTGCCAGGATGTAGTCGATGGTAGACTTCTTAGGCATAAAACCAGACTGCTCTAGTCGGTGGTAGGCGAGTAACTGGTTGCAGATCCTGATAAGGCTGACCCTAGCAAGGACCTTACCTAGCACTGAAAGCAGTGTTATCCCCCTGTAGTTGCCGCAATACAGGCGATCACCCTTCCCTTTCCAGATAATTCAATTCAATTCTATTTATTTTTATATAGCGCCTTTCACAACAGTGTTTCCCCAAGGCGGTTTACATGGTGTTACATGATGATTTTACAAGATATTAAGGGAGAATAATACAAAATAGGGAAAAGGAAAAACAAAGAAATGAACTAAAGAAAGAAAGCCAGATGACAATGGAGGAGGAGAACCAAAAACTAGACTGGAGATCGAAGTATGGAGAAAAAAAAACTCTGGCTGCCCAACCCCCCTGGGCATGCTGACAATTTTGAACAGATAGGGATAACAAGTCCTGTTCTCCAGTCAGTTGGGATGACTCGTGTCTCCCAAATGGTAGCTAAGATTGCCTGCAACACCAGGAGCCTTACCACCAGCCTGAAGAAGTTCACCCTGGATACTACAGATCCCTGCAGCCTTCCCTACCCCCAGCTGATTCACTATCCGTGCAATCTCAGTGAGATTGGGTGGTTCACAGCTGATCACAGCCTCAAGAACCGTGGACCCAGAGATGTCCAACGTCCTAGCTGATGGATCGGCTTTAAACAGCTGCTCAAAGTTGCTGGCCCAGCGGGTCAAAACTGCAGTGTCATTCTTAAGGACCGTTCCATCACCTGCCCTGACTGCAAGTCTCCAAGGAACATATTCAGATGTATGTAATGCTTCGATTCCTCTGTAAGGAGGACGTGGGTCACTAGACCACAGATGGTGTGTCACCTGCTCACAGATTCCTCTAACAAACACCTCCTTATCTGCCCTCAGAGCCCTTACAGCCATCGCCCTCAGGTCCCGGTACAGACTGGAGTTGCCACCAAGTCATGCACTGTGACTCCTCTTGATAATATCCATGGTGCCCTGCGAGACGAAACACCTGCAACACCAACACAACCTTCGGCAACCATCAGGGTCTTACCTTGGATGGTCTTCCACATCACGTTAGAGTCAGCAGTCATACCCAAGTCTGCAAGTTTCTTGCACAAACTGCATGCAAACTTATTAGAAATAGCTTGATCTTTGAGTCTGGCCAAGTTCAGCCTCCTTCTCCTAGCAGGTGGTAGCCTACTGGATCTAAGCTGAATTTTAAGTGTAGCAACAAGTCTGTGGTCAGAATTCACAAACTGGCCACTTCTGTAGACCCTGCAGTTCTGCAGGAGCCTCCAGTGTCTGCCCATGAGGATGCGATCGATCTCCTTCGCGGCGCCACCAATATTGGAAAACCAAGTCCAAGAAATCGGCTTGAGGCGTTGAAACCAGAATCCAGTGACACGTAGCCCCTTTCACCCCGGTCACCAGACCCATGGGGACCGATACAATCCTCATAGCCCACCCTGTCAGTGTCAGTGGTTGCTTTGAAGCCACCCATGACCAGGGGAGTGTCACCTCGTGGGCACCCATCAACCATCCAACGAAGTTGTGAGTAAAATGTCTCCCTCAGTGAAACATCACTCACTGTGGTCAGACACATACACTGAGATAACAGACACCCAAGGAGTGCCTTAGCCTGAGTATCATGATACACTCGTTGAAGGGAGTGACATCAACCATCACTGGGACGAGCCGATCTGCCACAGCAACAGCTACTCCCTGAGTATGGCAGCCATCAGAGCAACCAGACCAAAAGTAAGTGTACCCACCTACAGAGATCTGACTACTCCAGGGTCTGCGTACCTCAGAGAGTGCCGCCACTGAAATGTGGAGTTTATGAAGCTCCCCCGACAGCAGGGGAAGATGATCATCTTACTGGACAGACAAGATGTTCCACACGGCTACCCGGATGGGCCACCTCAGATTGTCACCCAGGTGCTGCCGTGCAGCGGGCAACACCTCAGCACCACACCAGCTCCGATCCCCAACAGGCCCGACCCTGTGGGCTCTCGGTCGTTTCGACTCTTCTAGGGATGAGGCTCTGGAAAGCGATCCCTCATCCCCTTCATGATGCATGCAGCCTTCCTGTGGCGGCTACGGCAGAGCTATTCCCGTGAAGAGCAAAAGGATGTCGTGCCTATGTGGTCCAAACTGTCCTGAAGTGTTTTATGGTGGCTGGAGTGCCAATCCCGCTACCAACCCCCAAAATTTTTCCCTGCAAGCTGGTGGACCGCTTGTAGGGCTGGATGCAGTTTAACATCATACCCAGGACTAGGCTGTAACACTTTGTAAATCATAGACAATTATAAACAAGTTATAACACAATTTGCTTTTTATTAATGAGTTACTACCATTTATAAGGGGCAAAAGGGAGCCTTACTGTAAAGTGGTACCATATGGAATAGCTGCTCCAATAGGCTATTTTAATAAACTGTTCCTGCAGTCCTACAACACATCTTGTGTGATTTTATATAAAATCTGGAAAACAGAGCTCCTTCTTGGCCCAAATGAAATCGGGGGGCTATAGGGCAATATGCTGTATGGCTGTTGACTGTTGTATAAACATGCTAATGCTTTGCTAAATTGGTTTTTAAATCAAGTGTTACTAAAGCATCAGTCTCATTTGTTTAATTTTTTGAAAACCAACTATTCACCATATTTTCTGAGGGTGAATTAATTTGAAAAATAACCTTTACGCATCAGTTATCTGTCATTACCGAATGTGTTGGTGTTGCATTGAAGCTGAGTGACTTGAGAAAGTAGGAGTTAAGCAAACACTGTCAGCAGAGTTGTTTGTGTGTTTGCTCCTCCTGGAAAATGAGCGGTTTAGGCTGGCTTGTATTTTAGAGCTGGGATGGTATAGTTAACGTGGGCAAGCTTTAGCATGTCTTTACTGAATCTAAGCTAACAGTTCACAGCATGCATGTCATCCCCTAGCCTTTAGCATGGCACTATTTCACCTAATTTTATTTTCCTTTGCTTATATGTGTGTCTCATAGGATGCGGGTTTAGGAATGGAGGGTCTCGTGTAGGGATGGGCATTTCAGGTGGAATTGCTAGTTAAATTGGGGGTGGCACAGTGGTGCAGTGGTTAGCACTGTTGACTCATACCTCTGGCAACAGGGTTCATGTCTCCGCCAAGGTTCCGTGTGTGGAGTTTGCATGTTCTCCCCGTGTCACGTGGGCTTTCCCGGGTACTCTCGTTCCCTGCCCCCCCCGCCGCCCAGGCTGTAGACCCCCTGCAGCTCCGAATGGGATAAGTGGTTACAGAAAATGGATGGAATTGCTACTTAAATACCACCAGTCATTTTTCAAGTAATATTTGATGAACCCCATCCCCACCACAAACACAGAGAACTGTTTCTGAAGTTTGGATAAAAATATTTCTTTCTTTCCATACAATATGAAATATTACCATTGCTTCAAAAGGACAACCTCAAACAATGTCAAAAGCAGCTTGAAACTGAAATTAAACTGAAGAGAGAGCTCAAGTGCAGTAGCATACAATAACATGTAACAGCCTCTACCTTTGGCAGTTATGGCGAAAGGCATTTTCTTTATTTTTAACAACACAATCCTAACAGTACTTCTCTGGCATACTGACTACTCCTTTCATGTATTTACATAAAAAAATGAGACATCACTTGTTTCTGCAGAAGGATAACTTAAGACATTATAACAGTCTCGATACTAAGGCTGAATGATATTGGAAAAATTCAGATTACGATATTTGAAATCTTTATGATAAATAGTAGACCTACAATATTTCAATAACGAAAAATGAGTTAAAAATTTACCCAAAATAAACAAGCCAAATAGAACTTACTATTATGTACCAAGAGTGTCTTTACTGGGAAAGGCAAGTCAGTAGTTCACATTCTGGTTAATTCACCAAAAAGTCTCTTCTGGTGCACAGATGATTTGCTCTTATTTAAAATTTTATTAATAACAAATTTCACGGAAAAATTTCAAGAACACCATTAACGACAACCAGGACAACCTGAGTGTACATAAAAAATTAACAACTGCAGCATAATCTGATTTTCTCAACAAACACAAAGCAGTGCCAACAAATCACTTGTTTTTACACAACTAAATTATTTCCATACAGTGAAGGATTAATATCCTCCGGGCACCAGGTCTTGTTTACCTGTTTGCCTCAATCATTTTTTGTTGAATTCCTCAGAAACAAGTCACACTATGAGAGAGCAAGGACACAAATGATTATCACTGAATCAGAGAGCACATGCAGAGCTCATGCAAAAACAGCGGAGGTAAACTTCAGAAGGAATAACCTGCAAACTTTTTAGACAAAAGTTAAATCACAACCAATTACCATATATAGGAGGCAGTGTGTGGCTCAGTGGGTTAAGCTTCTGTGCCTGTGCCTGGAAAGTCGTTGGTTTGAGCCCTGGCTTTGGCAGAATAGTTACATGCCCTTGAGCAAGGCCCCTAACCCCCAGCTTCCTGGGGACCACAAGGTGGCTAACCCTGTGTTGTGGCCTCCAAGCTTGCTGTCACCCACATGTGTCTCATGGAAAGCAAGTTTGGGTTAAGCAAAAAGAATTTCCCCTTGGAAATTAATAAAGTATTGCTATATTGCTGCTTAATGATATATAAAATGTCTAATTTATTAATCGATTCTAGGATTTTGAAATTATTATTTGATATATGTTTTCGGATATTCGAATATTCAACAATGCTGACTCATCCCTAGTCTTTTGCCGATTGGGGCTTGTGAACATTGATAGTGGCCTTTAGGTTAACGACTTACATATCAGACAGTGAATGGGCCATGCAGAAGGAACCTTTCCCTACTAGCTTGAACTGCTGAATGAACCTAAATTCAATTTTAAATAAACCTTTATTGCACTGTTTCCCTGTTTAGATTTTTTTTGTCTCAGCCCAGACTATGATACCTCATCGTTCAGAAATAATCCCAAATGAATGAAGGAAAGTTACATTTATATAGCGCTTTTCAAGACACCCAAAGCACTTTACAGAACCATCAGGCATTCTATCAGGTAATGGATGGAGTAAAATGTCATTTTTAATTTGCATGAACTTTGGGATCATTCTTTCAGTTTACTATCCCAATGTGCACAGGCTTCGTAAGATCATTTCTCAGTGAAGTACAACTCAGTAGAATTCATTTACTATTATCACTGACTCATAGCATAGTTGCACATAACTGCTGTTGTGACATTGTGCAGTTAACCAGAGTGTGAACTTATCTGTATTTTAACTACTGTACAATACTCGCCAAAATGAACTGTATTGTATAGCACAACTTTACTGTGGTCTGTGACATTGCAACAGGTCTCTTGAAATGAGAGCAAATATGATGCCCCTATGTAGCAGGGGTGTAACGAGATTGAGAAAGACAAAATCCTTGGTTTGGGTTCATAGTTGGACATAACTTCAGTACTGGGAATGCTGAATTGGTTTTGAAATTTATTGTTAAAACTGCAAACACAGATGCTTTTTATTGATCCCTTTGGGGAAATTCTGTTTTAACCTTCCCCATTTTGCTTGCCAGGAGAGTGAGCTCGGCTGTGAGGGGCAGCCACCACTTGCAGTACCTAGGGAGCTGGGGGGTGGCTTGCTGAAGGACCCACAGATGTCCCAAGGCCAGGCTTGAGCTGGTGACATTCTGATGACAGGCACAGAGGCTTAAGCCACACACTGCCCCCCCATTATTAGGAACAGTTACAAACCAAAGGCAATGTGTCTGTCGCTGAGTCGGAACAAAACCTAACAGATGCTTATTTACATGCTGTAAAAATAGATAAAAACTCAAAAATAAGACTGCATCATAATAATCGTAATGAACTAAATCCAATGTTCTCTACTACTGAGTATATATCTGTAGCGATAAACACTCTTATAGCAGTATTCAATATTAATTTTCTGGCAAAAGTGCCTTGAATGCAATGGGAAAGCTGACTTACAGAGGCTGTTTCTGCCTGGCTTTGTTTGTACGCACACTCAGAGGACAATGGCTGTTTCCAAATTCAGGAGCTGCATCCTTTGAAAGATGCGGCCTATGTAGCCTGTGTAGGCTGTGTCCTTCAAAGGTCTGAGCAATGAATTTGAAGGATCTAACCATTGGCAAAAGAAGCATTCCTAGACTGCAATGTCATTCTTGCTTCACGCCAAATATCAAGATACATCGGTTGCATCCTCACCTAACATGACCCATGATTCATTGCCCTTCAGATTCATTCTTCGGAGGCAAGATAGCAAGACCACAAGGTAGATTTTTGCGTTATTGGTATTGAGAAACATCCCGCATTTGAAGGAGCATTCAAACTGGACAGCCTTATGACAGTCGTGTCACTGTGATGCATTCGGTCTTTGAATGCTGACTTAGAACGATTCTACCCCTGAAATCAGAGAGCCGTGGTCTCATGTTGGATGTATTTCCAGAAACATATCTACGCTTGGTATAACAGAGCCTACAGGCAGTCTTGGTCAACTACTCTCTCTCTGTGGTGTAATTTATTGGGAAACCAAAGTGTTCCCAAGCTGCTGATTAGGACTGACAGTAATAACCATTAGCCATAACCGGCTCACAGCCATAATTTCCATAATGTTTTCCATGTTGAACATCTATTTGTGAATTTGGGTTCTGCTTGTCCCATACAATGTATTCATTCATTTCGTTGTACATCTCTGTTAGCCATTTTCTAGGTTTGCTTTTGAGGTCAGCATGTGAATCAAAATACATTTTATTAAAACAGAAGGCTTTGTAGTTATCTGAAATATTTTATATTGTAATTTTTAGATTGTGATCTTGTGACATGTTGCGTTTATCCGGATTGTGCAGATATTAGAAGTGTACTTAACTGGAGCATGTTACTATAGACTGTATATGTCAGTTATGGGAAAAGGAAAGAAAACCATAGTTATATCCTATATTTTTATTTATCTAGGCCTAAATAACAATTGTGTGCTTGTCACCACCTTCTATAAATAAACAAATCTAATCTAGGATGACCAAAAAAATATATATTTCAACATGTCGTGATTTTTTCTAAAAAGTAAGCATGTGGGGAAAAATGAGTACACCCTTCCTATTTCTACTACAGTTAATAGAGAATTTTGCAGCCAGGTGTTAAAATGAAATGCACAAGTTAATCAGCTGGACTTGTGACTACTTCATTAAAAGCCAAACTTTTGGCAGTTAGGTGTCCTGGGGGGTGTTCTATGAAGCAGGATTTCTTGCTTATCCGGATAACTTGTTGAATTTAAGGTAGTCTGGACTAAATGAACTTTATCTTTGTTCCCTTATGTTTAGCTCAGACTACCTTAAATTTGTCAAGTTAACCAGCTAAGCAAGAAATCCTGCTTCGTGGAATACCCACCTGGAGCCCTTGGGGTTGTGTGTTTACGTCATGCCCAGAAGAACAGACTTCAGGCATGACGTCAGAGAAGCAACTGCTGCAGCTCATCAATCTAGGAAGGTTAATAAGGCCATTTACAAACAATTTGAAATTCACCATTCTATAGTGCGAAAGATTGTTTACAAATGGGGAGCCTTCAAAACAGTTGTCTAGAAGTGGGCATCCCATTAAATTCAGCCCAAGATCAGACCATTTAATGCTTAGAGATATCAAGGAAAATCCAAGGGCAACATCACATGAGCTACAGGCCTCAGTGAGCATGTTAGATGTTCATGTTTATGACAGCACAATTAGAAAAAGAATGAACAAGTTTGGCTTTCATGGAAGGGTGTCCAGGTGAAAGCCCCTTCTCTCCTAAAACAATATAGCAGTACAACTTAGGTTTGCAAAGTTACATCTGAATAAAACAGAAGTTCTGGAACAATATCCTTTGTGACCAAGGTGGAGATGTTTGGTCATTGTGCACCAAACGCGGTGTATCACCACAAACATCTCAAACTAACTGTCAAGCCTGGTGGTGGGTGGGTGGGTGGGGGGGTGATGATTTGGGCTTGTTTTGTAGCCATGGGACCCAAGAAACTTGCAATTATCAAGGTGACCCTGAATTCCAATTTAGACCAAAATTTTCTTGCAAGAAATGTGTGGCCATTTGTCTGACAGCTTAACAGCTTAAGCTGGGCTGTAGTTGGTGTTTTAAGTAATAGGACAGTGATCCAAAGCACATCAGCAAATCAATATCTGAATGTCTAAAGAAGAAAATAATCAAACTGCTGGAATGGCCAAGTCAAAGTCCAGACATCAAGACCAATGCGATGCTGTGGCAAGATCTTAGGACACCTGTGCATGAACTGAAACCATGTTGTAAAGAACAGTGAGCCGAAATGATGCGAGACACTGATAAAGTCCTACAGAAAGTTATTGTTGTTAAAGGTGGTTCCACGTGTTAATGAATTATAGGGTTTACTTATTTTCCCCCCACATGCTTTGTGAATGTCAACTGAAGCCTTCTTTTTGGGAAAAATCACTACATATTTAAATTGTTATTTTTTTTGTCACCGAAGGTTAAGCTTGTTTGTTTATAAATGTTGGTGATGTCCTGATAAATAAAAACATATAATTGAAAGAACACCTTCTGTGTTTTCCATGACTCCATATTGTTTTACATATAATGATTTGTAGAGTAAAATTCCATGGATCTGAAAGGTCTTGTGTGATCAATGATTTAACAGACAATGTGTGTGAAATGGATGAATGGGTGTCATCTGCTCACTTCTGACAGACAAGCTCACGCTTTGAATAGCAGTACATAGCAGTAATCAGTAACATATGAACGTATGAATGGTGGGGTAAACCCAGCCGTGAACATCGCAGTGCTTCTCAAGGACAGCAGTTTAGATACGTATATGATGTCTGCGCATATTCAGCAGGAACATAATTCTAGTGCCCCTAACTAGTGGTTTGGTGATTACAAGAGTGGAATGTCTGCCTGAATTGCTTCACGCATCTCTACCTAAAACCAAATCTTTAAAATGTCTTCTAAAACTGAATTATGGAGATTAAGTAAAATGGTTAAATGGAGAATAACTGCTGCCAGCCTGCTGAACTGTTAGTGGTAGGGAAAAAACCATTTTCAATTGTTGCTGGTGTGGAGTGAATGGAACAATGACAGCCTAAACGTGGAGGTAGATTGGAAACACTTTTAAATGCACTTAAGGCCCTTTCTCTAGCTATAATTTTGTTACATCACCCATGCCCCGTTGGAAGCTCTGGAACAAGGTATAATGAGCAATGCCACTATTTTAACTGATTATTATCTTGGCTGTGGGTGAATAAAACTGCTTTTTGGCAAAAATAGTTTCTTCTCTGTACATTGGAGTAGGGCTCTATTTTAGTCAATTATTTTATTACAGTTTAGTTGACTCAGCAATCAATGTAACACTGTCTGTATTTATTATTCACACCCTCAGAGCTAGTTTTTTAAGTTTTGCCCATAAATTTGCTTTGACAAAGATAGCAGCAAGGTTCTGGTTTTCGGCAGGAATGCTTTAATGCAGAACATTTTTCAACTTCTGATTGTTTCAGCGTCTGTTTGCAGCCTGTATTGCTTATTCATTCGAGCTAAGTAGAATGTTACGTAACATAATGAAAATGACATACATAGTATTATCTTATCGTAAGATGGATGATCGGTGGCTCAGAGGGCAGTGCTGTTAGAGTTTGCATGTGCTCTCCATAAACTGCCCAATGTGTGACTCTGTGTGTGTGTGTGTGTGTGTGTGTGTGTGTGTGTGTGTGTGTGTGTACGTGCACACATTTTTGTAATGATTACTTTGTCGGCACCATATTCCCCCACAATGTGATAAAAACCTGTAATATTTTACCTTGTGGGGACATTTTTTTCAGTCCCCACAAGGATAACCTCAGTTTTAGAAAATTCTGTGACTGCAATCGACAAATGTCTTGTTTTTTGCTTGGTTACTTATGGTTAAGGTTAGGCCTGGGTAGGGGTTATGGCCCATAGAAATGAATGGCCAGTCCCCATAAAGATATGCATACAAATATGGGTGCGTGTGTGCGTGTGTGTGTGTGTGTGTGTGTGTGTATACATGTGTACATGCTCTGCGTTGGGCTGTTGGCCCCTCCAAGGTGTTCCTGTGCCAAGCTCATTTCAGCCCTACATTGGATGAGCCTTTTATAAGACGGATAGATACCACATATACCGCAAATGTGAGAAACTTACATTCATGCATGTAAACAGTCATTTTATGAAGATTCTCCAGAACAGAAAATCATGAAGTGTCAAACTTGTTCAACAGGAGCCATTCATCTGGCTAATTGGGAGGCCTGGCGATGGGCGGCAACAAAAGCAAATGTAAGGAAGCGGGACAGAGGCCTCGGAGCCTGGACGGCATGACGGGCCCTGGGGGCGGCCTCCATTATTCAGCCCAAATGCCCAGCAAGAGCACCGTCACTAGGGAGAGCGGCTGGGGCGAGCAGCCTTCCATGAAGGCAGAGCTGCCCTTGTTCGGGGGTGTCGATCCCAGTGGCAACTCCAGCTCGGGGCAGCAAAGTGGCCACCTTGCAGGTATGGCCTCGGGGTGATTACTCATTCATGAACTGGAAAAAGGGCAATAACAGGCAAGGCCGGCCCGCCCTACGGCCGATTGCCAGGGTGCCTTTTGATTAGGGGGTTCAAAAAAGCAAGTGAAAATAATCAGAAGAAATACCTCTGTTTGCATTCTGTGACATTACAGTTTCTTACATATTTCAGTACTTTTTTGTGAAACAGATGTGAGCTAACTAGTTAGCAGCCAGATGCCCTGTGTTTCTGAAATGGTTTTAATATAAAATAACAAACAAAAATTTGTTTTCTCCTGCTCTGGGTGACGGGTAGGGGGGTGGTGATCAGCAGAATCTCGACTAGGGCACCAGAACACCCAGGGCTGGCCCTGGCCATACGGCACTAATCGCTGGACGGTTATACCAGTGAGCTTTGGTGAACTTTCAGCTGTTTTTGAAGTAATATTAACTACAATCTGTACAGTTAGTATGCGCCTGTCAAGCATCACAACCGTCTGTGGTGTTGGTATGTTGCAACTGCATCTCTAGTACCAAGGTACATACTGTATTAAATCATTTCTCGTTAATAAACTCAAAAAAATAAACAATGTTCTATTATTTTTCATATTTGTATTTTTTACACTGCGGTAGTGCTTCTTGATATGATTTAATGTGTTCCATAATACTGAATCTCTGCTTCTATCATCTTACAGGAGCAGTCACTACTTTTGTAGCATTGTATGACTATGAATCGCGCACGGCCTCAGATCTGACTTTCAAGAAAGGGGAGAGACTGCAGATCCTCAATAACACGTAAGAAGATACAGATTCTGCCTAATTTCACCCCCTTTCCCCAACACACACATATCACACACACACATCTCAACTGCAGTACGCAATCCATCCGTCAGAACACTGAGGTACCGTCACAGATCAGGTTTATCGTGTATGCCTGTCTCGCTACCACCTTTCACATATCCTGATTCTGATTTACTCCTTTTAATCTGTAGCTTTGGACTGCTGTTAGTAAAAGACACAATAGATCCACATAATGAAGTTTACTATTAAATGTTTAGCCTCTGTTGGGTTAAAGTCCAGAATTGTCAAAGGCCTATGAAGCATTGGTTTTACTGATGTACTATTTTTCTATTCCAGTTAATCACTGTTTATTTAGGTGCAAAATTGTCTCATTCTGCCAGACAAGTCTTTATTTAATGTTTTTTTAATTTCTGCCGTTCTGTAATTCTTAATTAATCTATGTTCATTTCTGTTGGTTTAATATCTGAAGAAATTTCTGCTTGGCGAAGATACAAATATTTTTTTGGTGTGTTTTGGCAGTCGTGTATGGAGAGTATTATATAGAGAACAAATTTCTGGAAATTCCACCGAAATATTTTGAACTCATATATTGTTCCTCATATTTATCAAAGTTGGCGACTATAAATAATTGGCTAGTTTTAAAAATAAACAAATAAATAAATAAATAAAACTGCCTTGCGCCCGCAGCCTCCGGGATAGGCTCCGGACCCCCCGCGACCCAAAATGGAATAAACGGTTCTGGAAAATGGATGGATGGATGGATGGATAAAACTGAGTGTCATATTTCTTGGTTTGCTTCTTAAAGCTGGCATCTGGCAGTTTGGCATATGGCAGATATTTCCATGGTCTCAGATTAACCTGGAAAGGGACTCTTTTAAAATATTTAAATATTGGAATGTTCTTTAAAAATATTTTACATTAAATGGCTGAATACCAGCAGGAATAAACTGAAAATGGTAAAATACTCAAAGAGCAAAATGTATACAATATATAAATCCTCTATATATTTGGAGTACAAATCAAATCACTGACATTTTCTGGTGACTTCAGCAGGTTTTCTGTTAAAGGTGCATTTTATATATTTTCCTTTGGGTTTGCAAGATGACATTTGAAAAAAATGAAAGTGATTTTTGTCCATTTGGATACTTTTCCTGGCCGGTTGTAGCAGTGCCTCCTCCTAAAGGTGTCTTAAGCCTTTCCAAGTTCCCACTTTCAAAAAGAGAAGAAACATCATAACCCATTAAAACTGACCCAAGCAAGTACATGACGTACCATGACTTTCCAGGCACCGCCGTTCACTGGTATTCGTGTTTGCTCAACATGGGTGGAGGGAGGGGGAAAATTCCTGAGGAATCCCATTTGTCCACCTTTCTAAGTAGTGCTCACTCTCTGCTGGGATTAGCAGAGGTAGTCATCAGGTTAAAAGCTTAATGGAACTTCTTACATGGCCTGAAGACAGCTCATTGTGGGAGTCGGTTGGATGTGTCAGTCTGTGTGTAAATATTTTCCCTGGGTTTTTTTTTTTTTTTTATCTGCAGGGAGGGGGATTGGTGGCTCGCACGCTCACTGACCACCGGGGGGAGTGGCTACATTCCCAGCAACTACATAGCCCCTTCGGACTCCATCCAGGCAGAAGAGTAATTTTAAAATTTCCTTTACCCTGAAAGAATTGGAATGAAATTAATACCATATGCCAGATACCATTAAAACACACACATGTTTATTCGTCCTCAGGCCCACTTCATTAAATTGATTATAGCTTGATTACTTGACATTATCTTGTCTCTGGCTTCTAATTATGAATCAGTAATAGCTGTATAAGATCGACACTGAGTAAGCCATAGATTTGAAGTTTGCTCCTGTGTCGTTGTTCAGACATGGCAGTTAATCACCAGGCCTGTTCTCTTACCATTTAATGTATCTCCTCTCACTGCAGCCTTGTGGTGGTAAGTGCTAGCATACTTAAAGAATCTCAAATCTTGAACTTAGCAGCCCTTTCCCCTCAGGTGGTTTTTTGGAAATATCACTCGGCGAGACTCAGAGAGGCTCCTCTTGAGCTCAGAAAGTAGAGGAACGTTCCTTGTGAGAGAAAGCGAGACCACCAAGGGTGAGTATCCTACTGACTGAGTAAGCCCAATTATAGTTAGAACATACGATTTTTTTATTACAAATATAACTTGAGTTGTTAAGCTTTGGAGAGTCCAAAGTTTTGAGTTTAAGACCTAAAATGCTTGTGAATTTCTGTTTTAAAAGGACTAAAAATGCAAGATTCTATGGATTACTTTTCATGTTTTTTTCATATTAGCATACCTGATCCTGGGTTGGAGGTTTATGCATGAATAATCAATATAATCTGATAAAGATGAATCTCCACAGTCTTGCCTCTCTGACTCAGCGAGTAGTGTTGGTTAACTTGTCTATTCTGTTCCAGTTGTAAGTGTGTAACACAAGCTTGCCCTACTTTTCATTTTGTGGGTTTCCTCTAGTAACTCTCGTAGTTTCCCACAGTCGAAAGTCATACAATTTCAATGAATTTGTGACTCTGTAGTGTCTTTAGTGTCAGAGCACAGTGTATGCATTCAGCAAGTCAGGAGTAAGTATTGTCTCTTTTCAAAAATGGTCTGTATGTCCATCTGTTATTTGCAATACTTAATTTCAGTGCTTAATGATGCGCATATTGTTCATAGGGCAGTTACAGTGTATTGCCAGTGATGATATGCGGAATGTAGAGCTGCTGGAGGTGCAAGATTCAGTGATGAATTTTCTTGAGAATATAAGGAATATTTTTACATTTGTGAGGTGGTTCATCATACTCATAACAGCTATGAATTGACAATATATTAACGGCAAAGCCTGCTCATTTTTTTAACTATGTCAGATAAAGTTTGATGAATATTTTTAGTCACTTGCTCATTTATTTGTTCATTAATTTGTTATTTATTTGAATGTTTTTATATTTATTTTGTTAGTGAATTTAAAAGCAAATTTTGATGAGAAAATAACTTATTCATATCCATATTGTATACTTATTGTAAGAAATAAACATTCATCCTTTATGATAACGATTTATTTTATCATCCCTTTTTTCAGGTGCTTACTGTCTATCCGTTCTGGATAATGACATCACTAAGGGCTTCAATGTCAAGCACTATAAGATCCGCAAGCTGGATAGCGGTGGCTTCTACATCACATCCCGAGCGCAGTTCCAGACTCTGCAGCAGCTGGTCAGCCACTACCGCAGTGAGTGAGAACCACGATGCCATGAGGATCGGCTGTGTTCCTGCTGCGTCAGTCCTGCTGGCTGACATGGCATTATGGTGCTCTCGAAATTCTTTTACAGAAAATTTAATGTTGCTCTTTTTTTTGTTTAATTCTTAGAAACATGGGAGAAGTTGTTTTTTATTTTTATTTTTTTGCACAACTAGCTAGCTGAGAGTAACAGGGATCTCTCAGCACCAGGATAGTAGAGTGGGGGTTAGTAGTGTGGCTCTGTGCCTATGCTCAGAAGGTCATTAGTTCAAATCCTACAGCTGGCAGGATGATTTCCTCGTTGGGCCCTTAACCCGGTTTTCTCAGTTGTGCATCGCTTTGGATAAAAGCATCTGCTAATGAATGAATATTATTACTCTGCCAGTAACGTACCTGGTTGAATGTCATCCTTTAGATGTTGTGGCCAATCAAGGACCTTGGCGACTCTCTTTACGAAATGTCTTTCCGGTAGTTTAACTTGCAGACTTGCAGTTTTTAATGTATGACACCTGATCAGTCGCAAGCATTAGACCACAATAAGCCAATTGCTCACTATGCTTCATCCTTAACCTTTCCCCAGAACATGTGGACGGCCTTTGCTATTGCCTGACAGACGTGTGCCCAGTCCTGAAACCTCAAACACAGGGCTTGTCTCGGGATGCCTGGGAAATACCCCGCAGCTCCCTGCGGCTGGATGTGAAGCTAGGGCAGGGCTGCTTTGGGGAGGTCTGGATGGGTATGCTATACATTTTCTGATCGTTTTTACTCAGTCTTTTTACATTTTGGTAAAATTTTATCGCAGTGTACCATGATACCAATTTATGATGTAATAATGTTGTTAATTTGAGATAGTATAGTATAATGTATGATTAGCATAACTTTTAAGTCACCCAAGCATACGATTATACAGTGAGCCCTTTTCTTGTTTGTTATTTTAGTTGTTTTGAAAGTACAACAACCTTTCTGCTTGCGCTAAACTAATTAAACTAGGTACATGTCAACTTAATGAGGGGTGAAATGCTGCACAGTAGGAAACCCAATAAACTGAATTTTTGAACTGTGAATCACATAAAATCAGTTGTGTTGTGAGCATGTGCATGATGATGCTCGGATGTATAATGACAGGATTTTAGTATTTATGCAACGTAGGCCACAAGGCATCGAGGCACCATGGACAGGAAGCCAGATAGTCGCAGGGCGGATAAACACACACACACACACAGGGTCATGCTCTTTGGGAAATTTAGAGATGCCAGTTTGCCTAACTGACAAGAAGAAATATAGGAAAGTACCTATATTTTTTAATACTGGGATTTGACCACAACTCTCTCATGTATAAGCATGTGTTGAAGATGAATCATGGTTTAAGTTTTTGTTTGTAATGTATTTTCAACTTTTTAAGTTGTATGTATGTAATATTCTTATCACTGAATTGTTTATTTAATGTCTTATTACAATGCTTACATCACTTATTGAACAAGCAACAGCCTCTTGGTGACAAGCATTAAATAGTCCATTTTTGTCTGCCTGATAAATATTCTGATAAAATAAAAAACCGTGACTTTTCTTTTTACCATGTTTAGAAAATCATGTCGTTTCACTCATGAGTGAGCAAAAAAAATTCCTTTACACTGAGCAAAATTGTTTTTCGATATTCTTTTATAGGCTATTCTGTTGCACTAGAGAAACAGAAAGCAGTTATGTAATGCTGTAGGGGATCTTGTCTTATGATGATGCAGGAACTTGGAATGGCACGACACGCGTGGCCATAAAGACGCTGAAACCAGGAACCATGTCCCCAGAAGCTTTTCTCCAAGAGGCTCAGATCATGAAGAAGCTCCGGCATGAGAAGCTGGTGCAGCTTTACGCTGTGGTGTCTGAGGAGCCCATCTACATCGT
The DNA here is from genome assembly GCA_011763525.2 of Mormyrus iriodes. Taxonomy (NCBI): domain Eukaryota; kingdom Metazoa; phylum Chordata; class Actinopteri; order Osteoglossiformes; family Mormyridae; genus Mormyrus; species Mormyrus iriodes. Next base: position 10,488,941 of record JAAGVU020000123.1, on the reverse strand, counting down.
CACAGAGTACATGGCCAAAGGTCGGTGCCCAAAGCAAAGATGATACTTTATTTGCCATTGTCCAAGTACATAAGAAATCTTCAGTCTTTGCATATCCCATCTTTCTCTCGAATGAGAGACACACACATATACAGGCGAGAGCAAAGCCTGGGGTGAGAGCACAGGGTTAGCCATTTATACAGCACCCCTGGAGCAGTTTTTTGGGGTTACGGGTCTTGCTGAAGTGATATCATTAATTTGCTGGCCATGGGATTAGAACCCATTTCCTACTGGAGACAGTATATTTCCTACTGGATACAGACACCTAATCGGCAGAGTCACTCAGTGTCCCCATGGTCTATGCTCCTTCAAGCTAGGTAGTTGATAAACCCCAGTGATTAAGGCCAGCGCATGATTGTATTTTTAACAGTGATGACCTGAAACTGGAGTCACATTAATTCGATCTAATCTCCTCATTTATACTACAGGATGACATTGTCCTTAACAGCATGGAAACTTCAAACCAGCATCCTACTTCTCTCATTGGGCTTAGTCAGAGGAATCAGAGGCATTTTATTCAAATTCCTCATTGGTTTGCATGATGTTTGATGAACAAAAAGGTGCTGTGGGTAGCAGGTTAGGCAGCATTTTAGTGCTACCTTTCCTTTTGGAGAGCGCTGTTCCTGTGATTCACTTTTTATGTTCACTGACTTCAGCTTCAAGAGAATGTATATTTACTGTTAGTCCTCTTGAGTATCCTGATGGTTGGCTTCCTGTTTCCCCGCAGGCAGCTTGCTGGATTTCCTTAAAGGGGATACAGGGAAGATGCTGCGGCTACCACAGCTGGTGGATATGGCATCGCAGGTGAGCAGTAATCCTGCTTGGGCAGTGCAAGCTGTAGTCAAGCAGCCATTGGCTTTCTGCGTTCACTCTCAGTGTGTGCCAGATGTATGTGATGGGCAGCAGGTAATAGTATGGTTAAGACTGTGTCAAAAACCATGGATTGCAAGAAGAGCCCATCTTTCTGAGCAAGGTATTTCTGAAATAAAAATCTTGCAGTATAGAGTAGGGTTGCTCCAGTTACTGGTAATTTACGGTACAGTATCATCACTTTGCTAATTTCGGTACCTGAAGCTTTTTTGTGGCTTTTTTTTTCATTGTACTCTGACATGCGTCTTTAAGAGTTTGCTGTTGCGCCGGCTCTTTAAGACTAAAGCGGCAGCTCGTGGGCATGATGTACGTCTAACTCCTGCCAAAGAAAAAGCTTTGACACACAGCATGACATTACAGCTGAGAAAAAAATATTATGGCTTCAGTAACAGCCCAAACAGCGCTGACACTTGTGAAAAAACAAGGGTGCGGAAGCGAAATATGGAGATATTTCGTGTTTAGGGCAAGTGATAGTGGAGAGGTGGAGTCTCCTTCCTCACCTTCATGCAAACGGTGCCTCAGATCATGTGTGGGAGGAGGAGGCAATACGTCTAATCTGATTATACATTTGATGCATGTGCATCCCGATTTATATGGGGAATTCCGGGAAGGGAAGGTATGCATGATAATCACATAAATATGCTGAAAATCAGATTGTCTAAATAATAATCTTTTGTATGGTTATAGTGACCAAAAAATGCATCTGAAAAGGTATTGAATGTAGTGTGAATGTTTATTTTTTGCATTGTTACCGAATTGGTACCGTTACCAATCTAGCATGCCAGGTGCCATACCGAACCCAAAATCGTGGTACCGAACCAACCCGAGTACAGAGTGAAATGTAAGATGTCTAAATATCTTTGGATTAAAGCATTTCTCAAACATGTCTATAGTTATATTAAAATGACTAGTTTATCAGCTGATCACATGAGTAATTGATCATCAAGATATTTGTTTTTTGCAACCCTAACTTAAAACCTAAAGGGACTGTCCAGTCAAAAGACAAAGAGCGGTATTAACAGCATTCAGCGGACATAAGGGACCAGCAGGGGAACATCAAGTGGTCTAGGCTAATAGTAGTGAATACTGATTCTGACTTTGACTCTCACTGAACTTCCAAGATTGCTGCTGGAATGGCGTACGTGGAGAGGATGAACTACGTGCACAGGGACCTCAGGGCAGCCAATATCCTTGTGGGGGAAAAGATGCAATGCAAGGTGGCCGACTTTGGCCTAGCGAGACTCATCGAGGACAACGAGTACACAGCCAGACAAGGTGGAAGCAGTAGGAGGGATGGATGACATTGTTAAATGCGTTCATTCATATTATTTCTAAAAACCGTCCTTATGAAGCGTCATATTGTTACGTTTGTGGACTTTTAGTAGCTATATAGTATGCATTGTAAAAACAAATATTAATAAACACATCGGCTAATTTTAAGCTTGAACCCTAACCTCAAGCTGACATGTTCCTCACTTCTCCGTATTAGGAGCAAAGTTCCCCATCAAGTGGACAGCACCAGAAGCTGCCCTCTATGGCCGCTTCACTATCAAGTCAGATGTCTGGTCTTTTGGGATCCTTCTAACTGAGCTGATGACCAAGGGCAGAGTGCCTTACCCAGGTATACTCCATTCATTGGTTTCCGTTATGCCACAAAAAGCCAGTCATCCAAACAATGAGAGGACATGGCGCGGTCTAAGGTCTGTAAAACACAGAACTGAATAAAATGGACTTGTAGACAATTAGCTATTAATGGTGTTTACCTTGTCCCAAATTGGTGTCAGATTTCTGATCCATTCTTCCATATCATTCCTTCCGACTCCAGGGATGGTGAACCGGGAGGTGCTGGAGCAGGTGGAGCGAGGGTACCGAATGCCCTGCCCTGCCGAGTGCCCGGAGTCCCTGCATGACCTGATGCTAACCTGTTGGCGGCGCGAAGCAGAGGAACGGCCCACCTTTGAATATCTGCAGGGTTTCTTGGAGGACTACTTCACCTCCACCGAGCCCCAGTACCAGCCTGGAGAGAACCTTTAGGACTTATGGGGTGCTGTGACTGGAGATGGGAGTGAATCCTGTCATTTCAAACAGAGCCAAAGTGCTGCCAGGGTGATCTCTCCTCTAGCTAACCTTTACTCTTTACTATTCAGATAAAGAGAAGCTGAGAGGCTCATCTGACCAGCGCCTTCCCCTTTATGCTGCTTAATTCCAAGGTGCTTTAAAAAGCTGCAGTTTCTTTCTCTGAGGTGCCTCGATTATTTTTGCATTACTGGGACCAATATGCCTTTTGCCGTGTTATTGTTCTTTGGTGATTAGCAGAACCAGAGACCACACAAATCTGTCTGTTAATTGCAAAGTTACTATCTCGTTCTCTTTTCGTCTATGCCAGGGCTGCCAGCTCTCACGCATCTGACGTGATGCTCATGCTTTCTGACTCTCACGCTCACGCGAGAAATCTTACTGCATGTCTATATTATTCCATTATAAACCTAAAATTAGCTACATCAAAAGCACTGGGGTAGTTTCCAAACTCTACAGACTATGTACAAGGTAATAAAACTGTTAGATACATGTAATTGCGTGTGCAGATTTGTCTCAAATTGAAAATCTCACACCAGCTAGCTGACAAAAGTTGGCAACCCTGCTGTGTTCTAGTGTCAACATTATTGAAATTATAAATTAAGCTTTGTCTGGAAACACACTATTTCCCTAATTTCCCCTATGCAGAGAGTGTAATATAAAGACTTTATCAATAATAATAATAATAATAATAATAATAATAATAATAATAACAGACAAGAAGAGTTATATATTTCAATAACTGTTGTAAGAATAGACAGATAGTATTTGTTTTTCAATTAGTTTCGCATCTGTTAAACATATATTTTCCCTTTAGTTGAAATTTACCTTTCTTTGTCAGTGAACAACATACAAATGATACAAATAACTGTAGTGTACATACATTACTTGGAAAGGAGACATGGAAATATGTTTTATTCAAGTGTAGGGGGAGAGTATTTGAGGGGCAGAGATCCCTGGCTTCTGATTTTATTGAATACAAAAAAAGCATTTGTTAAAACTACTGAGCATTGGATCTGATTATTTTGTTTGTAGTGGTAATAAAAGCCTCCAAGGCACTCTTGCCGAGGAACGTCATAT
>JAAGVU020000123.1:10471161-10484776 GCA_011763525.2 Mormyrus iriodes | reverse complement strand
CTGAGCATTGGATCTGATTATTTTGTTTGTAGTGGTAATAAAAGCCTCCAAGGCACTCTTGCCGAGGAACGTCATATATTTTTATACTTTATTTTTTGTGTATGTGTGGTGGATTCGGGCCTGTAACGAATATAGCTAATAATTATCTAGAAATTCTGATTCTGGAGCAATGATACAGGATGACTTCTGTTTGCTTTTGTGAAATCTGTCCAAATTGTATATGTAAAGGGTCGTGCATTCAAAAATGTAAATAAAACAATTACCACCTTACAATGAAAGTATTGCTTAACATTTTTACCTTGAATTCTACGGAAGAGCCTGATGCCATTCTGGAATGTTTCGTTTCTGAACATTTTCCATCATTTGCATGTGATTCAGCCAGTATTATGACTCTGGGTTAGGAGGAGGTGGAGAATGATTATCACAAGGCTGGGGGAGCCCTGGCAAGTCTTACATACCAGTTTACCTAATTGCATGTTGCTGGACTGTGGGAGGGAACCCAGCGGAAGCACCTACTCGAAGCACCTGGAGTCAGAGGCAGGAGTTGAACCTACAGCCCTGGAGGAGTGAAGATGAGCCACTGTGCTGCTCCAGGCCTGAGTATCAGTCAGAAAAGGTGCTGCTCATAAACATTTGCAGAGTGGGAGTTTTTCTAAAACCAAAAAAGGTGTGTACTGTTTGCTCTCATACTCCCTCCGCTGGCAATAATGATACAGGGTCCTGTAATGTTCCCTGTGGAATTTTACATTAATACCAAAGGAATGTCGGACCTTGGCATCTGTTGTTCACACTTGCCACAGTGAGTCAAATCTATTGGTACAGGATTTCTGTGACGACCTGAAACATGATCCGAATGCCAAGAAATTTCACCTGCTGATTCATCTCACAAGAACACATTAGAAATTTACATATAGCAGATTATAAAACTAGCCTGAATGAATAACAAATAATATGCTTGAGGGGATAAATACAACAAATGAAGGCTCAGTCTAATTCTTTTTTTACAAATTAAAAAAAAAAACATTTTCTAAAGTCATTACCACTGAACACGTATCAAACACTTATCTTGACACGAATACAATAAACTGAAAATACCATTTTCTTCCTTGAGGTAATGTAGTTGTCTGCATTATGTTGAGATGAACGTTCATAATTATATCCAAGGTGTGTGATTCATAGAAATTGCCTTCTTAAATAGGTAGTTTGCTATCTAGTGGCAAGAATGGGGTGTTTAATTTGGAAAGAAATAATTACGCGACAAAGCTGAAGGTGAGTAATTACATGTTTTTTCTCTCTCCTTCTTAACACACAGAGTATTAAGTCCTGGTTTGTTTGCCTTTTAGACTCTCGGAGTTCCTGCTTTCCAGGCTTATGAGGATATTGCCACTGTAGTTCTGTCAGGCTGACACTGAAAACAATGTGCGGGGAAAATTATGAAAAAAGACATTCTTATTTCATTTTTATTTCTTTTTTTTCCACACAGTCTTTAGTGGGAAAAGCAGCTGGAAGATAGATGGGGGGACTGTTTCTTTGTTTGTTGTTGTTTTCTGTACTAGTGTTCTGAATATGGGTTTAAATTCATTGTATCAGGTTTACACGATCCATCTATTTGCCTTCCAGCTGCTCGCCTTGTGCAGGGTGCCTGTCCCATAGAGCAGAGCACAGGGGACTGCCCAGGATGGAACACCAGTCAGTCACAGGGCCCCACACTGCGTTTCTAGTGACCTGTAGTTTGGGGGGACCCCTGCAGGTTGGGAAAGAAAATGCAAACAAAACTGATCTCAGGGCTACAGGCCTGATTGTATGATTTCTGCTCTATTTATTTAATGTTAAAGTTGAACTACTACAACTACTAAAATGGAACAGTTAAACGTTGCATTTAATACATGTTTAGTAATACTTCATCTTCTATTCTATATAGTGTTCACGGGGCATTACTATATTTAGAATGGTATCAAGTTGAGATTCAAGATATTGATATTGAAAATTTTTCCAGAAAGCAAATTTTCAGAAAGTGTCCCATTTCACCAATACTCACCCTAATAATTAGTATCTAAGGTTCAACCAAGGTAGGTGGCCAAAATATTTTCTGATGCATTATGAAAATGTACAGTAGTAATTAAAAGTTTGCATTCACCTGCATAAAACAGAATTATCTTATCTTTAAATACACTTGTCTACTACCAGGAGTGGAAGCCAGCTTAGTTATTAGTCTGTATAAGTAAAGCACAGAAAGGATAAGTGCATGAGTTCTGCATCTGTGGTACCCGCTGTCACGCGTGACAGATTCAATGATGTCATCTGGGACTGTTTGGACACGGGGTGATCATCAGCACACAGAGGCGATGTGCATCACATGGCAAATTTCAACCAGCATGGCTATCATCGCACACTTCAAAGGCATGTCATTTCGTCAGGGTTACGTCTGATTGCACAGTCCTATGCTCTTCAGCAAGTGAACCCAAAACACATCTTGGAATTACACAATATTTATCTTGTGAAAAATTAAAGTGAAGGATAACTCAGATTAGTGACGTAGACACCCAAGTCCCCGGACCACAATCCCATAAAGCTTGTATGGGAAGAACCATACAAAAGGGCAAAAGGAAGCAGCTCACTTATACCCTATTCCCAACTTACTGGGCTATTTCCTGCTTAAATTTCTCAACCAAATATTTGTGAAGCTAATATCAATATCAATACTGTGACTGTTTTGAGGTTTCCAGTGCTTGGGGGACTATTTGCTATTTCTCAAGCACTGTTATGATACACAGTTTATTTTTTTTATTGTATATAAATACTGCTTTCATTCTTAAGCAAAATGAAAAATTATGTAAAACACAAAACAATGTTTCCAGCAAGGAAACTCAAACTTTCAATTGATACTATAGTTTAGAATATAATACAATTTAAATGATTAAAAATTATAGACACTTAGTTCTATACAAATAACAGTAAGTGCAGTTCAGTTGTAAATCTGTAGCATTTGATTGGGAGAATTTGAGGTCTAATAATTATATAATTCTTTGATGACCAGAATGACAACTCAGGATTAGAAATGGAATTGGTTTTGGCTTCAGAATAACATTGAATCAATAGGGAGAGGAGTGCAGGTGATGTGACCTTTTCTGTGGGTTTGATGTGCATTAATGCCAAAGAAAACAGCAAAGGATAATGCAATGGTACTTTCAGGGAAGGACAAAATTATTTGGGTGATGCTGGGTTTTGTCAGTTGGGTCAGCAAAGAGGGATTGTTCTGCTTAATTTCTGATTGTGATGTTGTCATGCCACAAGTTTCAAAAGAGAGAGAAGTGTGTTTGCATGGTATTGAACTATGGGCTGTGATATGAAACATCTCATTTTGTGTTTGAGATAAGACAGTGTTGGTATACCTTGGGACAGGGACTTCAGATGCTGGACCACGCGCCGAGGTGTCTGGAATGTCCCAGTGGCTCTATTCACATCTGGACCCCCTGAATCGTTCAAGGTTTCCCTTCCATTTTACAAAACCCCTACATCTGACTGACATATATTTTGCTATTTTTTTCATGTGGTACATATTTTCATTGTTATCTAAATAGAATTAGCATTGTGTATGATTAAACCCATTTTAATATTTCTCACATATGTTGGAATATTTTTCTATGGGCAGTGAAATAATTCTTAAATTATATAGAGCCATTTAAAAGCAGAGAAATTTTAAACATTTTTGGACATTATGATTTGCAGATTTTTAAAACTGTTGGCTTCGGATGTTCTTGCTTTTTCGTCATTTCGTCGCTCTAAAAGCTTCACAGTTAATGCTAAATATGCAGTGCTGTATTCCGTTGTGCGTCTGCAAATATTTTAATATCTGATCTGTTACTACCAGAAAGCCCTGCTGATCTCCCTCTGAATCGTTAATGTTATACCGCCAAGCCCAGCCCATTGTTCAGACCAATGAGGACGCAGATCTTCCCGTTACACCCAATTAAAACGCGAATTTTAAAGGATTCATGTGGTTTCGCTGGGACTGTGTGACACTGTAAACGAGGATCTCACTGGGAAATCTACTCTGGCGATCGGGCACACCATGCATGCTGAAAGCACGCACTTTTGCATGAATTGCATTTTAATCTGCTAAGGAGAGGAAGTCACACACGGGCAGGGTGGGCATGGACGCGGCGGTGGAGGCCGAATTTCGGGAGATCGACGAACAAGGCAGCTGGAATGTCATCTTCCAGGTATTCTGTCCATCTGTCCGACCATCTAGCACTGATTAATACTAGTTGCGAGGGTTTCCCTATGTTATGTAGCTCTAAATACTCGGCCAGCAGTAAGGCTATATTTAAGTCTGCTGCAGCTGTCAGCCCCGGTCAGCTGCTGTAAGCACTTATTTTTAAATGCTCCGTTTTTATATGCATTTTGCAAACGATTTCACGGCCATTGTTACCAGTTACTAGTATCCCGGAACGAGGTGGTTAAGCTTAGATGCCTCGTTTAAGTTCTCTGAGGCGGCAATCGGTGCGGTATGGTTTAGTAGCCATGCTGGCGTGTCATATGTCTATGTAGATATAATCAATGGGCAATGACTGATAATATGGATAATGCAGGAAAGCGAATAAATGCGTCTGATTATTAAGTATTTCTGTTAGTTAATATGACACCTATTTTGCTTAGGTAGCTGACCTACAGTATAAATAAACGTGCTTTCGATGTTACCTTACAACGGTAATGTTTTTAACTACTCGTTTTGCGTTGCTTAAGGGTGGCCTGTCTACTAGTGTTAGGGTTGGTCATTTTAATCAGACACTTTGGTAGTATGTGCCCAGTCTATATCGTCTAGTCAGAAATGAAGTTAGTTGTCCACATATCTTTGTGATCTGCAACAAGTCATGGCCAGTAATACAGTAAGCATTGCATTGCCGATATGATAGCGTGCTCCTGTGGCATGCGTGCGTGGGTGTGGCGTGTTTCTAAGCCGATCGCTCCTTCCCCAGTATCACTATATAACTCTTAATTATTTTTGAAAGCGCCATTTTGTTTATTTCTTATGTTCAAATTCGGGTTTTTCCCAAATAACGAGCCTAAAGACATATTATGTTCAGGTGAATCGAGGTGCCCTAGTCTATTTGTGTATGAGATCTTGCGTAATCAATCAATGCAAATGGATCCGAATATATGGTATAATTGCATATTAATAAAGTTTACAGTTGACTGACCGTTTTAATTACATGGCATACTGAGTTTGAACAGTGGCAATTTTTACTGACCATGAAATGTTGTTTAATTAAGCATTTTGGTTAAAGCAGAGCCAGATCTCTTAATCATAGTCAAAAGAAGCCAGTTGGGTGTTTTTTTTTTTTTTATTTAATTTATCATAGGGAACTGAAACAAGCCTAATCTACTACTACTACTAAAATAATGAAAAAAAAAAACATTCTCAAAATTGTTCCATTTGGTATAGTCTTCGTGAAACAGCCATACGAATTAATCTCATTTCATTTTCTGTTCTCCTAGTGAGAGCTGAGATTATACAGATTCTTGTTAATTCAAAATGTATATGCAACGGTCTTGGTTCTAAACCTTTAAACACTTAAACACAGAATAGATCAAAAGTGAAAATAATTGACTGGTTAACACTACTTAAACAAGTAGTTGGTTAAGGCTTTATTTTTTATTATTACATATACTACCAATGAAAACTTAAGAGACCGGATACCAACCAGGTTTACTATTTCATTGTCCTAAACTTGCAAACGGATGTATAGCTCTTACCTTAGAGGCCTAAATGTTTCCCTGTTTCTCAAGGGCTGAAATTGCCAGTTTTTAGATCAAGGGAAAATATGTGAATATAGTTTATCAGTCACGGTCCTTCCTTAGGAGATCCGCGATCAGTCAGTTGAGTTCCCATGCGCCGTTGCCAGACTACCTGAAAACAAAACCAGGAATCGCTACAGAGATGTCAGCCCCTGTGAGTATTACACTGAAAATTGTTTTCTAATTTCTGAGGTATTAAAATATATACAAAGTTGGGAAAATGTAGTAGGATGTCTGATGGACTACATAACGTGTAGGCTGAAGAAAACAGTGAAGCTATTTGAGCCCATGTGATTCTGCTGTGAAGAGTATAGCTAGTGCCCCCTACAGCTAAGGTTAGAGTTTAGTTGATTCCCTTACCTGTAGTTTTGGGCCTTTTTCTATATCATATTAATCTTTGGTTAGCACATATTTGAATGCTGATCAGGTCTCACCTGTTCCATGGCCCCATTGAGTCCCATTGAGCCCCACTGAGCAAATGTGAGCTTATTGTGGCTTAAAGTCAATGAAGTCTTGAGTGGATGTAAGAATTAAATGTATGGGTTTACTAAATCACTGTCAATTTCTTGGTAGACTAACTCCAGTGCAATTGATGAGGGTGTGGGGAATGTCAGTATTTGGGGGCAAAAAAGCACTAAACATATGTAGGTGAGATTAAGCTTTGTAGTGAAGGGCAGCCACCTGCAGTGGTGCACATGGAGCTGGTGCTCAAGGGCCCACAGATGTGGCTGTTCTGCCGATGCCGGGCTTGAACCGGCAACCTTCTGGTCATGGACACAGAGGCTTAGCCCATTCTGAATGTACTTTTATTTATTCGTATTAGTGGAATGAGATGAGAACTATCGATTGCTTTTTACTGAATTAATACAGCCTTTTTAACTGGAATAACATAGTGTGTATTTGCCATTCCCTTTGTGTATCGCTAATCACATCATATGCTAAGTGAAATTGCATCGTATATAGTTCTCTACTGAAGGAATAATCTAAATGATTTTTTTCCCTTTCAGTTGACCACAGCAGAATCTGTCTGCAGTTAGGAACTAATGACTACATCAATGCCAGCTTACTTTCAATGCAGGAGACCCAAAGAAGCTATATTCTGACACAGGTAAGATATGAAGGTGTGTTTAATTATTTTTCCTGTTATGAATTTTTTAGTGTTCTTGTTTTCGTTTATTTCTGTATTTTTTTTCCCCCGTTATTCTATATTGATTACATTTTAGTGGTAACTAACTATCTCTCCATGTGAAAACAGCAGTACAATCTTTTGTTCCTGTAAAGCACTGTTCATAAATACTATTTTATTTTAGCAATGAAATTTTATTATTATTTTTTTTAAAAGGCATTAATTAAGGCTATGGTTAGGTGGGGGCCCAAAAGATTTTCCGTCTTTGTTTCATCACTGTTTCTAAGTGTTGTAGGTGATTTCTACCAGCCAAGGGTAGAAAACATGCTGGATACCGGCACTCTGGGATCAGGGTTGCCTACCCCTGATCTAGTTTGTAAGCTGCAGTACCCTTGAGGGTATCCCATTGCTGTGTCCCCACTTTAATGAGACTTAAAGGCTTAAAGGCTGCCTTCATAATGTGACATGAGTCTGATGTGGTCCAGGGGTGGTAAATGTGTGGTTTGCATCCCAGTCCTCTACAAAGATCTCCAAGAATCTTTGATTCTTCATCCTTGATCTTTAGGACCTCAGCAAAATCTTTCGAAATGCATTCTAGACCAGAAACAGACCTTTGTCTATCTGATTTTAATATGGTTTACAGCATGATTTAAAAATGGTCAAATGTGGTAGTTTGGTCCAGTATAACGAGTAAGGTCTGTAAATTATGACCACTGAGTATGTAATGGTCTGCAGTCTGAGATCCTAAAATTGTTTTAGTGCAAGACATGCTCAGTATCCTTTTCAAAGTAAGTAAAGGAGAAGAACATTTTGGAAGTATTTCTTTTCAGAGTATATCTATTATACTCGATAGGAAAAACTTCACATCGCTTTCCAAGCCCTTTCAAATCCTTTCATCAATTGACCAACAACAGAAGTATGTTCCCCTTTGGGTGTTGCACCTAAAAATTCCTAATTTGGAGAAACAATCTGGAAACATGAAGTCCCAATCTTCAGGTTAAAGAAACTACATAAATGCTGGATTATTATAGTGATTACTCACTTAATCATTCTGGAAGGCATCTGGCAAGTTTGAAAGGGTAGAACGGTACTGATACTGGCTATCCGGGATATTGCTCCTTGCCTGGGTATTTGTGCTTCACTGCTGTGGAATCTCTGTTCATACCTTGTCACATCATGCCCCTGCTTGTTATAGGACGTTACAGTCTAATCCCTGAAAGCCAGCCCAAACCTGTACTATAAAAGCATTTCTGCAGTTGTGATTGTTTTTAGGCCACTATTGTGGTTTGTCTTAGAACAGTTGACCAAAAATATTACTTAAAGGAACCATTGAAATGACGGATTGTCAAGCAAATTTGTGTACTGGGATTTTAATAATGAATAGAAGGAAATGAGTGGGATTCTGACCCCCCCTCCCTTCTACCCTCCCCCTTTGGATCATCCCAATCACTCAATCAGGGTCCTTTACCAAACACCTGCGGGCACTTTTGGGAGATGGTGTGGGAGCAGCAGAGCCAGGGTGTGGTCATGCTGAACCGCGTTGTGGAGAAGGGCTCTGTGAGTACTGCCGCTTTCAGTGTCAATGCCAAGGTTTAAACACCTCTGAAAAAGGATTTGGCTCTCTTGAAAGAATTCTACAGTCTTTGTTCAATGTTATTAGGATCTAATGCAATTTGTGCATATCTAATCAGTCCAAGCGTACTGTATCTATACAATTTTAGAATATATTTGCTGCCTGTTAAAATACAATAAAGTACAATATATCAACATTATAAGCAATGCACATAATGGCCCAAACCATTGTGTGTCTACCCAACAAACTGTGGTATAGTTTTGTACCTGATACCTTTATACAAAATTTTTGCAGCAATTTTTTTTAAATAAAACTGGTCAATTAAACTACTTTAAATATGAAAGCAGGACACTTTCCTTTAATTAGGGATCCTTAAAATATGAGGGCTGTGTGAAGGAGTAAAGAGCCCTTGCTAATACAGGTTTATGTGTTCGCTTAGAGAGATCTGACCAGGTGACCTACTGGAAACAATGGAGTCATATAGGTTAAGTGTTTACAGGATTATTGCCAAGCAGCCAGTGCTGAAACTATGCAAACGTAGGCTTTGTGAAAGTCCTCAGGCCGCCCTATGGCACAATCTCACGCCTCAGCATGTCACCTTTCGTTTGCTCATTTTTGAGTAGTAAATTCTAGCTCTCTTCCAGATGAATGTGTGTAGTCGATTTGGACTAAATAATTCTGTTTATCAGAAAAAATTCTTGCCCCAGTTTGAACTGCAGTAAGTCTACATATTAATTTTCATAAAGATGTGAAAGTCCTTCTTTGTATAAAAATAATTTCATTGTTCATTAAAGTCTGTAGAAGATCAATAGGCTTGTGGATACGCTGAATCTTTTATTAATTTTGCCCCTTTTGGTCTTTTTCAGGTGAAGTGTGCCCAGTATTGGCCTTCTCATGCTAACAGGGAAATGGTGTTTGAGGACACAAACTTTAAGCTAACTCTTGTGTCCGAGAATGTGAAGTCCTACTACACTGTCCGACATTTGGAATTAGAGAATTTATCTGTAAGTATTCTGACTTCTTAGTTCTGTCAGTTTTTGTCACCCAGCACTGGATTCAAAACAACATGGATTAAAAATTTAGAAGATGACATAATCAATATATTCAAACCAGTAAATTTTAGGCTATAATTAATCAATCAAATGCATGGATACGATGAAAGCCCACAGGCTGCAGGATTCCTTGGGTCCCACTGTTACATTCCTGCAATAATTGTATTCCAGTATCACCGACTTATTTGACAGACTGTATTAGTAGATAAGTTCTATTTTGTTATAGTTTATTGTATTCCCTGGATGGGAAATACAATAAACAATAACTGACTGTCTTTGAAGGATCTTTTTCAAACTTGCAGACACATTGTATAAATGAGGAACTGGAATTGGTAAAATTGAGGCAATTTGCTCCAAAATTGAAGCAACACCGCTTAGTGGCAGCAAAAGCAAGGGCGACTGCAGACAACATTTCATCTTGTGAATCTGTTAAGTCAAAAACTATATGATCGATCTTATTACCACTTCACAAAAACATCTCATGGATGGAAATCTACACCTGATTTCATTTTGAAACAAATTGCCCCAAAAATGAAGGACCAGCACAGGAGGGAAATGGCAGCTGTAGAAGAAGCTTTGTTCTTGTGAACACAGTAACTCTAAAAGGATCATGAATAAGAAGACTAAGAATAATTAGGAAAAGCGCAAAGCACATGTTTGGAAATTAAGACCAATAACGACAATGGAACTGTACGCATGCATTTCCCCTGTGAGTGATCTGCTGCAGCATGCTTTTTTAGCTTTGGCAGCAGCCACGGTGTTGCTCTTTGCAGTTATTGTACTTTAGAATTATTAATATTTTATCATAATAGTTCTGTTCCTCTGCATTAAAATATGTAGCCCTGTTGCAATTCCTGCTCAAGTGATTGGCTGATTGTTGCACATGGCAGGCTTTGATGTACACGCGCTTGAGGAGTAATCCTAGTTTCAGTAAGACATCCTGGTTTAACATAGATTGCTGATGGTCATTGTCATGATAATCTCAGATTGCATTTGTGTGGTTTAGTCAAACTAGAACTTATCTTTGAAGCCTGATTTTGTTGAACCAGTTTTGTGATGCAGACCCCTGGACATTCTGCTAGTTTACAGATGTTCGTTGCTGTTTGTTGTTTGTCCTCTGAAATATATTTACTTTTAATTTTGCGTTGTCCAAAGCAACATACAAATGAGGCAGATAATACATGACAAATATACAGCTGTAAAGGAATCAGATAGGCATAAATGCAGCTCTAATGAGCTTCAGATGGAACAACTGGACCTTGTAGCCCAAGAATCTTCCTTAAAGTACTGCATATAGCCATCAATCCTTCAAGCGTGCTCAGTGATGATGTCACTGACCTTGGTTCTTCAAAGACTCAGGAGACAAGGGAGATCCTGCATTTCCACTATACGACTTGGCCTGATTTTGGAGTGCCAGAGTCTCCTGCCTCCTTCCTCAACTTCCTCTTCAAAGTCAGGGAGTCAGGTTGCCTGAACTCTGACCAAGGTCCTGTGGTGGTCCACTGCAGCGCTGGGATCGGCCGCTCAGGAACTTTCTGCCTTGTCGACACCTGCCTCCTCTTGGTAAGTACAGGACCCGAGTCTTCAGTTTCTTATTGGTTTTGTGTGCCAGACTTAATTTATTCTTGCCAGTATTTAACCTGTTCCCTTAGAACAGTAACAAAGAAGATGAAAGTAATCGATTCAGCTGGTACATTTTGAAATTTCCTAATTCAATGGATTTTATTGTCAAAACTAGTATAAGTGACTGTTATCCCCCAGAACACAGCTGTGTGAGAATTTCAGATAACACCAGATGACAGACTGACTCCAGAATGAGTAACCCGAATATACAACGATAAGCATTTGAATTTGGTTTTACCAATATTATAGAGTTACTGTGCCATTTATTTTTTACTTTTTGCTTTTACTATTAGGTTTGTAATGGTACGCATATTTGTCATGTCCCATTAAGTAAATCATTTTCGGTACTCTACACATCTCTTGACACGGATGGAACCTAAATTCACAAGTAGATTTTTAACGCAGAAAATATTATGCTAATTTCGGCTGTGAGTTGGCTACGGCTAATGCACAGTTGCTCATAATTTCTGGTTTAGGAATATTTTGGTTTCCCAATCAATCACATCAACACTGAAGAGAGAGTAGTTGATAAGACCAAGAGTGTCTGGGTGCTTTTCCAGTGCACCAGGTACAAACTATACCAAAGTGAATGGAACTGTACTTCTTGTGTTTTGTACCAAATTCAAAAATGGCTATTATAATAGTATTATTGAATAGTATATTTCAGTGTATAAATTAGGGCTGGATGATGTACAAAATTAATATCGACATCGCATATTATGCACATACAATTCTCACATGGGGGGTTCAGGTGGAGCTAAAACATTTTTACTTTGTCATATGAAACAAATCTTGGCTAGCTTTGCAATTGTAATGAGTGATTTTTATTATTTTTTTTTAAACATATCCTTTTCAAGATTATCTAGTATCAGTGTAAAGTTTGCCACCACTGCTTCTGTGTCGTATGATGACCCCGGGTCTTCATTTCATTTCTTGGTGTGTTCAGTCTGTTCTTTCTTGCTTGACGTGCCCGCAGATGTCCCTTCGCAAGGACCCATCCTCCGTGTACGTGCGCGAAGTTCTCCTGGAGATGCGGCAGTACCGAATGGGCCTCATACAGACGGCCGACCAGCTGCGCTTCTCGTACCTGGCGGTCCTCGAGGGCGCCAGGGTCATTTCTGGGGACACGTCGGTGCAGGTCAGCAGCTTTGTCCGCTACATGGAATTCGTCTACTGGCTGAACAGCCACTTACCTGACATAAGTTACCAGTGAAGAGTAATACTCTCATTCGTATTGATTGCAGTGTGAAATTTTGAAGGTTCCCAAAGCTTTAGAATATAATATTTCGTATACAGTGCTCACAGAAAGCCTTGGGATGCTTGCTTAATTCTGTAACAATGTTGTAAATTTTCCAGTTTTATAACAAAAGTCCATTGACAAGCCGTGTTTAATACATCTGCACATATCACACGTTTTATTAAATGTCATAATGTTTTTTTTTTTTTTAGGACTCATTCAGTTTTGTTCTTGCCGTTTTGCTATTAACTGCAATTGTAGTCATTGGCTCCCAATGGATACTAAATATGATTTTCTTATAAAACCAATAAATTTGCCACACAGACACTCCTCGCTTAACGACCTACCTGTTTAATGACCTCCTGGACTTATGATCAGCTCTCTAAGCAGTCGGTACTGTGCGCTGTACGAGAACCTTGGTCATGGAAACGGCAGCACGGCATCTCAGCATCAAGCGTTTCATCATCATAATATACAAAATGATATAAATGGTGTGAAGTTGACCTTAAAACAATATCTAAAGAAGTTTGACACAAACCCATTACCAGTACAGTATGCCTGAAATATTGGTAAGGGACCGCTCCTCGCTTATCAACCAATTCACTTAATGACCTGGTCATAGAAGCGTAACTCTATCATTAAGTGAGGTGTCTAAATATGTTTTACTGAATTAATCAAGCATCCCAAGGCTTTCTGTGAGCACTGTATATTACAATATTAATTGTATGTCCTTCTCAAAAACCTGCAGGCTTTTGTTCATCGATCCCAGTAGTTTACATTTCAGCAGTTAGTAGCTGTTCCTAATAACTTTAACACTTGTGATTGCAACAAGAAATAGTGCTGCAGGATTAATTGCATAAATGATTATGAAGAGTGGATGGGTGGACCTTGTTGATGACACAGCCTGTCATATACAGGCACCGGCAAGCCATTTATGCACCTAGGTCGCTAGAAGTCAGTCTTCGTGAGTTTCCTGTTGTCTGTGCACTAAGGAATCATGGAGGGAACTCTCAAATGAGGAAGAACCCCCAGCAGAGTTGACGCCCCCCCCTCCCCGGCCCCCAAAGCGCTCCAGCAGTGCAAGAACAGCATCCTTCCCCTTCCCAGAACCGGGTGATGAGCACGTCAAAGTACAGCACAATTCCCAAGCTAACGGGTAAGGTGTGTGTGTGTGTGTGTGTGTGTGTGTGTGTGTGTGTGTGTGT
>JAAGVU020000123.1:10450355-10462807 GCA_011763525.2 Mormyrus iriodes | reverse complement strand
TGGATGGATGGATGGATGGATGGATTTAGAATCAATATAGAGAGTGAAAACCATATGAAATTAAAATACCTTCATTGATTAACTGATAAGTGGCAAAATGGCCTCACATGTACAGGGTCGGGATTGGAATCCTGCCCCAGGTTGAATGTGGAGTTTGCATAATTTTCCCATATTCATACAGGTTTTCTCTGGGTAATCCGGTTTCCTCCCAGAGTCAAAAAACTTATGGACTTATGCAATTTGGTGTCTCTAAATTAGCCAAAGTGGATGAGTGCTCCATCATGGACTGGCATACCATTCAGAGTGTTCCCCTGCCCTGCGTCTCCTGGGATTGGCTTGAGGCAACTCCGCATCCCTGTACTGAATAAGCAATTGTAAGACAGACAAACAGACAGATGGATGGATAATAATTGATCAAGTGCAGAATATCCCCATGAACTTCCTGCTGAAATGCAGTAGCATGGAAATTCCCTGGCCTTTTTCATATTTCTTTAGTATTTGCTTTAGTCCCTCTTCAATCACTCAAACTGGCAGATTCTTGCTTTTACAGACAGATTCACTTGGAGAGCCATATGATGTAGCTTATGTTTGCTCTCATAGAGTCCCTCTACTTTTACCCTATAATGGCAAAAAAAACATGAAATTATATTAAGAGATTACATTTCTACATGCTGTTTAAGGGGAAAAGTCAGTTCAGGATTGCTGAATTTTTAGGAAATGACCTGTAATGTACACAAATGCCAAAGCCTTCAATGCATAATTGGGCTTATTTTATCTCCTGTTTATGGACTTATGCATAGCAGTGGAAAATCCTCATGGGGTTAGAGGTCAACTAGCTGTCCAACCCTCCTGTCCATGCTAACCACACAAATACAATGCAGTATAGATGACATAAATTAATACTTGCCAATTTAAAAAGTACAGTAGTTTGAGGGTTTTTTGTGCACTAACACAGAAGTTGTACGTCTTATGTAACCGAAAAACAAGATGATGTTCAAATATGTGATTTTGCAAGACCACAAAGGTATAACATGGACGTTCTTACTGTCCATGACATAGGCGATTGTAGCTGTTATTCACATCACAGGAAAAATGAGAAAATGAATAATAAATACCTTTTCCTGAAAAAGATCTCATGTAACCATATAATGCAACGGAATGATTTCTTTCAGATGTTTATGTCCATGCATCCATCTTCCAGCCTTTTATCCCGAGCAGGATCACAAGGGAGTTTGGAGCCTATCCCAGCCAGCTCTGGGCCCCAGGCGGGGCTACCCCCTGGATGGGATGCCAGTCTGTTGCAGGGCACACACACACTCACACACTCAGTCTCACACTATGGGCAATTTAGAGACTGCCTCTACTTTGAAAAAATCCCACCAGCGAGACACGGAAAGAACATGTAATCTCCACATATACAGAGCAGGAGCCAATGTTCATTTTGTTTATGAAAAAGGCAGTTAGCAATAGAAATGAATATTTCTTTGTCCATCTGTGTTCCAACAGCTTATCCAGTACAGGATCACAGGGGGGCCTGGAGTCTATCCCAGGCATATCACTGGGAGCTAAGCAGGGGCACACCCTGGACAGGATGCCCATCCACTGCTGGTGGCTAAATCACCTAATCGAAAAAAAAAATCATATGATGGAAATTACTGCTCTGTAATGCATGTGTCTAAACGTCAGCTCAGAACTTAGACAAATGTTCTTTGTTTATAGTTAAAAGCAGATATATATAAAACACCACTAAAACAGGTTTCCTCAGAATGTCACACAAACGCGTGTTATGCTCCAAGAGTCACGCAAACAGTGCTGCAGTCGACCAATTATACGACTGATAGCTATGTTTCTGATAACACTGAACAGCTATTGTGTTAATAGAAGAGTGACACATTACACAAAGCAAGCAATTACAACAGAACATAATAGCGAGCAGATTATTGTTAAATATAAAGTTTAAGCATGTGAAGAGCGTAAGACTTCACGAACACTGCAGATTTTTAGTAAGAAATACAGACCAAGGTACTCCCTAAGAAATCTATTTGTATATAAACACAGAAAATTTCAGCTTTGAAATTCTTTTTTATCATTTGGTTATTATGAAGTTAATCGGAGAAATGTGAAAAGCCCGCTAGCATAATCACCGCTGCGTTTATATCAGCTTCTGATGTCGACAGCAAAGGACTTTCTTATGAAACGGCACATTAAACTGCATGTTAAAACCACGCTAAACTTTGTTTTGTTTTTTTTTGCTGTGTTTTACAATAATAAGAACAAAAATATTAAGAACATAAATGAGAATTCGCTGTGTTTTCAAAATATTCGAATATTTACAATTGAACTGGCTTGGGCAGAGGACAGGCACGTGCAAAGCCTTCCCTTTCCTAATCTTTCCTCTTTCCTCTCCATAGATTATCCAGTGCATTGTCGCGACGTCTCATTAACGTGGATTAATGTATCATGGTGCCAGAATAAAGAAATAGCCTATAACAGAGGATAAGCGGGCATTTAATAAATGATGGATTGATGGACGTTAAGCATCCATGATCTACCACATCTGAATAATTGAAACCATACTTAAGGCTGCTCGTCACTTGCTCATCAACTCAGTTCAAGGGTAAACTGTCACTTTAAGTGAGTAGTACCGATAGGGAGAGGAGAAATGTAGTCTGGTTAAATGACTTCCTATTGTGACAAAGTAGAGAATTTAGTAGCAGGAAACTGTACAGTACTGTGCAGGCCATATATATCATCCTTGAGTAAATGTGGTTCTGAAATAAAACAAACTATAAACCGAAACATGCAAAACAATTTTGAGAAACTGAGCTAATTTCGGATGAATTATGGTGTTAAAGGCATGAGCGATGTTCCGTTTTGTACAGCATTAGTTTATTCACATTTCCCTAATGATTTAATTTGCATAAATTTGCACTTTGTAGTGTACAATGTGCAATATTAAATACACAAGTCTAATATAACATTAAAAGTAATATTTTCGGAAAAGTTGCTGTAATAGTTTCATTATCATTTTCTCATAACTTTTCTATGTGGGTTTCCTGCATGTTTTTGCTTGTTTTGTTCGTATACCACATTCACCTTTAATTCAAGTGGGTTGCTTTCATGAAACATTGTGTGGGGAAAACAGCAATTGCGCCCTCAAATGAACTTTTGATGTAAAGCATATTAACTGCTAAACAATTTCGTGCTAATTTGCGGTATGTTGAGGCGCGAGCAGCAAAGAAAATGAAAATACTTAAATCTTTGTTGTGTTATAAATTAATGAGGTATGTGTTTTTGTTTTGTTTACATCTTATTTTCCAGTTAAAATTGTTTTGCGTTGGTATTCGTATTTCAGGTAATAGGTATTGCTAATGGCTCGTTTATTTTGTTAACAAGTAAGAGAAATAGGGATGAAGAAATGCCACTTGTCTGTTGATGTATTATTTTCTATTTAATATACATCTAATAAGATATTGTTATTATCCCATTGTATTGCTATTTTTCCGGTAGTGCAGTTTACTTTGTACAGTGACATGAATAAAACTAAAATCTAAATTATAATAATTCCCATGACCACAGCAATACGTCAGTAAAACCCCTAAGTAGTTTACGTCAAAAGACAAAGGCGATTAAGTAATGTTTTTTTTTTTTAAATGCCATCAAGTTACATTTTTCAATGCGATTGCTGACAGGTTTAATTTACTTACATTTATTGAAGCTACTGTTACTAGGCCGAAATAAAACAAGTCACTCTAGCCAGTTAAACATCCAACACTACCCTATTGCAATAAGATTCAGAGTTTGCACCATTATTGCGTTGCGGTCTGATGCAATTACTTATCAGACTCTTAATATTTCATGCTCGCCTGGGTAGCCTAGTTTCTCAGTTCTAATGATCATTTCTGAACAGTATACTTACATAAAAATTAAGGTAGTAATTAAAAGACAGTTAAAGTAAAATAAAAGACATCAATAAACAAATGTATGGTTGCGCTTACTTCAAGGAGCGCTGTGCCATCCTCCAAAATGACTATGGAATTGCAAAAATGTAGCCAGAAATAATGTGTTTTCTAATTTAATTAAGCAAATACACTTTTCAATAGTAAAAATAATTTCAATCAAAATGGTTTCTTATATACAATTTACAAACACGTTTTAATAGGTTATCTATATCAGATCATTCCATTGCCCTACCAATACTGTTACATTGCGTTGCATCATACATGTCTAAATCCACTTCTCTTTTTGACAACCGTTGCATGACAACGTATAAATATATTTAAAAAACACCTCATTCGAAAACATAAAACGAGCACAAGCAGACGACACGACCGCGGCTCACAGTGACAGTCACATACAATTCAGGCACCGTTGAATTTCATTTTGAGTTTCTTTCATCTCGCGGTCAACTTTAATTCCACTGACGGTCATCTAAGGATGATTCGGAAAATGAGCGGTTGCAATACTAAACCTGTACAGTAGTGATTGACTAAATTGAGCGTCTTTTCTATGGTGTCAGCGCCGTCCCGTAGCAGACAGTAAGTTTCTCAGGGTGGTCAGTTCCCTTGAAAGCTGCTCCACACGTTTCTGCAAGCGTTCGTTTTCCACCGACAGCTCCAGCACTTTGTTTTGCGTCTCTAGGTTGCGCATCTTGGCTTTGTCCCTGCTCTTCCTCACTGCAATATTATTCCTCTCCCGGCGCTGTTTGTACTCATCGCTGTCTCTATCCAGGCGCTTTTTCGCCTTGCCGCTTGAGATCTTGTCATGCCCCATGGAGCGGCTCCCATCTGGGATCGCTGGAGTGCCGGGTGGGCTGGAGCAGGACGGGGCGCTAGAGACATTACCAAGATTTGGGGCCGACTGATAATGCAGATAGGATCTCGGCTCATAAGTGCAGATGCGATTGTCCATTTTTGTGTCGTCCTTAAATTCTTGTTTTAACTCGGGTTTCATATACCTCTCAGAATGGTGTTGGACCAGCACAGAGTCAGCCCTGGAATGCAATAAATCGAGATATCCCGGAATATTAGTATCTGATGGGCTGGTGGATTGGCAGGGCCCCGGGTTGTTGAATGAAAAATAACTTTTGTAATTTTGTCCGGGCGTTACTCGCCGGTTTTTGCCCTCTTCTGCCAGGAAATTGGCGAAGACGTCTTCCCCGCGGTGATGGTCCAGGGTTTGAGTGGGCTGTCGGTCGTGTAAAGCGGGCTCCAGGTAGCCGCTGAAGTCTATGGCTTTTTCGTGCTCCGCGATACCCAGCTCCTTCATTGAGCCCTCGTCGCTCGCCACTTTGTAAATCAACTTATTCTTGTGGATATTAATGTTCTTGTCGTCGCCGAAAGCAAAGTAATTGCGATCGTAAAAGGCTGTTGCGTCCATGGACCTTAACACCTGCCGGGGTGCGGGACCATTTGATCGTGGGGACAGCTCCTCGAATGACCGATCCCTGACATAGGGAAAAACACGAAATTCTTCAGCCGTAAGTGGAAGAAAATGGGCGGAAAGTCACAGATAGTTCTGTTCAGAAGAAAGCTCGGATTTTACTTGTGTTTTGAGCTGTCGATTGCAAGCTGTTGCTCCAAAATGAAACACTTTCCGGAGCATGTATCCCGATAACTCAATGATTTGACGGCGGACTTTATATAACAGCGCGGAACAGAGGGCGGTGTTTCCTTACGCCTGTATGACGAGTTTTTTTTTTTTTTTTACCAGTTTGGCAACAAGTCCTAGTTTAAACGCGTCGATAGGTCATTACGAGTTCCATAATACTAATGATCTAGGTCTACGTTATTGAACAAACCAAAGAGAAACAAATAGAACCGCTTAAAGTATTTTCTTGCCTGAAGCAAAAATAGGCCTATATTAAATTTGTGAATAAGCGAATGCTTTAAAGAAGTCACTAACAACGTTTATATTGTAACGTTACATTTTTAATCATTTGAAAAACTAGCTAAAGTGTTTTTATCAGAGATAAGACAATATGTTCTGAATTACAGATTTGTTTCAGTGTGTGTTCTAGGACATGGTAATTATTCATTATTCTGGTAATTCTAACATTGTTTGGTGGAAAGAGCGGAAGCAGAACTCACATTCACTCTTTTACCTTGATCCGAAAACTAGTTCGTTATTACATGTAATTTTCTGCCGCACAACTGGCATAAACAGGGCCGTAGCTAGGGCAGTTTTAGCGGGGCTTTAGCACTCCAGTAATGTTCTTGACCCTCTCCCCCCACCCCATGACCCACAAAATAAATGTACATTAATAGTTTAAATAGTGTGCTCTCATTCATTTTCATCAAAATCAGAACCCCAAAGAGCTACAATAATCAGTTTAACATGAAGAATTCGAATATATCAATGTGATTGCTATGAGTAAATTGAAGTCATGGCATTATGAGTCTGACGGCTGTGTTAACGTCATACATTAGACACGATAAGGGTATGCTATCACAGAGGAGCAATTAAGTTTAACAATAAAGCATATTAAACCAAGCATAGATTGTTACAGGAGACTTTGACCAGGAGGCTGGTCAAAAAATAATGCAGTCTGTTCACAAAATATCAATATCATACCCCCCCGTGTAGTGACTTTGATTCCATCCATCCATCCGTCCATCCATCCATCCATCCATCAGTCAGGGTAATGGGGAGGCTTGCAGCCTATCCCAGCATAGGTCACAAAACAGGGAAACACCCTGGACGGGATTCCAGTCATTTTCATTCTTTTACCATGTTTATTCGTCAAGATATGTAGTAATACATTACGCAACTGTGTACATCTATCCAGCTGCTCATCATCCAGTGGCTTATCCGGTATTGGACTATGGTGAGCTTGGACCCTGTCCAAGGAAGGGCACAAGGCAGGGGACATTCTGGAAGGGATGTCACGTAATGGCAAGTCTCATACATGCTGATACACACACACACAAACACACATACAGGATGGGCAATTTAGAGACACCAGTTTGCCCAACTGTGGTGCTTTTGGGTTGTGGGAGCAAACCAGTGTACCTTGGGCACAGAGCTGTAGTGAGAGCAGTAAAATACTCTATATTTAAAGTGATATATAATTCATAATGTATTCATTTTAATTTTGTTAAATAAAATATTATGCATAGGATATTATGCATTCATTACATATACATATATGAAAGCGCACAATCAACAGCGTGTTACTCAATACATTTTTATTAAACATCCATTCATCCCTTTTCTATACTGCTTGGTGAATTAAAATCTAGGAAATCGCAATATCTCCATCTATGGACCACACAGCGTTTGTGCACGGAAGACGATGGCGATAAGTTGAATATTTCGTGGATTAGTCACTGAACCTTTGATTTGCATGTAAACATTTTCTTTAAGAATAATGCTGATCTGCATTTTGGTGCGTTATTATTTCTCTTCTGTAATATGTCTTATTTAATGACTGTTTTCCTTGTTTATAGACGGCATCTAATTAAGACAGTCGTCAGTTTGCATTTAAGTGATCTTGGTTCCCTCTGTGATGAAAATCTTCACTTGATATAAGCAGAAAGCATAAATGGCCTGTTAAGAGCGAAGCTTTAGTGTGACAGAGCCTAGTCGCGCGTTTGGACTGTTATATATTCCAATACTAGTATTACTACATAATCAGATCCACAGCTGTTCTGATATTCAGACTACTGGCTTAGCCCATCTTTCTATCGCCGTTTTGTACGTGTAACTGATTCATACATAACTTATAGTACGATATTTTATCTAAATACCATCAGTCAAAACTGCAAAACTTTCTTCCGTGTGATTATCACTGATTGTACAGTAATAGCGTTTCACCAATCATAGAATGTCAAAACGGTCTGGCTGAAGGGACCCCTGGCTGTGATGGTTTGATACAGAAATGGACCGAGACCTTCAGTCTTTGTCAAAATATGTCATGCAAGAGCTGATAATGGGGACGTGAACATACACAGTATGCATCGATTTGGCTGGATAATACATAAGGGATATGTAGTACTGCTGCGTCTCATACATCCAGAATATGGATTCAGCTGAGACATACTGCTCCAAACACAGTGTTGTCATTGAAAAACACTGAAAAAATATTTCCAACTCTAATGCCCAATTCAACTGAATTATGAATTATCTTTCTATATTGATTTTTTTTTTATTCATGAGTCGGAAGCACTTTCCACTATTTGAAACATTTTCACTAAAACTGCAAGAAAATGAATCCACTGTTTGTTACAAATATTACTACAGCGTACTCTCAGTGGTCATTTTATTTTGTTTTTGCTGCATAGTATCAGGTTGGATCCCACTTTTAACAAGCAGGGGTACCTAATAAATTTCGGCTAAGTGTGTTATGAATGGGGAGCAGTACATTGGTCAGCATTGTAGTCTCACATGTCCAGAATTGCAGTTTTGATTTCTTCCCCACTGTGCGTGGACTTTAAATGTTCTCCCCATGTCCACACTGGTCTTTCTGGATACTCTGGTTTCCTCCTGTACTACAAAAGCATGTGTCAGGTCAGGTTGGGGAGCATGCACTGGTACAGCGCGCTACCCCACCCACCACGCGACAAAACACCTCGGTATCCCAGTTGGCCACCCTCCAAGCCTACACCAGGTCCAGTCCCACCCTCTGGAAATGGCCATCTATCTGCTGCAGCCAGGTGTTACGTGATGTCCGCTTGACCTGGTCCAGCTGCTCAGGTCCTCAGCAACCAGGATCCTGTGAGCCAGGTCACCCTCAGGGAATTGTGTCACATGGCTACAGGACCACAACAGATGCTCCCTCACAATGCAGGAAATATGTCTCATTCGGGACTCCCTCAGCAACCACTCATTTGACACAAAGTCAAACTAGTGGTACCTAAGGATTCTCCAAAGAGACACAGTACCAAAGGAGTCCAGTCTTCGTCTCAGGTATCTGGATAGTGTCCATGTCTCACAGCTGTACAGCAAAACAGGGAGCACCAGGACTCTAATGACTTGGACTTTAATCCTCTTACTAAGATATCAGCAGCGCCACACACCCCTTTCCAATAACATCATGACTCCCCATGCTCTCCATCTACTGACTTCATAGGAAGAGTGACCAGAGACATGAATGTCAAGGTAAGTGAATGTCTTGACACGGTCAACATTCTTTACACAGGCATACACACTGTTGATGTCTGTATCCAAGAAGTCATTAAAGGCCTGGGTCTTGGTTTTCATCCAGGACACTTGCAGACCTAGACATTCAGACTCTTCGCTCAGTCTCTCGATCCCCAATCAAAGCCTCCATTGACTCTTCGAAGATCACAGCATCATCAGCAAAGTCAAGATCAGTGAATCTTTCTTCACCAACTGACGCCCCACAGCTGTTGGACACCACGACCCTGCCCAACACCCAATCCATGCAAGCATTGAACAGAGTAGGAGCAAGAACACTCCCCTGGCGAACCCCAGAATCAACTGGCAAGAATGCAGAGGTTGTCCCTCCACTCTGCACAACACTCACAGTATCAGTTTACAGCCCGGGGATCCAAAAAAGTCTCAGGTTGTGCCACAGAGCAGCTTGATCAATTGAATCGAACGCTTTACAAATACCAACAAAGGCTGCAAAGAACCTCTGTCAATACTAGCATTTGCGCTCGATGAGAACCCTCAGTGCCAGGATGTAGTCGATGGTAGACTTATTAGGCATAAAACCAGACTGCTCCAGTCGCTAGTAGATGAACCATTGATCATGGATCCTGTTGAAGAAGACCCTAGCAAGGACCTTACCCAGCACTGAAGGCAGTATTATCCCCCTGTAGTTGTCACAATCCAGGCAATCACCCTTCCCTTTCCAGATGGGGATAAGTCCCATTTTCCAGTCAGTTGGGATGATGCCCGTCTCCCAAATGGAAGCAAACATTGCTTACAATGCCAGGAGGACAGCCTTACCACCAGCCTGGAGAAGTTCACCCCAGATACCACAGATCCCTGCAGCCTTCCCTGCCCTCAGCTGTTTCACCATCTGTGCAGTGAGATTGGGTGGTTCACAGCTAATCGATGGATCAGCCTCAACAACTGTAGACCCAGAGATGTCCAACGTCCTAGCCAGAGAAACTGCTACTTAAAGTAGCTGGCCAGCAGGTCACAACTGCAATGTCATCTGTAAAGACCATTCTATCACCTGCCCTGACTGCGACTCTCCAAGGAACAGATTCGGATATGCGTAATGCTTCAATTCCTCTGTAACCAGGACGTGGGTCACTAGACTATAGATGGTGTGTCACTTGCTCACAGATTCCTCTAACAAATGCCTTCTTATCTCCCCTCAGAGCCCTCACAGTCATCCTCCTCAGTTCCTGGTACATTCTGGAGTTGCCACCAAGTCGTACGGTGCAACTTCACTTGATAATATCCATGGTGCCCTGCGAGACTTAACCCCTACTTCTGGAAACTCTGGCAACACCACCACAACCTTCAGCAACCTTCCGGGTCTTGTCATAGAAGCTCTCCTGCATCACATCGGAATCAGCAGTCACATCCAAGTCTGCAAGTTCCTCACATAAACTGCATGCAAACTCATTAGAAACAGCTTGATCTTGTAGTTGGACCAGGTCTAACCTCATTCTTCTACTAGGTGGTAGCCTACCAGACCTAAGCTGAATCAGTAGAGTAGCAACAACTGGTCAGAACAAGTCTGTGGTCAGAATTAACAAACTGGGCACATCTGTAGACCCTGCAGCTCTGTAGGAGCCTCCAGCATCTGCCCACGAGGTTGCGAGCAATCTCCTTCGCCGCACCACTAATATTGTTGTACCAAGTCCAACGATGTGGCTCAGGGTGCTGGTACCAGGCTCCAGTGACTCGTAACTCCCGACCTTTTGCAAAGTGAAGGAACATGGAGCCACTGTCACCCCGGTCATCAGACCTATGGGGATTGATAAAATCCTCATAGCCAGCCCTGTCAGTGCCAGTGGTCACACTGAAGTCATCAGTGACCTAGAGGTGTGTCTCCTCGTGGGCACCCACCAACAACCAAGTGAAGTTGCGAATAAAATATCTCTCTCACTGTGTTGACCTTAAAAACATGTGACTAAATGAACTTATTGATCTAAGTTTCCCATAGTATAGGGATAGGACACAGACTCACCACGTCCCTGTACTGGATAAGCATTTGACAAATGGACAGCTGGATTAGAATGAAAAATGATGTAATGACAATTTTTCCACTAATCAGCACACATCATGCCAATAGTAAAGCTTGGGGTGTGTACTGATAAAAATTGCCAAGCAGTCAGGTGCTCGTGGATAGAGTTAATAAGTTTCACCAGTCCATGTGTCCCGAGGAGGGGCCCATGATTTTCCCATGGCTGGTCCTGATGGTTGCCGGGGCCCTAGGCTACAGCCTAGGACAGCATGTTCATTAATCCGAACCTGTAACCAATGTCCCTGTTCCTTACTCACTTCTCCATATCAGGTGGTTCTGTTCGCCATCCTGCTGTAGTGAATCCATGTTTTTTTCCTTACCTGCATTAGAAGATTTTAAAATGAAACGCCAAAACATATATTTATTCAAAACACATTTATTTTAGGTTATTCATTTCTTCTGACAAAATTCAGGGAGAGGAATGATTACCAAAAGTGATGCATATTTATTAATTTTATGTAATTTATGGGAATTTCTTTAAAAGTAGTGCTTCATTATTTTGCCACCCATTGTGGCTGTACACAAAGGTAAATTAACACCAGCAAAGTTTGTGTTCAGTCTTGAAGATTACAAGCTCAGCTTTATTAAAGTTGATTTAAGTGAGTTAGTTTCTTTCATAACATGTAATCTAAGACTCTGCTACAGTTATACCTGGTTTTTAAACATCCATGATCTCTTAATTATGATACCAAGGATAATAAAAATTAGTTTTTAAAATTAATATGCTTTTAAAGAGAACAACATTTGGGTGGAACAGGAAAGCTGGATGTGTAAGCACTGAGCTGACAACAGAGTTACAGGGCTGGGCTTTGGAGTGCGTTTTTGTTTCCATGGTGATTTATTACCAGCCCTGTGTCTGCTAAAGCCTCAGGTTATTAAACCAACCCAACATGGATTTGAGTTCCTCGTTAGGTTGTTAACAGAGGTATCTGGGTGGTTTCAGGAATTTTCTGGAGGCTGAATCATGCTTCTGGGAAGGAAGGTGTAAGGAGTGTCTTTGAAGTGATTTTTCAGTTGGCTTGTTGTGCCAAAAAAGGTGTTGAGGAAGCCTTCGACCTATTTTATTTTCCTGGTTTTATCTGCTGCCTTTGTGAGTCTGTACATTTGTAGTAGAACTATGCACCACAATCTGCCACAAAACCACAGGAAAAAAATGAATGCCGTTATGACATTAGGATTACACCTGTAGGAATGGATTACGCTATATCTCCATTTATACTGGGGATTAGTCCGGATTTATGTATAATATGTGTTTTTGTGTGTGTGTGTGTGTGTGTGTGTG
>JAAGVU020000123.1:10427512-10450153 GCA_011763525.2 Mormyrus iriodes | reverse complement strand
ATCTCCATTTATACTGGGGATTAGTCCGGATTTATGTATAATATGTGTTTTTGTGTGTGTGTGTGTGTGTGTGTGTGTGCGTGTGTGTGTGTGTGTGTGCGTGCGTGCCTATGTATGCGTATGTGTGTGTGTATGTGTGTGCATGTGTGCGTGTGTGTATGTGTGTGTGTGCGTGTGTGTATGTGTGCGTGCGTGCGTGTGTGTGTGTGCGTGTGTGTGCATATATGTGTGTGTGTGCGTGTGCGTATGTGTGTGTGTGTGTGTGTGTGTGTGTGTGTGAGGGGGGTCACCCCACAAAAATTACATTCTTAGTCTGAATACAGCAGCTGTAACTGTAACCAGAAACAGAAAAACAACAACAAAACAAACCAAAACGGTCAATGCCATCCATTCATCCATTTTTAATATTCACTTGTTGCAGTATGCAGACTTATATAATGATGCAAATAAGACACAAATAGAAATTCCGGATTACAAGACCTTGTTGGATTATGGACTATGGACGATTGCTGGATATTGTTTTCGTGATTATTACAAATTATAGTGTTCCCTTAGGGTGAATCTGACACACCTATATCAGAACTGTGACACGTCACAAAACACCAGCCATTGTAATAGCAGGCAGATCCAGATTAAGCTGGAATATATTGTTTAGAGAAGGTCTTGGTGCCTATCTACAGTGTAAGGAGAAATTCTGCATAATCCTAAAGATGCAATCCCTTCTTTCGCTGTTACTCTGATTCACACTCAGCCCTGTTGTATTAATGTGTGGACCTTTGAGGATTTCCTCAGGTTTGTTGACTGTCAAATTAAATGTGTAGTGGTCAGCAATGTTGCCTCACATGTCCTGGACCAGGGACTGAGTCTTCGCCTTGGCTCTGTTGGCGTGGAGTTTGCATGTTCTCCTCGTGTTGTTGTGGGGTTTTCTGTTTTCCCCAAAAACATACTTTATTTGCCATTTGTACAAGCATATCTGAACGCTTCTCTTTGTTGACCCCAACTTGCTCTCCATGGCTTGCCCCCCCCCCAGTGCAGGGTCAGCATCGTCCCTGGAGCTGGGGGTTAAGGGCCCAGGGACATGTAACTGTTCCTATTGAGGCCAGGGCTTGAACTAGCAATCTCCTAATCACAGGCACAGAGACTTAGCTGGCTGAGCCACTCACCACCCCCAAGGCTAATTGTATTTGCTAAAGTTAATTGTATTTGCCAAATTGCCCATAGGTGTGAATGGTGTGTGTGCCCTGCGATGGGTTGGTGCCCCATTGTGAGTTATACCCTGCCTTGTGCCTGTAGCTTCTGGGACAGGTTCTGGACCCCCGTGACCCTGCATAGGGTAAATACAGAAGAAAGATGGATGGATTTGATTAAAGAAACATGGTCTTGAAACTGAATCAAATAGCATCTTAAAACTCATTTTGAGAGGTCATATATAACTTTTCAGTTCCAACCTCTCTTCAGGGAATGTAACAGCATGTAGTACCAGTCATAGCCCATGTGGCACCCTAAGCAAACTTCACCGCTGGCACCCCCCATCTGAGACAAAGTGAAATTGGCTTGCTAAATCAGCCCCCCCTCAGAAGACGGCACCCAAGGCAGCCTCCTATGGTACCTAATGGGTTGCCCGCCACTGGATCGGTGCTCTATAAACTGAGAAATATAAAAATTAATTCCCCTGTCAACTCAGAAAATATCTCCTTCATGTGGTTAACTGTTAACCACACTGCATATTATTTTTTCTGAGCAGTGATAACTAGTAAAACTAATGAATTGATGACACACACAAGATGCTGTAATTCCTCTGTGTCTAGCTGTCACTGTTTGTAAAATTGATATAAGTAATCCACTTAGGGCTGTGATAAAGCAAAAAGCCAACAAAACTCCTGTGGTCTTCAAGGGGGATGATCCCCGATCCAGCTACAGGCCACCTGTTCTTGGACAGATAGCTCTGCCCAGCTAGTCTGTAGCTACAATCAGGGGCATTGAATGGGGTATGAATATGCTGACAGATTCAGGGGGCCCAGCATTTGACAGGAGTCCTTGAATATGTAGAACTACATGTAAAATTGGGCAGGAGTGCCTAAGGTGACATTTTGTCAGGGGGCCCAGAATTTCTAGGTACACTCCTGGTTATCAAAACTCGAAACTATTGCTAAAAAAGGGAGGGTGAATAGCAGTGACTGACATGATGAGTCCATGTGCTGGAAGGTCTAGTAGTGGAAGTAGAAACTAGCTGCCAACCTGTAATGGTGGGCTACAGGTAGCCATTGTTTCCTAAATGTCGTGAGAGTCCTGAGGTTGGATTCCATATTACTGATGAGAATATTATTTGCATCCATGTGTCTCAGGATTAAACTTCAATAAGCCATTGACTATTCTATATTAAATAGCATAGTTATTTATTAATGGTGACTTCTCTAAAACATCATTAAAGTTATACTCATAAGATTTGTTTGCATATTTCTGTCATTAGACATGTCAACTTTTAACCATCCATTCATCCATCCACCTTCTAACCTCAAACAGTATAGGCAGGGTTGCCAACTTTGGTCAGCTAGCTGGTGTGAATTTTCCCATTCGAGACAAATCTGCACACATTTACATGTATGTAAGAGTTTTACTAACTTGTAGTCCGCAGGGTTTGCAAACTGCCCCGATGCTTTTGATGTAACTAATTTTAAGTTTATAATGGAATAATATAGATTTGCCGTAAGATTTCTTGCGTGACCGTGAGAGTCTGAAAGCGTGAGTGTCACGCCAGATGCATGAGAGTTGGCAACTGACTGCGCCACACCCTAGATGGGACGCCAGTAAACGCTCCGAGCTGGGTTGGATGTACACAGTCTACAAGGTCATTGCTGATGACGAAACTGACGTCACTCTCACTGTGCACGAACCGTAACAGCAGGCGGAAAAGTGAAGTACAAACAGCTTCATGAGCGTGAGCGCCTAAGGCAGGTAAGTCGGTAAATTGGGATAGCGTCATACTTTTTATGAACACAAGGTGGCGTGCGCGATCCCGCTAGATAGCGACAAGATGGCGGCCGCCGCCGGATCAGGTGAGAATGTTTTAGTATTGGCTGCGTAATTATCGCGTATGTTATTAAGTGTCAAGTTTAAGGCGCATAATATTGAAGAATATCAATAAAGTGTGCATTTCCAACTGTAAAAGTATTCAAATAAATATATATTAGGGTACTTATATAACTAATCGTTTCCCACTGCCTTACTGGATCAGGAAAAAACAATGGGTAGCTAGATGGAAAACTATAAAATTATGCGGTGATAAAGATATTTAACTTAACAGAAATAATGATATGATATATGCGGTACCTTTCGAACTGGACACTGTTGCAGTATAATTATACAACCTTTACCACAATTGTCACGTTTTAGTAGATTGCTCAACGCTCCACTTCCGTGTCATGGACCAGCTGTTAAAACCTATTCATTCTGAGTTTTACATCACTTATACTATTATCATTTATTATTGATTGACTCATTTATATCACACTGACCGTAGTGTTATCATAAATTTGTTAAAGTAAAAATGGCATGCCGTATTGACGCCGAACCAGTGTTTTGATGAAAAGCACATCACATTAATACTGTCAGCAATGTTACATAGACAGTTTCACTCATCATTAACTAGCTGTCTGTGCCAGCTGTTTTGCTAATATAAAGCAGTACTACCCATGCCTAGCTTGATTATTTTCCTTTAAATATAACCTAGTTAGCTTGTGATCTTAAACATTTCGTGCGCACTTGTATCACACATTTGAGGCCTGTTAGGATGATTCGTATAAAAATGGTAATTAACGATAGGGATGATGGACAATACGAAAACAGAAATGTTTTTTTTTTAAATTTAATTGATCTTTGTACTGAGTTAATTCTATAACAAGTCTTTCACTATGCTACATTGTGTTTTTTAATGGTTAAAATGAATTTGGAATCTTGTCAAGCACTATGTCTGCGTTATCTAAAAACCACTTCCTTTCCTGTGCTGTTGCCAGTTGTATAGCTTTATGCCAAGTTAATATCATCTCCGTTACTCTTAAATATGTGATCTTCTGTATTTTAGGTTTTGGATCACGGATCATCGTCCCTGACATTTTATTGAGTTGAACAGATGACATGAAGTCACGATTTATGCATTTTTGTTTGTTTAATCAACTATTAGTGCGGTCATTTGTACTTGCATGTTTCTGTATATTAAAATGAATCTCCCCTCAGTGTTGTCTGAGATGCAGTATTTAGTAAATTGTTTTATAACAAGTATAATTTTAAGATGAGCCTCTGCACAGCTGTACTCTGTGTGCATATTATATGTGTATGTTTGTGACTTCCCGTCGTGTTAGTTCACTGGCTTTATTTCACTTCAGGCGTGAAGGTTCCCCGTAACTTCCGGCTGCTGGAGGAGCTGGAGGAGGGTCAGAAGGGCGTAGGAGATGGCACCGTGAGCTGGGGCCTGGAGGATGATGAGGACATGACCCTAACCCGCTGGAGGGGGATGATCATTGGCCCACCCAGGGTCAGCACATTTTAAGTCAGGCCTCTTGTACTATTAATAACAATGATTATAAAATAATGTTATTGCTTTGCTTGTATTGTCTGTGTATATATGTAAATACAGTTTTTTAAAATGCCCGCAGTTCCTGGGCGGTACTCCTGTAAAGCTTCAAGTAATGACCTAGATGCCTTATCTACTAAAAGATAGAAGCCATAGGTCATGTTGGAAGTTTTCTGTATCTGTATTTTTGCAAAATCTTTGGTGTTTTTGATATTTATTGCTTATTTGATGTTAACCAGTCATTTGGTTACAGGTCCATATTTTCCTGTTTAATGACCCAAAAACTGTAGCCTTTCCTTGATTACAGTTGTTGATTCATGTTACTTTTGTATGGAGAACATTAGAAGGAGACAAGTTTGTTTTCTGTAACAAAACTTGATGCTTACTGCAGGAAATAAGGGTGGTTTCCTGTAACTTGTGCACATTGTCCATTCTTTATCTTTAAGAACTTAAAATGAGTTGATTTAGTGTTTCTCTGGGTATAAGCTAAATGACAGATTATTCATTTGCTATTGGCCAGGCTCACTGCTGGATTTAGAATTTTCCAACTCCATACAGTTGTCATCTCAGACTTAGATGGTGAAATTGGTACAAAATAGCATAAATATTGAGTATTGAGGCCCTGAGCTCTCAGCTAAATCCTAGCAATATTGTAACCAACCAGGGTGGGTGTTTTAGTGGTAGTTAAGTAGCTTGCTGTATTGTTGAATGTCTTTTAAAAATGAATAAATCAGAAAATTGGCAGCTGTGAATCAATAACAGTAGCACCTACAGCTGTCTCACTTTGAGGTTTGAGGTAGCAAGTTTCACATTTTCAGTGCCTAGATTAACTTAAAAAGAAAGAGCTGAAGAGAGATTTACCTGTTTGAGATTAGCTGGGCCTTCAATGAAAACTGCAGAGCAAGTTTAGCCAGTAAAGAGGAGGAAATAAGAGCTATAGGCTGATGACGGCGTGAGGCTGAAGCTGATGCTTTCCTTGTGTCTTTCCTGCAGAAGACAACCACATTCTTCATAACAGCATTGCGGTCTCCCATGACAGATGTTGCTGATGATATAGATATCTGCTGGCTTTTTAAAACAGAGTTTAGTAGTCTAAGATGACATTTCTATGTTAATGACATGTGTGATTTTTACTGAAATTTATATTATAGAATTAGTATGCATTGTGTATATTATATGCCCTGCGATGGGTTGGCACTTCATCTTGGGTTATTCCGTGCCCTGTGACCGTAGCTTCTGGGGTAGGCACAACCCTGCATGTTATAAGTGGGGACATGGATGGATGGATGGAAGGATATTATGTAACATAGATTTTATGTGTGTGTCATAAGAGAGGGGACAGAGAAGGCTAAAACCAAATACAGCACTTTTAGAGCTTCCCTTGCTTGATATCTTGGGGCGGGGGGGTGTTGAGTCTTCACATGCTGTGTTAATTGAAATAGCCTCTTTGATATTGGTTGGTCATTAAAGAGATACTGGGAAGACATGGTCCCAGCACTATGAAAAGACTTGCTCCATTTCATACAGAAAACTGGACTAGGCTGTCTTTGGGTAACACCTCCTTTCTCCTGAAATCCTTGTTGTATAGTCTTTTGCTTTGGAGTGTTTAAGGCATGTGTGGCATGATGTTTGAACTTTCAGCTGTTCGGTGTGTGTAAAAAGGCCCTTTCCCTGCTGGTTTCAGCTATTTTTGTTGCTATTAAGCTTCATTATGTTTGTTGTGTTGTTTTCTAGCTACTTAGGTGAGCCACAGTTTCTATGAAGAATGATGATGTTCTGTTTGCTACTGGTTTAGAGGCTGGAAAATTTGCTGGCATGAGAATTAACTTAAGTGCTAAAATGACAAGACTGCTTTCTGGTTCTGACCAGTTTAATGTCTAATTTATTACTTGTTTGGAATTTGAGTGCAGGATGGGACTGAAAATGTAAAAGTATAAGAAAATTCATACTTTATTTCTAACAGACTTGATGCCAAAATCTAGTTAGTATCACAACAGAAAAACTTTAATAATATTTTTTGTTCCTCCTAATTGCAGACAATCTATGAGAACAGAATGTACAGTGTGAAGGTGGAGTGTGGACCCAGATACCCAGAGACTCCTCCATTCGTCAGATTTGTGACTAAAATTAACTTGAACGGAGTACACAACTCAAATGGCGTCGTAAGTATTCCCCTGCTGTGAAGGGTAGAACATTTCATAATAAACATGGTGAAAAGGTTCCTTTCTAAGTGTCTAAGGAAGGAGATGGTTCTGTGCATCCCTCAGCAGTGGTTCTCGCTCATTGTGTGTCCGGCTCGCCCCCTACAGGTGGATATGCGCGCAGTATCAGCTCTGGCCAAATGGCAGAACTCATACAGCATCCGCGTGGTCCTGCAGGAGCTACGGCGTCTCATGGCCTGCAAGGAGAACATGAAGCTGCCCCAGCCTCCTGAGGGACAGATCTACAGCAACTGAGCCTTGACCTCTTCTCCTTATGGTTTCATCCATCCTTCATCCCATCCTTCCTTCCTTTCCTGTGTTTTGCACTCTTCCCCCCACAGCCTTCATTCCCTCTGAGCCTACGGAGTGTGTGATCCCTTGCTCCCCTCTCTGTCCCTTACCTCCCCTTAGATAAAGCCCCCACCCCTTCCCCACTGGATGGACAGACGTGCTTCAGGTTACTAGGCAGAGCAGATGAGACCATTATGATACTGTACATCTTACTAATAATTTTTTTTATTATTTGTTATAATTGCCGATTGTAAAATAACATAAATGATCTTATTGTGTGTACCCGAGTGAGTCTGTCTGTTCTTGATGAGCTATGCTGTGAGGAAATCCACAACAACAATCCTTCAATCTTCGGTTGCAGGATGGACATAATATATATATATATATAATTTTTTTTTTCCCTTTTGCCTACTTTTGAATTTTTTATTACATTTCAAAAGCACCTTCTGCTTGCTGTTCAGCCCAGTGGACTTGTTTTGAGATGCTGGTATCCATTACAGGGGATTTATGTAGTATTGAAAGCTAGGATGCTGAGCTGATGGTGGGTATGTGCTTTAGAGACATTTCCTCATGACTAAGCTGGAAATGGCGGCACGTCTCTGCTGTGAATATTGCAGTACATTCTGTACTCCATCGGGTTTTCGAGTCATCT
Source organism: Mormyrus iriodes (assembly GCA_011763525.2). Taxonomy (NCBI): domain Eukaryota; kingdom Metazoa; phylum Chordata; class Actinopteri; order Osteoglossiformes; family Mormyridae; genus Mormyrus; species Mormyrus iriodes. Next base: position 10,442,439 of record JAAGVU020000123.1, on the reverse strand, counting down.
GTAGCTTTACACATTCTATAGAAATCAATCCTATCATTTTTGAATGTCTTAAGACCGATCCATTGGAATACTGTGCCATTATAACAATTTACTATTTTAATGATGTTTAACTTTTGACACCCAGTTTCTAATTTAAATCATTGTCTGTGGCAGGGCATTTTGGTTTTGTCCAGGCTAAGATGTCAGCAGCCATATTTTCTTCCTTTGATTAAACTGCTTTGTTTAAACCAACTGCACAATGCAAATTGTGTTAAACCAAGCGTGTCCCCTCCTGGAGGCACCATACTCCTTTGAATGTCAATTCTCTCTCAGAATTTAGCAATTTTGGTGTAATTCATGCACTTCAACACTAGAGGGGTGACAATATACAGCATTAGAGCAGGTTCTTATTTTTCCGGTCATTTCAGACACCTGTGTTTGACAAACACATTCACTGCTTTTTACGCCACACATCACAATGGGACTCTGCCCCAAATGATCTGCATGGTGCCACTGCTTTGTGGATTGAATGAATATTGTTAAGGAAGAAACGAACATCTCACCTTACTAACCTTTAATTTTGATACTTCCCATGCATTCCTCCCACGCCGTCCACTACGGATGGGAAGTGCCAGACCATCACAATCATCAGTGATCCTGCTTTGCTACTTTGAGGGACAAGGTTCAAAATAATTGCAAACTTTGTGTCCTCAAATTGTACTGGTACCTAATATTACATTTCTAACTCTCGAACTCATTGGCAGATAATTATTAAAAACAATACTGTCATGGTGTCCTATTCTGATCAGTCTATGCTCCACACCCCCCCCCCGGTAAGGAAAGAATAGAGAAGTGGATGGTTTGGTATTATCTTGGAACAAAATGTTATAAAACTGAAACTACGTTTCTTGTGGAGAAAGTCCAAAGATGTGTGGTTAGATGAATTCCTGTCTATTATTTCTCAATAATATGTGATGGGACTCCCAGGAGTATACCAGATGGGGCACTGTATCTGTGGACTAGGAGTGAAAAGTATTCGAACAGGATGCAATTTCCATGGATTTTTTTTCCCTCAGTCCAGATAGGCTTTTGTCACCCTGCAACCCAACAATTGGCAAGCAGTTGTGGAAGATTGATGAATGGATCATGTTTTGGTTCAGGCAATGAGAAGCTTTCTGAAGCACCATGGCACAGTTGAAGCAGTGAGTATTAGAGTGGTGTAACCATGGACTTGCTTTGGTATGACCCAGTCCATCAATACCCTCAGTGCCAGCATTAGCTATAGGCAGAATAGGCAGTCGCCTAGGGCCCCTGATTTACCAGCATTGCAGAGGAAGTTAAATGACCATCAGTTTTCTTGGTAGGGGGCCTCCCAAGTAAAGCTTTTCCTAGGGCCCCTGAAAAGATAACACACACTCCAAGCTGCACAAATTCCCTAGCCACGTGTCCCCCAAGACTAGCTCCACCTTTTGAGAGAGAAAGGGGGGGTATGGCTACAGTAAAAAAAAAAGAAGAATTCCAGACATCAGTCAAGGCACGTGGGTCATATACCTAGCCCCATTAATGTAATTCAATCTCACCTATTTAGAATTGTCACAACCAGACACAGCCGCTCAGCAGGGAAAATTAATACCATTGTGTGGATATCTCACTGATCTCACAAGATATTCCCTACAAAAGATGTAAATAAATACAACCCCGTTTGCAAAAGTGTTGTGACAGTGGCTTGTTGACCACTGTCTTGCATCACCTCTTGTTTTAACAACACTCTGTAAACCTTTGGTAACCACGGAGACCAGTTGCTGGACTTTTGAAAGTGAAATATTGTCCCATTCTTGTCTGATAGATTTCAGCTGCTCAATGGGTCAGCGTCTCCTTTGTCGTATTTTTCGTTTCATGATGCGCCAAATGTTTTCAGTGGGTGACAGCTTTGGACTGCAGGCAGGCCAGTCTAGCACCCGGACTCTTCTGCTGTTGAGCTATGCTGTTGTAATACATGCAGAATACGGTCTTGCTAAAAAATACAAGGCCTTCTCTGAAAAAGACATTGTCTGGATGGCAGCATATGTTGCTCCAAACCCTGTATATATCGTTCAGCATTAATGGTGCCTTCCCAGATGTGCAAGCTACCCAAGCCGTGGACACTAATACTCCCCTATACCATCACAGATGCTGGTTTTTGAACTGTCCGCTGATAACAACCTAGATGGTCCCTCTTCTCTTTAGCCTGGAGGACACAGCGTCCATGATTTCCAAAAACTATTCGAAATTTTGATCCTTCAGATCACGTTTTCATTTTGCCTCAGTCCATCTTAAATGAGCTCAGGCCCAGAGAATTCGGTGGCGTCTCTGGAACATGCAGTTTCTTCTTCGCATGGTAGAGCTAAATCCTGCATTTGTGGATATAGTGATGAACTGTGTTTACAGGCAATGCTTTTCAGACGTGTTGCTGAGGCCATGCAATGATTTCCACTATAGAATCGTGTCTGTTTTTAATGTAGTGCTGCCTGAGGACCCGAAGATCACGGCTGTCCAATATTGGTTTCTGGCCTTGTCCTTGGCTTACAGAGATTTCTCTGGATTCTCAGAATTTTTTAATGATATGTACCACAATGATGAAATTCCCAAATTCTTTGCAATATTACGTTGAGAAATATTATTCTTAAATTGTTGCACTATTTGCCCATGCAGTCTCTCACAGAGTGCTGACCCTCTCCCCATCTTCACTGCACAGGTTGAGACTCTGCCTCTCTGGGAGGCTCTTTTTATACCCAATCACCTTACTGACCTGTTGCCAATTAACCCAATTAGTTGTTAGATATTCAACCAGGGGTTTTGTTTTAGCATTACACAACTTTTCCAGTGTTTTGTCACCCCTGTCCCAACATTTTTGAAACATGTTGCTGGCATCAAATTCAAATTGAGCACATATTTGTTATAAAATATTTAAATTTCTCAATTTCAACATATGATATGCTGTATTTTTTTAAATTTTCAATGAAATATGGGTTTTTATGATTTGCAAATCAAATCATCCGCATTCTGTTTTTATTTACATTTTACACAGCATTCCAACTTTTTTGGAAATAGGGTTGTATATACAGTATGTCTTTTTAAAAAAACAGTCCTTGGTGAGGGTATGTATGATCCCAAAATGATCTTTTTGTTTATCACTTACCATATACTTTTCTAAGGGTGCATGATTAGTTATTCCTGTGCAACCTGTTATAATAATTTTATTAACCTTTCTATATATCATTGGTATAACATTGTTGCTGCTGTGTAATGAACACATAAGCTATTTTCATTTGTTTTTCCTATGTAATAGTTTTATCACTGTCAGAACTTAATTAACAGTGGAATGATCCCTAATAAATTAAAGTGGGATCAAAACCAAGGTACTGAAATACATACTGATTTATAGATGGTAGGATAAAGACTCTATCAGGGTAGGTGTACAAGAACACAATGGGACAGATGATTATTACAGGACCCTGACACGCAAATCATGGACTGCTGGTTATGATGGAGGTTTTTGGACTCACGGATACAGATGAAGCTGGTGGGGCTTGATAAGCTTTATACTGTATATAGGTCCAGAAACAAAGGGGTTTCTGATTACCCCCTTTTAATAGGTTCTTTCATCAGGCAGCTGACCTTGGTGGAAAACCTGTGATGAAAGATAATGCTGGAGCAGATAAGTGGGCCCAGCCCTCAGCTCCCTGTAAGCTGGGATACAGCTCCGGTCCCCCTGTGACCCAAGAGGAAGTAGATAGAACTGGGCCAAAGGAACCATCTCTATCTCAGGGGGATCCAAAAGGACTCTAACATTTCTCCAAAGAATCGTCGCGTGTGAGGCGGCTTCCTGTTGCATGGAACAGACTTTGGACTATCTGGAAGTGACTGTATCCTCAGACTTCCCAGGACACACAGAAGCTTGCTGAAGAGAAGAGCTGCACCTGCCAGGTCCCAAAGTCACATCCAGGCAGGAACCCTCTCTACATCTTCACCTCTTACACTGCCATGGTATCAAATTTTATTAAAGGGAAATCATATATTTTACACTATTAATATGATTTTTTTAGGAAAACAGCTCCATGTCTGTACGCAGTCAAGCAGCAGTAGCCTTTGTAGAGCTTAAAGCCTTGCGAAGAAGCCACTCAAACGCTTTGCAGCTTTCTGTTGTTCTCCTGGGAAAAAAAATCACACATTACATACAGGGGCTGATGTAAACTAGGCTTCTTTGTAAGAAATGTATCAATATATTTTGTTTTAATTGCTTTGGCATGTCTGCCCCGCTCTGTGCAGCTTGTTTTCTGGGAGATAGGAAGTGTTAAAGTAGAGTTCATATTAATGAATTGATAGCTTAGGTTACAGCAAGACATGTGGAGCTATTATATGAATGTGTCTTACTCAATGAATTTAGGTCTATGTCATAAGAACAATAAAATATTACAGATATGAAGCATGTAATTTAAAGTTATTTGTAAAAACATATAAACAAAAATGACAAATGCTTGATATTAACACCCCATTACAAGCTAACATCACATACACTTGTTTTGATATCCATATTTGGCTCTGAAATGTTTCTGTGGACACTGTAATTGATACCATCCCCTCCATAAACAATTTATTTTAATGAATATGTGAAACATTAACCTAATATAGCCCATTAAGTGTAATATGAAAGAAAACCAACCTTTTACATGGCCAGAGTAGCCTAGCCTATGCTAACATGTTTCATACAATAATTTTTACTCCAGACACTATACCAGGTTGCTGTTCTGGAACATAATGGTAATTGTTTTGTTTTACCGAATGACACACTGCCTGCACACCATCCCCCACGATGCTGCATGGTCTTACACACACACACACACACACACACACAGTGTGAATTCAAACCGCTTTCAGTGAAGTGCAAATGTGCGGTTAGTCACAGATCCTCCATCATGCTGATACCGAATGCTTTAGTTCTCCATCACACACACACACCAGACACTTAACACATTTGAATTGAATTGGGAATGTGTCACGACCTGAAATCATGGGAGTCAAGGGCAGGGCAACTAAAGGACTTTACTGAACCTAAACAAGAGCAGGAAACAAAACAGAGGCAGGGCATGACAGTTCCTCCGACACGTGCCCTCCAGGCACACTCCTGGGTGAGGCAGGACCCATCTGGACCGCTGGGCAGAAGGGCTTCAGGGGAACAGCAGGACCAGAGGGTGCTGAGGGGACTGCCAGGCCGGAGGGCGACAAGGGGACTGCCAGACCAACTGGAGCTGAGGGGACAGCCGCTGGGAGCGCAGGGCACTTAAGGCTACTATGTTTTTCATGCAATCCTGTCATACTGTCACAACCTGAAATCACAGGAGTTGAGGGCAGGCATTTCGGAAAACAAAAGGGCTTTATTGAACTTAAACAGGAGCAGAAAACAAAACAGACCACAAGGGGCCAGAAACCAGGGATACACGAGTGGGAAAAGACTTCAGCATACACACAGACTTGACATCAATGACAGGACTGGGAATCACTTATAAGACTGTATAAGACTATATACAAGACTGACAAAGAAGCGAATGAGAGGCAGCCGGAGTGACTCACACAGGGGCTGAAACGAGAGGTAAAATAAACGATCCTAGGGAGAAAACAGGAGGGGCAGAGGCTGGGTGTGACCGAATGCACTTGGGCCTGAGACATTTTCAACTGCTGCTTTTATTATTCAGGTGAATTTTTAGCTTCAAATTGTATTTTTAGCTCTTAAAAAAATTATCGACATTCAGTCCTTGGTGACCTTATAGCAGACTATGGCCCTGAGTTACTGCATGTACATTCATTAATTAACCTACATTCATTAAGTTACCGAAATTATAAGTGTTGCTAAAATCCCAAAATGCATAACTATTATCTCAATAATTTGTGTAAATACCAAAGACGTCAACAAGCAAAAAAAAATGCAAATTGGATTGGCCAAGTATTTAAATATGTTTATACAAGCCCAAATAACGGCTGCTTATTATATTCATTTAGTGTGTTTTAGAGAAACGTTGTTTACTTCTTACAGATAAGCCTTCTTCTTACCTGTGATAGTCTGGCTTCTTCAACTTTTGCATCGTAAGGCTCCTCATGACTGGCTGCGATACGTATTTGACTTTCTGCAGATATTAAATCCATATAAAACCCTGCAAATACGAGGTCTGTATTTTCACATATCGTTTTACATAAGACTAAAACATAAGCAGAAATTGTTTTACCATGTATGTTTGTTTAAAATGCATCGGGATAAAAAACTTTTTAAAAAAAAGTTTAAATAAAAAGGCAAACATGCGTACGCAAAGGCGACAGTTAACACGGGTTCTTTTTATGTTAACGGAATGTTTACGTTGATTTAATTGACTTTTTTTGGCGAAACAACAAACGTATAAAATTTTTATTGTTAGCTAATGAAATATTCTCTGCGGTCATCAGTCCTTATATTTCTCATGGTTCTTTTTATTAATGTAAATATATTAAAACGTTTCATAGTCTATCTACACAAATTAAATATAGATTGCTACAATTACCGTATTTAAAAAATTGATTTCGCTGCTATCATCCCTGATTTTCAGAATGCCATCGCAATAATAGTAATAATAGTAATAATAATAAGAAGAAGAAGAAGAAGAAGGAGAAGAAATGGGAACTTTCTGAGACCCCACACCCTCCCGATAAACCCCTCCCCAGAAGTTATAAGGTTAACTTCAGCCCTCGCTGCAAACCAAAACATCTGGCGTCCCTACACATTAATATTCATCCAACAAATAAGTAATTTTAAAAACGCCGTTTTCAGAAAATGGGATATTGCAAGATGCGTTAATATGAACTTTTTGCACGTACAGCCTATAGGTCCTGTATGTAGTTTTGCTGGTTTGCACCGAATCAGTATCACTGATTATGTTAAAACATACGGCAAATTATCCATTTTACACAGACATCACCATGCTGTCCGAGGATGAAGCGAACCGGAGTGAGAGTGACGGAAGCTCGGACCAGAGCTATGGATGGTCCCCGGGTTCAGACTTGCGCCAGGGGATAATGCCCAGCGACGTAGTCCTGATTAAGCAGCGGAGAGTCGCCAATGCCAGGGAAAGGGACCGCACACTGAGCGTGAACACGGCCTTCTCGGCGCTCCGGACTCTCATACCCACCGAGCCGGTGGACAGAAAGCTCTCCAAGATAGAAACCCTGCGCTTAGCCTCCAGCTACATTTCGCATTTGGCGAACGTTCTGTTGACAGGAGAGGGCGGTAAGGACGGACAGCCATGCGTGAGAGCTCTGCGATACGATCAGCCGGATTGTGAATTAAAGCGACGCAGAGCAATATGCACCTTCTGCCTAAGCAATCAAAGGAAGGGCGTAAGTTTTTTTTTCGATTATTTATAATAATGTTTTTTCCCCTGTAAATGTTGTTCTTGATTACCCTTGAAAGTCAACGAGTAAGCTTTTTTAAAATAAAAAATAAGATACTCAAACTTGGACCATTGAGTCACTGGGTTAAGTGTCTTTCAGGTTTAGTTCCAGAGTCTTTCAGACTTAAAGAGATATTTCTTGGCGTATGGCTGCAAAAAAGTTAAAGATGGTTTTAAGGAATGTCTGAAATAACACTGAATGATTTCTTTATTGATGTTATATCTTGACTACAAATTATATAACTTGAGCTTGAATTCTGCAACCATTAAAAAATTCTTTGTTTTTTCATTGCTTACCAAATATCGCAAATATTACATGCGGGGCCTTTTGCAAGTGCAGTCAGGGGTGCTGCCAGAGATTTTGGGCCCCATGAAAGCATATCATCTTGGGCCTCCAGCCCAGACCAATCCAATTATGTTCCAGATTTTTAGGGCCCCAAAATAAAAATGTTTGGTCCTTAAGGTAGGAGGCAGCAATACTACCCACTGAGCCACTGTGCCAACAAAACTAAATGGTTTTCTATAGTTTTATGCTTATTAAGTGTACTTTGCAGTGTAAATATGCCCAAATAAAAATGTAGCATTGATTGGGGCTAAATAATAATAATAATAATAATAATAATAATCTTTTCTGTTTTTTTAGTAGAATGAATATATTTAGGCCATATAGAAAATGAATTATAATCAAAATATTGTTAACAAAATTAAGAACATACATAGGCAGAAAAAAATATATACACAATATGCAATAGAATCTCCCTGAGGAAATTGTCTTTTCGCCTATTGGTTATGCAATTTCATTTATACATTTACAACTACCCAGTGCTGGGTTAAATGTACCATTTGTACTGGGCTGTTCATTTATGTGTCCTACTATTAGGAAATACATATTAATACCATTTTTAGTGTATATATATCATTATTAAATTCAGTCATTTTACAGATACTAAATATTTATTGCTGTTTACAGAATTAAGTTTCATAACATGAATATCTTGCCAACCAGTAAACTCAGCTACACTCCAGTGTCAACCTGTCAGGGATTATCCCACGATAATTACCCGCTGAAAATGCATTAACTATATTAGATAAAAGATAGTGTAACATTCTCTCTCAAATTAAATGTTTGCCTTGTTTCATCTATGCCACATCAGCTATTTGAGGGATGTTTGTGCGCTTGTCCTCCAATGGTTCCAGCAAAGATATTTTTGAATGTGGTGTACAAGAACATGGGCTCCCATGACAACAGGGATACAGGTACCTAAGTGCTTGGTCAAAAACATAACTCGCAGCTGGGTCAGGCCAGTAACCCAAATGCTTGGTCAGAACTGGATACTGGGACTGAATATAACTCTGCAAAATGATCCAACAGGCTCAACCCAGCATTTGGGTAGAAAAAATAACCTAGCTTTTTTTAAGAGTATATGTTTCTCCCCGTGCAACACAAACACATATATAGGTGAGAGTAAATTTGGGGATCACAGCACACAGCAAGCATTCCGTGTTCCTGGAGCCTTTAGGTGTTAAGGGCCCAACGGTGGCACCAGTCTGTTGATCATGGGATTTGAACTGGCAACCTCCTATTTTCCTAATCTACAGAGCCACACACCACCCCACATATATATTACGTATATCAGGCGTACTCAATTACTCAACTGTGGTACTCAACACCAATTCACATCTGGACTGAAATACAGTTTAATCCAGACCATGCGATCGATCCGCTCCCACCTTACTCATCGATTTGATGATTCTTTACTTGGCTTTTTTTCCACAGGTAAAAGATGGCAGAGACTCTCGAAAGTTGCATGGGGTCAATTCACTGCGAACAGGCCACAGGTAAAGGGCACTCTTGTTAAGCAGAGTTGCCATCTGGGTGCGAGTTGCACAGAAGGGCCTCTAGCTGGAATCCTGGAGGGCTGTGCAGAGAGCTGGGAAAAGAGAACAGGATATATGTGATTTAACACAGACTGTTCAGGCGACAGGAGACCCAGTGCACAATAAGAGCATCTTCTACGAATGTGAACAAGTAAATAAGTGAAAGTATCTCAACAGATTTATTTAATATGTTCATAAAGACGATTTGTAATCGGCCAGAATAAAATCTTATTCTCTGACAGCTGGTGACGTCTTTATTTTCTTTAATGAATATATATGTTTTTTTAAAATATAATTTCTATGTTTTTCTGTTTTAGTCATATTTCAGAGGCATCTCATTGTGAAAGAATAAATGTATTAAGATACTTGAGGTGACTTTAACCTAACTAAATTCGCAGTATTAATTATGCAGTATACGGTTTACTTTAATTCCACCACAAAAGCAGCAATTAGAGTGACTGCTTCCAGGATACGACATTAGGCAATAAATGAGTGCAAACGTTTTCACTTTAAACATTGTTACTACCTGCTGTTTCTCTTGTTTGTATTTTTAAAACATGTAAAATATACATCTAATAAGGAGCAAAGAAAATCATACATCACAAATAATTTATAATAGAAATTATTTAAGGTGGTCATTAAGCAGACAACTTTGATATCACTTAATTTGGTCGGATACTCATAAGAGGGCAGAGTAGCAGAGTTGCACAGTTCCAAACTTCAGAGTCAAAGCGGTTCACAGTTTATGCTGAATATTACTTCCCCAGAGCTCTTAATTATAAGTATAAATAAGTATAAATTGTCAAATCAGGTAAAACTGAAGGTGGTAATGAAAGCTATAATTCTTAAGATATTTATTACTCCTTAAAATATCATCCAATTAGTGCGTGGAGGAAGGACCACTCATATTTACCTAAAAAAAGCAAGCTTGTGATTTCTTTTCTGTGAACATACCGTAGTAACAAGTCAGCACTATATTTACAGCACTGCTGGCTTATCTTATTGATTAAATAATTAATGTTTCACTATCGTTTTTATTGTAACTATTACTATTACAGTTACTTTTGGGTGCATGAGCTTGGGGATCGCTGTACGTTTGGTAACAGATTATGATTGGCAATGTTTATATATATATATATATACACACACACACACACATATATATATACACACACACAAACACTAACATTTCTCCACAGGTAAAGTAAATAAAGTTTAACTGTCCAAAACGTTTGTAAATCCAAAAATCACACATTTGTTCTGGTCTGTTGTGAGCATGTATCTATGTGTGCTGCATAGCTCAATGGGCTGAGTGTATGGTACTAAGGCTGTAACCCTGCAATCATGGGTTTGAGGCCAGTCTTACAGTATCTATTTTGTTTATTGGTTTTCTGTTTTCGTCTAGTGGTTTAGCTCTTTTTTTCCCTATTTTGGTTTATGGTTTATCTTACTTGTGTATGGTGTGTGTCAATATTCCTAGTGCTTATTATCCAGTATGTAGTTAATGTTTCCTAGTTTTGATATTTGTGCTTGTTAATTGTTAGGTAAGTTTCTCCACAGCCTGCCTGTTTCCCTCTACTGGGCTCATTAGTTAATTGTCAAGTGCCACATTTCCCCCTCGTTAGCCAGTTATCTGTTTGTATTTAAGTGTCTGTGTCTGTTATGTTCTTTAGTTAGCCATTGTATGTTGTTCTGTGGTTGTTACCCTGCCTGGTTCCCTAGTTTTGTTCTCTGTATTACTTGGTTTTCCTTTGTAGCTTTAGGTAGAATTCCCTTAGAAGTGTTTTCCCCTTTTATTTCTGACCCTTGTGGTCTTTTTATCTTTGATAATTTTTTCCCAGTGTGTTTGGCTAGTTTAAATAAACCCGTTGCCTCGGAGCCGTAAGTGGATCGTCCCCTCCTTTCTCTCACCTGCACCATGCCCTGCGTCTGTAACATAAAATAATTAAGTTAATGATGTCATTTGAAATGAGTGATGTTAACAGGTAATTGTAATGTAATGTGATGTGGTACAAAAGCACCATCCAGGAATGGCCATCATTCACCTATATTCGATATAACCACGTGGGCTCAGAATTACTTTGGAAGACCATTGGTAAGCACTACAATACATAGTTACATCCACAAATGGCAATTAAAACTTCACTATTCCAAAAGGAAACCTTATATTAACCGTGTCCAGAAGCACCATTGACATCTGGGCTCTGAGGATTCTGAGATGGAATATTGCATCGTGGAAACATGTTTCGTGATCAGACTAATCAATATTTCAATTTTTTATTTTTTTGGAAGAAATGGATGCCATGTGCTCCGGACCAAAGAAGAAATGGACCGTACGGGCTGTTACCAGCAACAAGTCATGGTGCTGTGAAAGGGAATGCCAATATTACAAAGCGATAAATGCTTTACTCTCCTCCTATAGTCTTTAAAAATTTGCTGGTAAGACCCATATAATATCTGAATATTAGTTTTCTGTTTGGAGTTTTCTTGTACTGTTACGTAATGGGAGGTAATAGAGTTTCTCAAGCAAAAATGGGATATGAATCTAGTTATGATTTCCTGTGGTTTGTTTCCCAGATAAGCTACTTAAATTTCCTTGTATATTCTTTGATAATTTAATTGTACATATTCTGACAAAAAAAAAGTTGAATAAAATTTTAATTTAAAAAAAGAACGTCCTTTATTTTCCAACTCTTATGAGTCCTTTGTCATTTCCTCAAATTGGACACCCTTAATGATACCTTGGTGTTTGCTCATAGCAGTGTCCTGTATATGCATGTGTTCTCTTCCCAGAAAGTTGTTTGTTAATTCTGAGAAGTTAAAAGGAAGGGGGTCGAGGATCACTGCTGTCACCGGTGCATGTTTTTGTTAATCTCCCGGTTTCTGGTAACGATTAGTCTCGTCGAACATGACCCTATGCCCCATGTCTGGACACAGCAGCATAAATCACAGCTGAAGGCCCCTGGTGTAAGGCCAAGCTTGAGGGGGATAGGTGCTGGTCTTTCAGCAGTGAAAATTCTCACGTCTATGAACTGACAAGCATTTTCAATGGGGGAGGGGGGCATTCACAGAAAAAATAAGGTGACTTCAGACAGCTTAAAGTCAACAATACCTTATTCTCCAAGATATTGAGTTGACATATTAAGAAATATATTAACATTCTATTTAGAAGGAACAAACTCCTGTTGCTGTGAAATGTGCAATATTTGCAGCTGTGAAGGGAACTAGCTACCACTCCCAAAAAAGACACACACACACACACACACACACACTGCCATAAAACCTAGAAATCTGCCAAATATACTTATAAAAACAGAGTCATGCAAGGGACAAAACAGGTGATCGAGAAAATAAGCTTTAGCCAATGAATCACAAATTAGCTTTCAATCAATTTATACATGTGCAGTGTGTAAATATATATTGACCCACATGTGCAATTCAATAAATAATGAACAATGCATTGATATCAGGGTGTAGTTATTGCATTAAGTGGAAAGGAATGCAAGTCCTAATCCAGACAATTGCACATAATTACTAAGGAGACAAGCTGATACTGATAAGAGCTATGTTCCCTGGGATGGTTACTATTTCATTCAGTCTCCCCATCTGCTCTCTCCATGGCCGGCCTCATTAAGGAGTCAGCTGGCCGTCTCTCTGACTTTGGCCGAGGCTTCCCCCCAAATGGCTCCCAGAGGCTCAGTCCGGCAGGAAGACATTGCAGAGGGCTCAGGAAGGAAAAGCATGTGCTGTCAACCCCACAGAAGCAGCTCTCTTTCCAAGCGGTCTTGGGTCAGTGCCAATCCTGACATCATCTGGTGCTGGAACCCAGATGTAGCACTCCAACTCCTAAGCGAGGCCAAAATTTCTGCATTTCAAAAATGTTTCTTTTTAGATAATGAGATAATGAGCAATATATAGCTTCAAGGAACCAGCATAAAAATAAACATAAGAATTTTAGTTGGTTCCATCGATTTTTTACCTGTCTAACAGATTCCCTTGAAAGCTTTTGGACATGCTTTATAAATTTCATGAAGTTCCCCCTAATCCAAAAAGGATTCCTCATAGGATGTGCTAAAGCACATCTTCATCCCCTTTGATCCCATGCACAATGGTGCAGAGGTGTGGTGATGGTTAGGGATCAAAGTGGTTTTAAGATCTGGGACCACCTTTCACACACTGAGCCTGAATTTCTACAGCAAAACTGCCCAACTGTATAAACTAGGTTTAGTTGTATATGTGGCTATATCATACTTTCAGTTTGAAAACTATGTAAACTGATTGTTAGGTATCTACAGAAGAAGGGCATGTAAACAAGCATCTATCCATCCATCCTCCAATTGCTTATCCTGGCCAACATCACCTGATACAAACAAAGAAATTAAATGTTTGAGGCAGATACTGCAATAATACAGTAGTGGTTAATCTTGAATCAAATAGATAAACCTGCTGCAATATGAGCCACAAATGTATGTACAGTAGTATATTGAAACAGATATACATATTCATATATAAAACAATATGTAAACAAATATTTCATTTTTTATGTTTAATTTTGGAATATTCCATATGTAAACAAATTACCTTTAGTCTTTTTACCTTATATGCTTAGTCAAATATAGATAAAAATATTTTTTGTGAAAATAAAAGGAGTCTGCCATTTTAAAATTATGCATATATAGTAGTTGCAGTCCTCTGGAGTATAGGCAGCTAAAGTTATATTACGAGCATTTTACAAGCACTTGTCCGTTAGCACTGGATTTACAGAGGAAACCATGGATGACATGACTTTCAATCTAGATGTTTTCAGAGGAGTAATTTAAAGAAAGTAAAAAAACAGCAATCGGTATGACCCCCAAAGGACTGAAATATCCAGTCTCTGGTCTTGCTATTCACAGTGGCATTCTTCTGGATAAGTGGTTATGGAAGATGGATAAATAGATGTTCTTTCAATTCACCAAATCAAAAAGTATTAGGAATTATTAATGAGCTCCTGGTACTACATCATGTAAGAATGTTCTAGATGAATACTTCCTTATGTTACAAACACAGATGGTTGTCTTTCAGACAAACAACAAAGGAGATGGCCTCTATTCACTTTGTCTGTCAAAAATATGAATGACTTCCAGCCACACATTCTAGATCTGGCATCAAAAGACTCAGGAACACGCTATTTTCAATCATCTATGACTACCTTTCCGGGAAAGTGATCAAGGCAGCAGAAGAGCCCTTAAGTGTAACGTAGTACATAGGAGCCATTGTATTGGCATACAGCAAATTCAATTTCAATTCAATTCAATTTATTTTTGTATAGCGCCTTTCACAACAGAGTTGCCCCAAAGCACATGATATTGAGAGAACAGGAAGAAAATAGTAAAAGGAAAGACATAGAAATTAAAGAAAGAAGGTAGACCAGATGACAACGGAAGAGAGGAACCAAAAACTCTGAAGTAAGAAGAAATGAAAACCTCAGGGGGTCCAAGGGCAACTGGCTGCCCAACCCCCCTGGGCATGCTAACATCATTGAACAGAAAAGAGTGGTCTTGCTTGCTAAAAGCAAGGTGCAAGCTGTGATTATGGTCATGCCAAAGTCCAACAATGAGTCTGTTCTCCACGCTG
>JAAGVU020000123.1:10407868-10419074 GCA_011763525.2 Mormyrus iriodes | reverse complement strand
TACGTTGTTTTTTACCCTCTTCATGTGGTTCTGCTGCATCGAAAACATTCTGCGCCCTCAAGGGTTGTGGAGTTTGTGATATTCATTATCAACCCCCTCCAATAATACATTTGTATTTTGGAATGTTAACTGTTTAATACACTTACGGCAATCCGATTGCCTGTGGTTGCTTTTTATGGTGTGGTTGCTGGTTAACTTATTATATGGTCTTGTCAAATAAAACTTTTTTCTAAAAATTGTTGCCAAAAAGTGGGGGGGGGTCATCTTATATTTGGGCCCAATACAGTATATATGGGTTTTTATGATTTGTAAATCACTGCATTCTGTTATTTACATTTTACACAGCATCCCAACTTTTGTGGAAATCGGGTTGTACACAACAGAGCCGAAACATTTTGACCACTCACACATGATGCAAATAATAGTGATTATCTCAGAACAACTGCGGTAATCAATATCTGGGATATGAAAGCAAACAACTGGCTTTCATAGTTGACAAGCTGGACGCAGAAGAAATGGGAAAGTATGAAGATCTAAGTGACTTTGACAAGGGACAAATTGACATGGCCAGACAACTGATGCCCTGGGCAATGTTCTGCTGAGAAACCCTGGACATGGCCATTCATGTTTAGGGCACTTTGCTGTGTGACACCTATTGTAACATTATTGCAGACCATGTACATCTGTTCAGGGTAATGGTATTCTCTGATGGCAGTGGCATCTCCAAACAGGATAATGTTCCCTGCCACACTTCACAAACTGTTCAGGATTGGTTTGCAGAAGAAGAGCGAGAATCCAAGGTGTTGGCATGTTCCCTAGATCTGAATCCTATCAAGCATCTCTGGGACATGCTAGCACAGCAAGTCTGATCCCTGCAGCTCCACCTTGCAACCTAGGGAACTTAAAGGATCTGCTGCTGATATCTTAGTGCCAAATACCACAAGACACCTTGAGAAATCTCATTGTACCCATGTCTCTTTGGGTCACAGCTGTTTTGGCAGCACACGGGGAATAAACAGCATTAGGCAGTTGGTCATAATGTAATTCTTGATAAAGATGCATTTTTCACCTGGAATAAGTCAACTGCTACTAAAACCATAAAGTCATAAACAAAAACTAACAACTGTTACCATAATTACAAATATATCATAATTCATGACCCCATGATCCTCTACTGATTAAGTGGTTGGAAGTTGGATGGATGACAAATACATTTTCAACTTAATTTATATAAATATATGGTGTATTTTTACTAGGGCTGTCAGCCAATTAATTTTCTTAATCTGGATTAATCACATAGGCAGAGCAATTAATTGTATGATTAATCACATTTTCAATCATGTGTTGTTGAAAATTAGCTCAAAAGTAGTGCTAGACTAACAATCTCTCACTGAGGCAAAACAGTGTAATTATAAATGAACATATATCACTCTCCTAAAATATGTCAACACCTTTATCATATTCCTCAGCCACATACTCACACTGTGTATGTGGAGGTGATGGATAAAGGAATATTGAATGAGATTCGAAGGGTGACAAGTTTACTTAACACTGAATAATAAAATTGGGGTTATGAATATGAATATAAATACTAAGAATCACTAGATCTGGTGCCGTCAGAAACACCAGCATTGTATTCCTCAAACAGCCCTGTCATTTGGTTTGGCTATCTAAGCAGTACTCGTGCCACATTCACCAACTTGTACAAATTATAGAAGTACCGGATGGATCACCTGGAAACGTGAAAGTGAAGTACAATTTCTAGAATGACTGGGTGGATTACCTGGAAATGTAAAAGTTAGTAAATGCGTCTTTATCTGAATGCTGTGAGTCCTGTGTGGGGGGATTGAGCTGGGGCAGATCTATTTCAAAATTGCAACCTTCAGAAATATAAAAAATAATGTGAACATATTATATGCTTGTAAACTCTATATGACACTAACAAATAATTAAAATGTGTAAAATATACAGGCACCATGTTTTGAATACATCGAATTGTCATGACTCGTAACATAATGAAAGTATATGGTGGGTAAGCCCTGCCGCCTATCATTAGAACATTAGCCATGTATGAGCGCTAAACTTGAAAACAGCCCATAAACGGAGGTAACCAGGCAACGGCGAAGGTACCAGCGCCCTCGAGGAGTAAACAGTCGGATGTGTTAATTTCCTATCTTCCGCTTCCGGTCCCTCTGCTCTTCCGGTGGCTGCTTTGTAGCGGGGCCGGCCATATTTTCTCTGAGACAGCAGAAATCTGCCCGGCCGATACGGTATCCGGTAAAGGAACGGAGCTCTCCGCGTTAAGTAAGGAGGAAAACTTTCCGAGGACTTACTCAAACTAGTTATCAGCTTGAATGCAGTACGTAAAGATTACATGAACGTAAATAATACTGGATATCCGGCGAGGGACAGGGCGAGGTGGTGATGATGGCTCTCAGACTAGCTAATCTAAGACCGATGTTCTTGGTAGTTTAATGTAACTGACTAGTTGGTTAATAAGAAACGGTCCAATAATCGTCCATCTTCAGTCTTTTAATTCGTTAGCACCCGCACCCCCGATGGCGGTGTTAGGGGATAGATGGATATACATTTCCGGACACAAGTGAATATATATCGAAATATTTGTATGTAGGTGCACTGGTATGAGAGAGACTTAACTTGATAATGGATACTAAACGATAACAATCTAGCGACCCGGCATGATAAACTACTGGTATCGAGTAACGTTAGGCCCGAACCACATTCACCGGGTGCTGGGGGTAAGGGGCTAATATGGAGTGATAGCTAGGTGCTCAGGAGCCAACTAAGGTTATTTCTTGTTCACCTAGATAACCTTTTAACCAAGTGGGACACATTCTTTCTAGGTTACACATTCTGATATGGGAAATTGGAGTGGATACTGTGGCGGCAGTTTAAAACAGTGTATTTTATCTCGTTTTAACACTCCCACCATACGTTTCTGTGGACTGGCTAAAGTGTATCGATAACTTATCTCGGCCGGGTATTGTTGGCTTTACCTAGCTGCTAAAGCAGTCAGACTGTACCGAAGCATGTAATAGAAACGAGTTTTGTTCTCAATGGGGTTTCGATAAATCAATTTGGTTGTGGCCACTGTAATGTTGGTTAAATTTTTGTCTGAAGTTAGCATGTTTCTACTATCTCGTACTAGTCACTTACAGAGGTTTACACCAAGTACACGTCTGTGTTGATTCGTGGTTTAAACTGGATATAGATGTGTTTCAGGGTGGTCCAGGCTTCCTAATTACTGGTATTTTGGCTCTCGATGAAATTATGGCCATTTATTAAAGCTTTCTAGGCATATCTTGCTTGTTTTCTGTGTATTATAAATGAAGCATAATTACAGTCAGTCTGCAGTATCAGGCATTAAAGATATCTCTAGGGCTTCAGCATATATCATCTGAATTTTTATACTGAACTATACAAGCTTTACTGTGCTGTGGACAGAAAATGAATACCAGCGATTAATATCAAATCTATGACCAACTGACAGTGAACAGAATCGGAATACTTTTGTTATCCTGGAGGAAATTTAAATGACCTAATATGACAAGCTTCAGATAATTTCTGCAAAACATTAAACCAATTAGTTTACCAGTTGTGTCACAGGACTCTGGAAACCTTATTGAAATTTCTGGGACATTGCTAGAAGTTTATTCTATATAACAGCAATTTAGATTAAAATATCTGTCTTCTCTGATTTCTTATTTAAAACAATTTCTTCCATCCTGCCAATTTTTAATATTGCCAGTTAATATTTATTCATTAAGCTCAACACTGGAATGAATTTTGTCCTAATTTTATTTAATTTTAATGAGCTGTGTAACTGAAACTGCTAAAATACTTTAAATTATACTATTGTCATAATGATCAGTGAAGTAGTTATTTTTGATCACTTGATTTCTGCCTTCTGGACAACGAACTGGATGACTGGTCTGTCGCAGTTGAACCGAATGCTCAATTGTTGCTCTGCTTTGTCAGTCATACCTATAACATACTGTTGATGTGGAAGAGAGTTTTATTTCATATAAAGCCAAAATTCGGAGTATTGGTGGATCGAAACCCAGCAGTGGGTGGGCCTGGATTGGCTTTACCCTTCCTGCTGTGTAAGATGTAGTGCATCGTTGCCTTACATGTAGCACTTTTGCATGTGGTAAATAAAATTTATCTTTAATGGCATGTTTTACAGTTGGTATCAATAAAAATGATTGATATTCTTTGGTATATGTGTTTTGGTAAGCTTGTACCAAAGCTTACAGTTTTAATTTTTTTGTCACTTTTCAGTAGGTACTCAGCTGTACACAAAGGAAGCCTTGGGGGGGGGGAATGTTTTTCCCTAAATTCAGTAGAGTGGCAAATATTGTACATCTAGCAGGATTACATACAAATCCCTTCCAGCTGAAAATGTTCCAGCCAAAATTACACTTCAGTTTTGGAGTGGCTGTGATCTGTTTCCATTAATCAAGGTGGAATGGTCTATTTGGCAAATGGAGACATACCAACTTATGCTGTTGCATTAAAACATGAATAAGCATAGGGAACTTATTGCTAGTGTTCAAGTGAAGAACATACAAAGGTCTCAAACCCCAAAAAATTGACACTACAGTTTCAGAAATGTAAATCTTACTTTTACACAACAGTACTTTTGTTACAATCCATCTACATATATCCATAAATGTGTTTCAACACGATGTGATTCACCCAATTTTATTAGTAGAGAAATGAAATTTTGAGGATTTTGTGTTAACGTGTTCGTTTCAGGGGTTAATGATGAACTAAAGTGATGATAAATGCTGAAATCAGTCCTTTATAAAAATTCATGGTAATTGCTGGTAAAAAAAGACTTGATTGGACTGTAGAGTTGATTTTCTAGAAGAGGTAGTATTTAACTGTTATAATACAAATTATCTGCTGTTTACTATTATCATGCTATATGCATTCACTGACCCTGAAAATATGCTGGATTGTTCCACTTCACTAGAGCTTTGTTGGCCATTGTAGTGTATTTAACATATCGGGTGCAAAAAGTTTGACCCAAACATGACGTATCGGAAGAGTTTATTTTGTTCATAAGCAAATGTTATCATTTGGTGATTCTTAATAGGAACTCTTCTTGCTGAATTTGGATGGCACTATTATGGGTTTGAGCGGGTGATGTAAGTGGTTAGCTGCACTGAGGGTTATATCAAGCTCCAGTTTACCAAAGCTTACCTTTTAATTCAGTGCGTAAAGATTCAGAATAGATGAAGACAGGAAGACCAGTTGGAAACAAGCAGGCTTGATGCAAAATTAAACATTTTATTTACCCCACTTTTTCTTAATCTGTTATTCAAATCATTGCATTAAAATTGTCTGTTTGTATCCTGCCCCCTTTACCACAAAATAGGTGCCACTTTCTTCGCCAAGCTGTCGGACATGTCAGGACCAGTTCCTAGTCGGGCGCGGGTGTACACTGAAGTGAACACTCATCGGCCCCGAGAGTATTGGGATTACGAGTCCCATGTAGTTGAATGGGGGTAGGTAAACTACTCGTATGCTTTTAAAACTCGATAGATTTACAGTAAATCAAAATCGGAGGGTTTAAATGCCATTCACCTGTTTTGGCAGTGAGGTGTGCATGTCATTGTCTGCAACAACATTATTTATAACATTTTTCCAGAAGTAGGAAAAGTAAATATGGTCAAGTATTTGTTACTTGCTTTATCGAGTACATTTTACAGTTCAGATCCGTTTTGATTGATATCAGGCTCTAGTAATGGATATTTTCTGGAGAGCAAATGTTGAGTGTTTTTCCATGGTTTCAGAAATCAAGATGACTTCCAGCTGGTGCGAAAATTGGGACGGGGCAAGTACAGCGAAGTCTTTGAAGCAATTAACATCACAAATAATGAGAAAGTAGTAGTGAAAATACTCAAGGTGAGGATTTTTATGTTTTAAGAGATTTTTTGATATTTTGCTGCTTAAGGATACATATTTCCATGTATCATTTATAGTAGGATAATGGTGATTTTTATTAGATGATTAAATGGTTAGCTTTTTTATTGGGACTTCATTGTGCTCCTGCTGAAACGTTTTCTTACAGCCTGTGAAGAAGAAGAAAATAAAACGTGAAATCAAAATTCTGGAGAATCTCCGTGGAGGACCTAACATAATCTCTCTCGTCGACATTGTCAAAGACCCTGTGGTAAGTGTCAACAGTGAAATATTGCTGTGTTGATGTTTACATTCTTAGTCTCTGTGAAACTTACTAAAGCCACCTCCCTTCCCCCATACAGTCACGGACACCTGCTTTGGTATTTGAACATGTCAACAACACAGATTTCAAGGTAATGTTAAGCTTCTCTTCTGGCTGCTTAACAAACTTGAATGAAATGTTGGTTGCATTTTTTTAATGTAAGGCGGTTTCCCACCGTTGAAACCTTTTTCAGGAACCAGGAACTCCTATCACATTCCCACCACAGGAACTCTGCCCGAATATAGTTCCTGGTAGTTCCTGAACCCCCCCCCCCCCTTTTTTTTTTGATCCCTACTCTTGGGCAGGTACTTTGCGCTCAACCAAGAACTACTGGATGGGGCTTATAGTGATAAACTTTGCTGATAGGTTGACCACCAGGACAAGAGAGAGTAGTGGAGCAAAAATTAAGCTGAAATTTCTGCCAGCAGCCATACCATCTGTAGTTCAGGCTAATCCACCTGAAGCTAAGCAGGTCTGGGTCTGGCCAGTACTTGGATGGGAGACCGACTAGGAAAGCTGGGTTGCCAGTAGGAAGAGGTGTTGGTATGCCCAGCAGGTTGGACCATCCTGTGATCTGTGTGGATCCCAATATCCCAATGCAGTGATGGGGACACTGTGCTGTAAAAATGGTGCCGTCCATCGTTGAGACAAAAGTGAAGTCCTGACTCTCTGAGGTCATAAAAGATCCCTGGGCATCCGTTGAAAAAGTAGGTGGGGGTACCCCGATGCGCTGGCTAAATTGCCCGCTTTGGCCCTTTCAGATTTGGCCTACTAATCATCCTTTATATCTAACTTGTGAATTCTCTCCTGCCCCTTCACCATCTTAGCTATTGTGTGGTGAGTGTACTGGCACAGAATGGCCATCGTTGCTTCATCCAAGTGGGGGCTACACAGTGGTGGTAGTTGAAGTGGCTCCCCATTGCTTCTGTAAAGTGCTTTTGGTTTCTTGAAAAGTGCTATATAAGTGCACCATTCATTCATTCATTCAAATTATTTTTGTATCTCAATTACATCAAAAGCAGTAACAAATACCTTTTTTGCTTGCGTCTCTGTGTTACAACGTCGGAAAATTCAATACCTCTGTCTGATATTGCTGGTGGTGGTAGTGAAATTTGCCAGTGCTTATTAGCAGAATAACATTACATTGTTTTTTTATTCTGTGAAATACAAACGATATGCCAGCCAGATCAAAACATCATGGGCTATATAAATAAATGTGATTTCATTTTTTTTGGAGCATGCGATTGGTCCCCCCAGTAATTTACAAAACAACTTGTTCATCCTCCATTGTTTTGAGGTTGCAGTGTACTTTTGTGACGAAGTTAAGTTTAGCCTACAAGCCTCTTCTGTCTCCCATGCTTATTTAGCATAAAGGTCATGGTTCCTGTTTGTGGTGGGAAAGAGACACACGAAAGTAGCCAGGAATACAGTTTCTGGTTGAGACAGCCCAGGAACTCCAAACTAGGTTCCTGAACTTTGGTGGGAAAGCACCTATATATACAGAACTTTGCAAAATGACATCGAGACTGATCTGTGTATTACTAGAGGGTGATTTCCTTGAATTTATTTTGTACAACTGATGCAGCATTTCAAGTTGTGAATGCTCTTTTTAATTGACTGGTCTTATGTCATGTTGATTGTTGAGAATTTTTATATTGATTTGTTTTAATCAACAGCAATTGTACCAGACCTTAACGGACTATGACATCCGGTTTTATATGTATGAGATTCTCAAGGTGAGTATGATACAGCATAGAACTATTCCACACTTCTGTTCTGTTGCCAAAGCTTGGTCTTCATCTTTCTTATGAGTGTTTGTGCACCTGGAAAAATTCCTAAGAGACATCCATGTTTACCTGACGATCTAGTGATAACTTGAAGCTTGACTCACTTATTTCTTCACGTACACGAGCTGTGACATAACTGTACTTATTTCTTGTTTGAAGACTTCAGGTTAAGAATCTGTTTAATTTTTAGTGTTAAGGTCTCCAGTACGCAAGGGGTTTTTCCTATCAAAACAATAAGGCCATGAGAAATATTTGAACTTTGGGTAATCATTTTTAGTGCAGCTAGACCAGTGTTTTTATAGTTAATATTTTTTATTTTAGTTTTTACTTTTATGTTCAATTTTCATTTAAAATACAGTTTAGTTTTCAATGTGGTTTTATTCGTTTTTATTTTCAAGATTTTTTAATTTAGTCTTTAGTTTGTTCAAATTTTACTAACTTAATTTCTAGGGGCAGACTAAAATCTGTATTGCTATGTTATATGTATGATTTTCAGAGAATCCTACATGAATTCAAAGTGCACGTTATGTACTAGTGTCATCAAAATGGGAAAAACATATTCCATGTATCATTAATGGCAATTAAAGATAAATCATTACTTGAGCTAAATTTTATTTTAAAACGTTAACGGAAAGTATCTGACATTTGTCAAATAGTCTTTTTTAATGGGGAATATGTTTCACTGTTTTCTGACTTAATGATTACTTCTCAGAAACCAAGCAAAATATTGTTAAAATCCAGAGATTTCACTGAATCAGGTATCTGTAGCCGTATTTGTATTTCTCAGCAGAAATATAACCTTACAAAAACAAATCAGTCCATTTAAAAACTTGGAAGTGTTGCTGCACACGCAAAACTGAAGAGTAAAATGTCCAAAAGATATAAACACTGTTTGCTAGTATATCTGTTTATCCGATCTTCTTTGATGTAGGTATGCAGTTTAAAACTGACATTTAAATGGTATGTGCCTAAAATTTGTGGCCTAACACATACCCTTGCAGATAAGCATTGATCTTGCATAGGAAGTATGTGGTCAGCCTATAAGGTGTTCCTTTACTGAGTGCAAATAGGCTGGAAGAGACTGAAAGCTAAGTTTTTACAGTTTGTATTTTCTTGTCTTGAATGGTCTCTCTTCTCAGGCCTTAGATTACTGTCACAGTATGGGAATCATGCACAGAGATGTGAAACCCCACAACGTGATGATCGATCATGAGCACAGAAAGGTAACGTCACCAATTTAATGTTTTTCATAAAACTGCAGTTTTTAAATTTTATAGTGCAAGGTATTTGTGGTTAGGACTGCCGCGATATAATCGCAATCATATGGCGCACACGCAGTAATGACCAGGGCTTTATATGTTGGGCGTAAACATTTGTCCGGATGCCTGCTTTTTGGTACTATACAGACGTTTACTAACGCCCACAATTTGGCAAGCAGGTTAGTAGTACGCCTAAAATATTAAGGAGATGCATGTTTTGACGCTCAAAAGTTAGTAATGCTGTATAAATTGAGTATCCTTATGTTAAAGAAATGTGTCGGGCTTTAAACTACAAAAAGTACCGCCACACCACCGACGTCTTTGACCTTGTTTATCCACAATATTTCCTCTTTCAAAAGATGATGTGGCTATTGAGCTGTTCCTTTCTTCACCACCACTTCAGTGCTTATAAATCGCTTCCATAATCTACCAAAAACAGTAGTATGGTGCATGCTACGCTCACCGAATTTTAATAAACATGAGAACACAATTAGCTGTTCGTCACATGATCGCGATTGTATTGTGACAGCCCTGTTTTTGATTACTTTTTTTTTTACGTCTGAACTTAAATTGACATCCAAGGTGAAAATTCCCTAAAACAGCTTTGTTTTGAGTTTTTGTGTTTTGTGCATAAATGAAATGCATCTCTGACCTCAGTTTTCAATGTTCGGTGTAGTAGTATTCTGACTCCCTCCTTCTGATGCTCTTTGTAACACGCATTCTTTTTACACAGTTGAGACTTATTGACTGGGGTCTAGCGGAGTTCTACCATCCTGGACAAGAATACAATGTCAGGGTGGCATCTCGCTACTTCAAAGGGCCAGAGCTGCTTGTAGACTACCAGGTGTGTCTCCCTTGTGATGCCTGATGGATTGAGGTTCACTTCTTGCCTTCAGAGTTGTTTAAGCATCTGTTGAGTTTCATCAAGTGAAAGAACAACTTTCAGTTAGTAGGAGGCAATAACGTTGATTCTTTTTAACCTCAAACTGTAAAAGAATCGCTGAGTCTTGGAGCACTAAGTCGTAGCCAGAGGAAGATCACTAATGTATGAGGTCTTTTGCAGATGTATGATTATAGCCTTGACATGTGGAGTCTTGGCTGTATGTTGGCGAGCATGATCTTCAGGAAGGAGCCGTTCTTCCATGGTCATGATAACTATGACCAGGTAAGGAAACACCCCCCCCCCCCAGGGATGTGTTTACTGTTAGCAGTATCAGGCTGTAAGAAATTTTCGATTTAAGATGATGACTTCTTAACTCTGCACCTCCCCTTCCCCCAGTTGGTGAGAATAGCCAAAGTCCTTGGAACAGAAGACCTTTATGACTATATTGACAAATATAACATTGAACTGGAGCCGAGGTTCAACGATATTTTAGGAAGGTAAGTGGTCTCTTAAGTCATCACTTACAGGTTTAAAAAAAGTATTCCAGCAATTGGAATTCATTCAACCAAAATTATTAATATATTAGAGGAGGAAACGGGGATATACAGATGGTGTGATGGGTCAAAACCCTGTCCCCTGCCAGGCATTCCCGCAAGCGATGGGAGAGGTTTGTCCACAGTGAGAATCAGCACCTGGTCAGTCCAGAGGCCCTGGACTTCCTGGACAAGCTGCTGCGATACGACCATCAGGCCCGGCTGACTGCCCGGGAGGCCATGGAGCACCCCTACTTCTGTGAGTAGTCACCCTGCTACTTTCATTACATTTCAAACCTCTCTGTCCCACATTTAGCTGGATTCTTGGCTTGAATAGGCAGCCTTAGGTTCTTGTCCATTTTCTTCCATAAATTATCCATTGTTTGATCTGACACAAAACGGCACATTTTTTTTCCCATTTAAATGAGATCATGAAGTTCCATTCTTGTAAATCATGTGCCTGAATATGCAGTAACTCAAGTGTGATTTTT
>JAAGVU020000123.1:10389808-10400749 GCA_011763525.2 Mormyrus iriodes | reverse complement strand
GCAAATGGATTTTAGAGATGCAATATTTTCACAATTTAAAATGATTTTAACCAAAGTTTGTTAGCATTTGGACTAGTTAATTGACTGTGATGAGCTGCTAGGTTTTCGTTAACAAGTAACTAAGGTACAATATTGAGAGAAACTACAATTCAATAAATATCTCTCTCACATGACTTACTGGTCGTAGTTACTTTACCTCTTAGCGCTATTTAGCCGGAAAAGTAGGCTTTTTTTTTTTACATATCGGAACAAGTGTTTCAGATCTTTTTCTACAAATAGGAAATGCCATTGAACGAGTTGTTGAACAAATCAGAGCAAATCTCTTAGGTGAACTGAGTCAAATAAACTGTGTCCCAAAAGACGAGTCATTTTGCCCATCACTAATACGTTGCAGGCTGTGCAGGTTCATTGGGCTTGAAAGCGGGCTGGTGTATGTTAGGTTCGGGGCGTCTGTCACGCAATAGTCTAGGATTTTTGAATCAGCTGCTTTATCACCTTCTATTAGATATGTACAATTTGTATTTGAAAGAATGAAAAAGTGTTGGATATCCGCAGACTCACAGTATGTCAGTTTCATGTACCGAAACTCTCCTTCTTCAACTATGCTCAGGTAAAGTAAGATTTTCATTCTACGGCACATTTAAAAATTATATTTGTCTTGTATTTCAAAGACTCCCTTTAATACAACTATATTTGCATCCCCAAGAACAGATTTCTTTTGGCATTGAGAAGTTCCCTTATTAATAAAATTGTGAATAGGAAAAACTAGCTGTGTTTGCAAAATACAGAGGAAGCGTCCGACAAAGCTAAATTTTATTAAGCATGAGGATTCTCACATGAACCTGTAGTCACAATTCCCTACTATTCACAGATTTATGCTTTGCTGTTCCTACCACGAGAAAATGCCATGCAGCAAGACCTAAAATAGAACTGGAAGGAGAATTGATGGTACGATTAGATGCTATGCAGTGGAAATACTTTTTTCCAGTGTGATTTAATTCTTACCGTTATCCAGTGCAGGTTTATGGAACTGTTGCGTACAACACAGACGTGCTGGCTGTAGTCACTCTTTCATAGCCCACTGAAGAGATTCTTCTTTTCATCAAGTTACAGCATTCTCCTCCATTGTGAAACCTGAAATGAAACAAAAACTGTAGGGTATAACATTTTGTTCAGAGAACATATTTGCATGTTCTGCACAACAGTTTTTTAAAAGTATATTTAGCTAACTAAATTTACAATTTTGCGGTAGATATACCTGTGTATAGATATCTTATACAGATTTGATACTGTTTTGCAACCAGGTTTATACTGAATAAGTCTTTTAAACTAGCTTCCCAAAGATTAACTTACTTGTTATCCAATGTACTATATTTTTAAAAAGGCAGCGTATATTACTGGCAAAGACAATTGATGTCTAACTCCTTTTAGGCTGTAGACTGATGGTCTGTAAACAGATTTTTTTTGCAATCAACAAAATAATGCTTTTTCAAATATGGCCCATAAATTGAAATGCTGTGGAACTACTAAATTGTGAGAATCCCCCATTTTAGTTGAACAATTCAAATTCTTCACTTTTAAAAGGAAAAAATATCACTGCATGTGACTGTAAGCACATAGAAATGTTGGCTTAGTACATCTGAAGTAAGACCCAATGGATGCCGAAGTCACACTCTTCAGGTGTACCTGTTCCTGGACAGCTCATTGTCAATTTCTTGAAGGGATTTTCCTTTGGTCTCAGGTAACATGATGTAGATGAACACAACAGCAACTACTCCAATCATGCCATAGAGAAGGAATGTCCAAGAGAGACCTACAATATCTGTACAAAGGACCATAATCAGTGCATCAGTTTCTGGAAATGTTTAGCGCTTCAGAAATATCAGACTGAGGAAAACATTTTATTATACCATACTTCCAGTATCAGTGGGAGATAACAGACTTTCCAAAAAGTAGACCTTGTTTGGTGTCTATTGTTAACATCATGGTGATATCAGCAAAATGCTTTCTGCCAGTATAAAATTTACAACTCCTTGAGTATTTCTGCACATTAGTCAACCTTGTATTAGCAAAACAAGCCATACAACCTTGTATATAAGCAATATACAATCTGGACATACCAGATTACCAATACTGTGGCAGCATATCCCGATTTAAGCAAAAACGGAAAAATTTAACAAGCGAATGATTTCCAATTTTTTTAATAGAAGACTATATATGAGAACCTCAAAAGTCAGCATATGATTCTCATGGATGAACTACATACTCACCGATCAGGCTTAAGAAGGAGAAAGTAACAATCAGGTTAGCAGCCCAGTTTAAGCAGCTCGTCAAGGCAAACGCTCTTCCCCTCAGCCAAACGGGGAATATCTCACTGAGTACAAGCCAAGTCACTGTACAACAGAACAAATAAGATCAGATTTGATAACAGACACTACTCAGGATTTTAAACATTAACTATATACTGAAAAAATAATCCTAGCTATAATTTTTTTTTAAAACATGAAAATGGTTTATTCAAGCACCAATTAAAAAAAATAAAACATTAACAATGGTATTTAATTAACCAAATAACCATTATGATGTCAGTCATTAATATAGCACAATTACCAGGTTACAGGTTTATAATACTGGAAGAAATGGCACGATCCATTTTTGAGCAAACCATAAATCATCCATCATCCAGCCACCTACCCAGTACAGGGCTACCAGGGAGCGAGCCTTAAGCCTATCCCAGGCGGCACAGGGCGCAAGGCGGGGGGACACCCTAGATGGGATGCTAGTCCATCAGAGAACACACAAACACACTCTGGGCAATTTCGGGACCCCAATTCATTTATCTACACCTTTTTGGACTATGGGAGGATACTGGAGTCCCTGTAAAAATACACACACAATACAGACAGTAAAAAGTAGTGCCAACTTACTTGGCCCAAATCCTATTGAATAGGCACTGACGTAAGACATCATGCTGATTAAGATGATCCAGTTGACGACCCCCTGATCCATGGTCCTGTCCAGTACTGGGGATGAAGCAGAGCTGCGGGGTCCTGGGTTCAAATGCAAACCTTTGAAACCAGAAGTACCCAAATGCCACAAACCACCATTCTCCGCAGCCTTCATATCTTCATAACTTTTGTGGGTCTGGTTCAGAGTAACCAGTGGGAGAGGTGTTAAGTTCCCATCTGTGGGTTCTTGTAACCAGGAGGTTCCATTTTGGAACCTGTTAGTGTCACAGTACCTCCCCCTTTCACTGCGTAGCGCTTGGTTGCTAAGAAGCCCAATGATGATCAGAGAGACCGTCATCACGGTGCATCCTCCAATCAGCAGCTTTCGCCGGCCGGCTCTGTCGGCGTAGATCATGGACACCAAGGTAGCAACGACCTTCGTGACCCCCACCCCCACAGAGGCTAGCACAGCACCGGACTTGAATCCTACCGAATGAAAGATCGTGGAGGCATAGAAGAGCACATTGGGCTGGCCGGTGAACTGCTGGAAAAGCACGAGGCCCAGACCGATGAACGTCCTCATCCGCATATTGTCTTTACTTTGAAACAGAACGACAAGTGCATTTCGTCGCTGGTCCAAGCAGTTTGTGTTATTCTGGTCAGCCTCACTCTCCTCAGCACTGGGCAGCTGCATAAGCCCAGTCTGAGCCTGGGACTCTGTGGGCTCTCCCAATGGCATTCCAGGGTTGGATGGGAGGAACCAGATGGAGATGAACTGAACCAATGATGGAGCGATGGGAAAACCAAACATGTATTTCCATCCCTCGGGGACACTGGATAACATGTAGTTCATGGCATAAGCGGCCAGGATGCCAACCGTAATGCCAGCTTCATAGAGGCTGACTAACAGGCCCCTGCGCTCTGGATTCACCATCTCAGACACAAAGATGCAGCAGGACATGGAGGATAAGGATATGGCGAAGCCCACGGTGATTCTGCCCACCAGCAGTGTGGAGAAAGAGCAGCTGGCGATGAGGACGATGCTCCCGCCGAGGACGAGCAGGTTGCTGAGCGTTATGGAGCTCCTCCGGCTATGTTTATCGATCAGGACCCCCCCAATCACAGAGGCCAGAAGTGCCCCGATAAGAAGAGCGCTCACTACTGCCTCCTGTTGGAAGCAGTTAAGCTGGAACTGTGTCTGAAGTTGAAGAAGGGCTCCAGAGATAATTCCCAGCTCGTACCCAAACACAAAGCCACCAAGCATGGATACCACGGAGGTGAAGACCAGAACAGAGCAACCTAAAAGTAAGTTAATTCATTTTTAATAGTAACTCAAAGATATTTGTTATAATACTTGATGTATTCAGATAATTACAAATGTTGTTTTTATGTTATTCAATTTAACTTTGATAAAATTAGGAATTTTATGTTTAATTGCCTCACACATTAGTAGAAGCTACAAAACAACTCATTGTTATGTCCGGCAACCGAATACAGGATACATTTTGCAGAAAACAGTCTTCGATGCTAGCGTTAGTACAGACACTAATTTAAATGGATGTTGCCTACTCTTTATTTTCTTTGTCTCATAACTTTAAAATAATGTACAGCAATATGACATATTGTGCATTACATATTATATTTTGTTTCTTCAAAATATTCACAAGCAAATGACAGCATAATCCAGTCTGATAATATGCAAGACATTTGAAATAGTTACATTTAAAAGGTATGAAAATTTTACAGTTCTGTTTAAGCAAACTGGGAAATAATTTTGCTTTAGAATGAAGTTAAATGTAATGTGAAAGAAAAGGTATTTTTCAACTTACCCATTTTTATGTGCATTCGTGTTTAAGGCTTGTTCCAGACCCAAAAGTTACATTTAAAGATAAGTCCTAACAAGAACCATATTTCTCATGGGATACCCTGAAAAATAAAATAAGGAATTTAAAATAATGGTGCAGAAAAGCATCGAAAAATAATAGACACATATCGCAATGCATAGCAGCGTCTAAGAGCAAACGAGACTGTAACCATAACAACTCCCTGCTTGTGCTGCTGATATAATTAGACACATCCACTTAAGGCTGCTTAGATGAAAAGGTAACCGACCAACTGAAACAAAGAATTTAAATTCCCTTTTTTGTAACAATATAAAAGCACAACAACACACAGTATCTACTAAAATCACTGTTGAATTTCAGTATTTATTTTACACAGTAAATGTCCAGTTTAGACAATGATAAAATGCATTCCCTCCTGTACTCTAAAGTAAATAAACCCATCGTAAGCAAAAGGGTTTCATAAACTGTATGTAACAAATAGAAGCATTACAAATAAATTAATTAGACTCGCATGCTCCTAATTTGCCGTTATTGGATTAGAGTCCTTGAGTTTTAAAATGAGGTCAGCAAAAGAAAACTTAAAAGCAAAAAACCACTACAAAAATGCTGACTACAATGTTAACGTTGTGTGAAAAATAATGTATAGCATTTCATGCTTTTTGAATTTTTAACGTCACTCCAACGAAATATCTCAGAATTGAAAGGCAGCAGAAGCAAGAGATAGGGAAAACAGAAACCCAAAAAATGAAAAAATAAAACAGATGTGGTCTACTACCCTTAGGAAAACTTCACAAAACTTTAAAAAATAATACTTATTGTCATCCTCACCGTGCTCGCGTTAAGTTGAACGTTCACACTTTTCCTTGGATATTTAGACTAATCCTTTACACGGACGGTGCTGTTAAACTTAATAAAAGTGCACAAATTTCAAACAGAGTTGATACTAAGGGGTACAGCCGCGCGCCGCCGACCCCCCCAAGCTCCCGTCCCGGTTGCGGCTTTCTCCCTCCATCAGGAAGTCAATACTACGTGGCAAACTGACTGCTGTCAACTCCAGAACGAACTAGCAAGCAGATGTTTGCACTATGAGACAGTAGGCCAGCATTTAGCTCTAAACCGAGAACTCAAAGAGTAAAATGTTTCAATATATGCACATATCATCGCGATAACTTTTATAAACACTACATATAACTTATAAATAATTCACATTCCGTTGCTCATATTCGTGGTTTAGTGTTGTCGTTGCTGCTAGGTTTAATATTCTAATTAATCGGTTTAATTTTTTTTAAAAATGGACCAAGTAATAACACAGCACAAGTGCCTGTTAATGGATTTAATTAACGGTCTTGAAATTAAAAAGAAAGTTCACAGATTATCCATCCGCTCCTCCACGCCAGCAGGTGGCAGCAAATCGAGCGTCGTGTTCTACTAAAATAGGTGAAGAAAGAAGATGCCGACTCCTATCCGCAAGGGGGAGTGCTTCTGTTTTTCACTTACAGATGGTGCAGAATATTTGATAGTTAAGTACATTTACAAAAAAAAACATGTCCGCTGAGAGGGACAGTAGTGCCGTTTTGTCGTTTCTAAGTGGCTTGACGCTGCTGAAGCAGGGCGCCGAAGCTCGTGTTTACCGCGGACAGTTTTTAGGGAAAGCAGTAATAGTGAAGGAAAGATTCCCGAAGTCGTACCGACACCCAGCTCTAGACCAGAAGCTCACGCACCGCAGGAGCGTGCAGGAGGTGCGCGCCATACTTCGCTGCAGAAAAGCAGGTGAGCGTTTGCCTTCACATTGAGCAATGAGTTTGTTAGAAAAGCTCACGCAGAACAATCTCACACACATTATAATTTAGCTGATTATTGTAAGACAAAAAGTATCAACTACTGCCGTAATGACTTTTGCTAATAGGCTAAATTTGTCAAATTATCTGACATATTGTTAAAAGAAAAAGCACCCAGAACAGAAAAATAAATGCTGCGTGTCAAAATCCTGGATGCACACAGATCATACACGTTTCATTAGCTAAATGTGTATAACTGCTCTCTGTTGAATAAAAAAGAGACTATATAAAGTTAACTGTAAATATATTTTATAATAATCAGTTTAATCTTGCCAGCATCAAATGTCAAAACTCTAGACGCGTACCTCGTCCCACCACTCATAATCCGAGCCAAAAACTCAAAGCACAGTTAATTTTTTCTGGTTTGGAGCTTTTAGACCTCCTTTAAGGTCCTAGAGTGCAGTTAATTAAGTAGTTCGCCACCTGTTTTTCTAAAGAAAAGATATGATGCAATTCATGAAACAAATAGACAAAAGCAGAAGTGTGTGGGAATCAAGCTTTAAGTACAAAGTGGAATTGCAGCTCTTCTGGAAGAGCTTATGAACTGCGATGCAGAGAATGACTGGATATTTTTTCACAATTTGTATTTTTCTCCCCCAGGGATTTTGACCCCGGTTGTTTATTTTGCTGATTATGTGTCTCACTGCATTTTTCTTGAAGACATTGTGGGATCAGTCACAGTTAGAGACCACATAAATTCCATCCAGTTGTCTGAGGCAGGCACTGAATGTCTTAAGCTGCTGGCTGAAAAGATGGGGTGGATCCTTGCAAAGATGCATGATGAAGATGTAATCCATGGAGATCTGACAACATCTAACATGCTTTTGAGGAAGGCATCTGAAGGTGGAGAACTACATTTGTGGCTGATTGATTTTGGACTGAGCTACATTTCTTCTTTGCCAGAAGACAAAGGGGTTGATCTGTACGTTTTGGAAAAGGCATTCCTTAGCACCCACCCAAACACAGAGACTTTGTTTCAGATTTTGCTGAAGAGTTACGTTGCCTCTTCAAAGAAATCCTCCACTGTCATCAGTAAACTGGATGAAGTTAGATTAAGAGGAAGAAAAAGGTCAATGGTTGGTTAATAAGTTAAAGGTTTCTGAATTAATACCAAATTGGTTTAGCATTTGCTTGGAATGGTTTTTGGCAAACAAAAGCTTCTGGCAATTTGTGTGATGCAGTTATATAATAAAAATTATATAACTGTACACATTGGATTTGTCCATGGAGAGGAGAACATGAAATGAACCAAAACTGAATTATCGGGAAAATCACACTTTGGTGAACGCTTGAAAGTAAGCAGACACCCACATGTTACCTGCTTTGATTTACATGGAATTTTAATTTCTATCC
This sequence comes from Mormyrus iriodes, assembly GCA_011763525.2. NCBI lineage: Eukaryota > Metazoa > Chordata > Actinopteri > Osteoglossiformes > Mormyridae > Mormyrus > Mormyrus iriodes. The sequence continues at coordinate 10,392,766 of JAAGVU020000123.1, read as the reverse complement.
TAATACTCTATAAACGCAAATAAAATGTAGGAACTGATTGTAAATGCATTTGCTGATGTGATCATTTCAAATAAGTCTTGATTTTGTTGAGAAATGAAAGTCAGGATTAGTTTTTAGCTGAAATTGCAATGCTCATTGACAGCAGGGCACAGTCACTGTTGCAGTAATAAACTTACATTTATTTGGCAGATGCTTTTGTCCACAAGTGAGGCAGTGAGGTGGGGAAATACCTGGAAGGGATACCAGTCCTCTAAAATCTCCCATACAGAAGTTTCTCCTCTGTGCCTGTAAACTGACCACAAATCAGAGGAACACATCCAGAGGCATCACGAGACTGGGGCAATTGGGACTGAAGCCCTGAATGATTTGTTTAGCGCCAATGTTTTAATGCTCTCAATTCAAGAACCATGGCTAAGCCCTGTATGTCTTAACACATCCTTTAGGGGACTGTGATACCCAGTGCCAGTTGAAGCCAAAGTGGCACCCTTGGCAAGCTTCACTGCCAATGCCTCCTTCCCCTGGCAAACTTCCTAGTTTCATTTCATTTTGTCAGCAGTTTGCCAAGTCTGCACCCCCCTAGAAGATCCTAGGCCATGTTACTGATAGGATTGACCAGCCCTGATGATACTTACAAGCAAGGAAAAAAGAGTAAACCAAATTAGATTGCACATTGGGCGTTGAATTAACTACTTGCTTCAACAATGAATCATATTTTGGGTCTGTATCACAGACGAGAAAGTCCACCTGTGTGTTTTGAAAGCTTTCTTTTACAGTGGAATTTATGGTACTAGATATTCCCTACAGATTATCAAGCCTAATTATGAATCTTTCAGTACAAGAGGATCGCACAGCATATCCACGTTTCGCACCATTGCTGCTATGTGTCTGCAGTCACTACAGAGTAACGTGGTGGCCAGCAGAACGACAGCAATACAGAATATCGCAATAACGCACACCACTAGTATATTTTCAATTCAAGTGAGCCACAAAGGCATTTATATAAAAGTGTGTATCTACCCGTGGCAAAAATATTGTCACATTTCAATATAATGCACTAATTTCAGAACTCACGTATATTAAGAATGCATTTTACATGTGTGGTGAGGTAGGGATTTACTACCGCGCACAAAACAAATAACCGGTGGTTCACTATGCCTTGCTCCACTATAAATGCATTTACATCAAAAAGGTGCGATAATTTCACTAAACACAGTTCACGGACCGTAGAGGCGTTTTAACATGGTCAGAAGCCCCCTGTCTGATTAACCAAGAGAAAGCCACACAACTCTGAAATTATGTAATGTGCTCGAAGTTAAAACTACGTCAAGTACAGCAGTAACATGTTATACTATAGCAGGTATAGTGATTTATAGGTTTCTGTTTCACAAGTGCATCCTTGGACCAATTTCCTTTACTTTTGTTCAATGTTTAATTTGCAATATTGTCAAATAAGGGCAAAATAATTACTGAAAGTTGTGCGGTTTCATATCATTTGATTCCTGTATACATTATAGTAAAGAATTCATTCACATAGCGCACTTCATAGACAGGCTATTTAAAAATAAAATTATTCCTAAAAGGGATCCCTCCTCAGGACAGGAGTGCATACCTCTGTAGTCTGGTGAAAATCGCTATAAAAGCTCCATCAAGGCTGCAGTCATGTTCCTCTTCTTTTTCCATTTCACAGCAGTTCACCTACTATTGCAGCTCCTTGCTGCTGGCACAAGGGTGTAGGAGAGCCCCAGCACTGGCCCTCCATGAGAAGCTCACACACCCACAGTCCATGAATAAGACCTCATTTATAAAGGTGTCCCACCCAGTGGGGGGAGAGAGAGAGAGAAAAACCACACACCCCAAACGGACATCACTGTACAAAAGGCATGTTTGAAAACACAGGCTTCCTCATCCATTCTTGGGCATAACTCTAATACGCATATGAGAGGGCCATAATGGAAATAACCCAGAACATAATTTCTCTCTCTACATACATATATATGTATTATACATATATATATATAATACAAGTGAATTATGTTACAGTGCAGTGCTTTGTCCCCCGGGCTTCCATGTCTCAGGAGTTAAGTTTGAAGGGACATTTATATTTATGTATACAAACAGGAGATAAAGTCACTCATTTGCTGTCCAGGACATCTTAGTTACCATGGTGTCAGCACAGAACTTCAGATGTCTGGGGGGAAGGGGGTCTCTCCCACTGAAGGCAAATGTGTTGGAGAAAGGGGGGGGTGCATATTTTCCAGCTGATGGATGGGCATCTCCAGAGCTATACGTTTTCTGTCTAGGAGACGATAAACAGACAGATGGAAAGGGCAGCATGATGGCTGCCCGAGTCCAGTGGCAGGGTAGCAGGCAGGGAGGCGGATGATTGGTCAGGAAGCCAAAGGTGAGCCCTGTCGACCCACCCCCCTTTTGGCAGCCGACTCCCAGACCGTCTCCTTATTGTATGCTCTCCACTGCCATAGCGATAGCTTCCTGGATTTCCCGCACCGCGAGGATGCGTGTAAGCATGTGCTCCAGCTGCTCTCGGGTGACTGGCTGGGTGGAGTACCAGATGGGGCTGTTTGGGGCGACGACTGGTTCTGGCATCAAGTAGAAAGTGTCGTTCCTTCCCTTGGCGCTCAGTGGACTGGGGAAGGCATGCATGTTATTGTGGCTTTTCAAGGACATGCTACGTGTTTGTGCAAATCATCATAAGTGTAATAAAAATTACAACTGGAAACATTTTGTCAGCTTAAATGAATAATACTGCATCCATTCTTTGACCCAGGACAAAAGCAACCAGTATAGATTTTGAATAAATTCATTTATCTTGTGCTATCTGGAGAAGGGATTGGCCGAAACTTAAGTGTTTCAGGAATATCTCCACAGAGACATTTACTGGAATGATTCAGGCAAGATCTTCAGTTTTACCTTTGCTGCAGGACAAGCAGCTTAGATAAA
>JAAGVU020000123.1:10378418-10389708 GCA_011763525.2 Mormyrus iriodes | reverse complement strand
ATGCCTGCAGGATTTTTGCTATATCCCAGCATTTAACTGACTTTTGTGAGCAGGAATAATTTACTTTGACCCCCTTTACATTCAGTGTTTTTGAATTTTGAATTGTCTGTTTATTTTCTGTGAATTGATGTATATAAAGTATATAAAACTCATACAAAGACCAATAAAGCCTGAAATTAACTACAGTTAGCATATATCGAGCGCTCCTAAGTTTTGATATTGCAGAGCATTGATGCTAAAAGGCTGTATGTAGTTCCAACACTCCCCACTTACCACTTGAAGAGGTAGAAGTCATAGAGCTTGATGGGACATCGCAGAGGGTTCTCCGGGTCCTCTGCCTGCTCTTCATACATGTCATCTGTCACTGGCAGAGAGGGTCATAGGGTCACCGAGATAGCACAGGGCTTTCGTCAGCAGGGGGCATAATGGTCAATGACAAGCGTTCACTCACCTTTCTGGCCCACCTGATGTAACCCCACCCCCTTCAGATAGCGGATGGTGGTGCTCTTGTCCTTGGGGTTGGAGGGGTTCTTCTTGGTGTGCCGTAGTACTTTGGAAAAGGCTACCTTCATGTGCTGTTCCACTGTCCTTAGCTGGAAGTACCTGTGTGGGTTTACAGCAGTCAGTCTCCCACACACACTAGGTGGCGCTAGCATGGATGCTACACTGGGGAATACAAGCATACTTAGTATTGAAGAACATGAGCGTGCTCAGCAGTGTGTTGGGAGAGTGGGCCCCCAGTTGTTTGCACTCCCACAGCATCTCCTCAGTCACATGACTAGGGATGACATAACCTGGAATGGAAGGCAGAAGCACATTAGCACCTGAAGACCAGACAGGACCTTCCCCCAATCATGATCTTCACTGTGCCTGCCTACGGCATACTGCATTCTCACCCAGCGGATGGACACGAGGCTTCCAGTCATCCAGCACCCGGTGCAGGCACTGGGAAAAGCGCAGGTAATACTGGTCTGAGAAGATGTCATCCACTCGGCCATTTTCAAACAGATACTGCAAGAAGATATGGAGGATGGTGAAGAGTCAGAGGTCTATGGGTTTCATTCATATTACGTTTATTTAATTAGTAGACACTTTGTCCAAAGGGACGTACAAGTGAGGAAACCTTGGAAGAACAGCACAGGGTCAGCAAGCATCCCTGGAGCAGCTGGGATTAAGGGTCTTGCTCAAGGGCCCAACAGTTATATGATAAATCTGCTAGTAATTGGATTTGAACCTGCAGCCTTCCGGACCCAGAGCCATATGTTTGTTCATACCTTCTGTATACAAAGAAAGATGTAGTAGAGCGTGTCGGGTTCAAAGGACTCTCCCTCCAGCCCACGAGCCTCCTGGATCATCAGCGACAGACCCATATTCAGTTCAGCCACGGCACACGATACCAGGTCCTCCTGAAAGCGCAGAGGCTGACGGCCTGTAACGCATACAGAAAACACACAGTGACACGCATTTCAAAATTAAGCACGCTGGGTTCTTTAAATCAGGTAAGTCACATGATTCCAGGCCCCACCTCTGCCCTTTCCCAACCGCCACGGTAACTCACGGCCAATGGGGGCCAGCCTGGTCTGGTTATCCTTCTCTAGCTCCGTGTTTTTGCTCTGGGCCCAGATGCGCCACACATCCAGGCCCTCGTCGGGCTTCAGGGTCACGGGCAGCAGCAGCTCCGCGGAAGGCTGCGGGGTGGCATCCACCTCTGTGACCTGAACAGCCTGACTCTGGATGGGGGCAAACCACCATTAATAGACTATCCTTCAGAAGACCTACTGTACATTGCATTTTACTCAAATGGTATGGTGATGGCATCATTTTCATGCTTTATATTGAGAGATGAAACCTCTTAAATGTCAAAAACATCTGTTGCCTAGCAGTGAACAGCCCTCACCTGCAGATCCTGCTCTGTCCCCCCTGAGGCATGAACCATATGGTGCTGTGGGTCCCAAATCTGGACGGGCTGTGCGCCAGCTGGGTACTGGACGGCCACAGGGATGTGAATGTTCCCATTGACGAACTGGGCTGGGAAGAGAGCACTGGCCAGCGTCTGGACTGCCTCCTCGGCCGTGGCCACCGATGAAGCTATTGAGGTGATGGCCTTGTCCTTATCAACGCCGTCGCTGGTCACAGCCTCAGGCGAGACTGCGACGTGGGTGACACCTTGCTGGGCGGAGTATACAGGAATGGTCCAGGTCTCGCCCGTAGAGCTGGTGATAGTGCCGGTGGTGCTGTAGAGGTGCGAGCTGTCCACCGTGAGCAGGTCGGGCCGCAGAGACAGGTAGCTGTGCCCCTGCACTTGTCCCTGACCTGGGGGGGCCTGGGGGATGGCTAGGACAGTCGCCAGCTGCTGCCCGGGGAGCGTGTACGACACAGCAATGGGTACGTCCACCTTGCGCTTCTTTGCCGGCTGAAGGACCCCCCCCATGGGCCCCGCTCTACGCTCGCCCTCTTGTGGGGAGCCTTGCACCGCTTGCTGGGGTGATGGTGCCCCCACCGTCTGGATCTGAATCTGCTGCCCCCCGTCGGCAACTGCTGCTACCAGCTCCGCCTGGATCTGAACAAAGGCAGGACATTCATGACCACACCCACAGGCAGGCTGGAGAACTCAACATGCCTCAAACCAGGAGAGACCAGCAAGCATCGATATGCTCTAAGACTGGCCAAGATCGCGTGTGTACAGAATATGTAAAAACACATGAATCTATGACACATTAAAATACAGGAATATACACAGGTAAGCAGATGAAGGTGCATCTTGCCTGCTGCTGATGTAAGTGTTCCTCAGAGATCTCCCCTTGCACCAGCTGCAGCTGGGAGCCCGACAAGTGCTGCTGGGTGGTGCTGGGCATCTGCAACACCTGCTCCACTGGATTATGACCCTGGATCTGCACCTAAACATCAGTAGTCAAGTGACCAAAGACTCCCGCCAGTCAACCCCGCAGTACACCAAGTCCCAGCCCCGCCCGCACTGACCTGCACTTGGATCTGCTGCTCAGAGGCCTGGTGCACCGCAGCAGTCAGCTGCGGGGACAGCTGTGTGGGCGCCACCTGCTGCTGTTGTTGCGGCAACTGATGAACCTGCAATTGCACCTGGGCAAGAGACAGCTGGGGTCAGTCAAAAATGACCTCGACTGTACAGGAGGGGGCAGCCATATGAAACATTCTACACATGGAAAAGGCCACAAAATGGCTGAGTAGTTAATTAATGCAATTGCACATATAGAACACATTCACATTTCAGATTTTTAATACTACAGAGTTAAATATAAATTCAATCAAACCGTTTAACTTATAGCAGATTACAGTTTTTGAAGTACTTGAAAAGATGTACTTGGCTCAAAAGTACAAAATCATCCTCTCTTTCTGTGATAAAAGTCAGCAATCTTATTGTTAACAAAACGCTGCCCTTCTTGGGCTGGTTATTGACTCCATGCTCTAACCCCAAAACACTCTCTCTCATGGAGAAATGGGATGTGAAAACCAACTAATTCCTATGCATTTTATACAAATAAAGTGGTAGCATCCATAACAGGGTTACAACATATATAGAATTGATAAGTTGTAATGGATAATGCTGTCACAATAATTTAATAGTTACTAAATGTAACACAAATATTCAAATCCCAGTAGAGCAGCCCCATTGTACAGGTGCTCTTACCGGACAGGCCAGCTCCAGCAGGGAACCAGCCACCTCTGTACTGTCAGCATAGATACAGTTTGCCCCCTGCTGATAGACTACAGTGGCGCCGCCCTGCTGGAAGTCTTGCAAAGCTTCAGGGCCCTTTGCGGCCAGCGACTCCAGGAAGCTCTTCATGCGATGCTGCGGGACCGTCCGCGCCTTCTGACGCACGTATTCTTCAAAAGGGACTGTGTTCTCTAGCGAGTCGTTCATGTCACTGCACGCCTCCCACGGTCAGACCTGAAGGAGGGGTTTATACAGAGATTATACACAACCAGGGTCCCCTGAGCCAGGTAATTGCTGCAGGTATAATGAGCTGGGTGAAATTACGCAGTATGACATTCTGATCATTCTTTCGAAGAGCACCTGTATATTAAAAATAATACAGGCACTAAATTTATCATTGCAAAAGCCCGTTTAACTCATACTTCATACATGTGGTCCCACACTGAGGTATGAAGTAAAATTAACGTTTCTACTAATGCCTTAAAACCATTAAAGCCGGGGTAAAACTTCCCAAATAGTGACCTACGAAGTCAGGGAGCATTTTGAACGTCGACAAGTTCTTTCATAATTATTTCATAGATTAAAAAAAAAAACATGTTGTAATATAAGTATATAAAAATATCGAACTGAACACAAAATGATCCGAGAAAATTTAAGATTTTAATTTGGAAGTCAAGCAGTCTCACTCCAGAGATAACACTGGCTAATCCGTCTTTAAAAACGATTATCTTCCTCAGTCGAAAGAGAAAAAATAGATCTATTTACCAATATATACCTTTCATATGATCGACACCAACCCTATTTTCCTGCATCTTCCTACGCTACCTTAAATATCTGCAGTGCGAGTTGTTCCGCCAAAATAAGGCTTTCGAAATAAACCTTGCAAAACCCCAAGTTACTCCCTGCTACATGCCGCCTTGTGCACCGGTCATATGTGCGATCACAGGACCGTTTCCCCGGCCTTTTTACAGGACATAAATAATACGGATTTGGCACGAACGCCTGCTTACGCAGTCAATAACAAAACGGTTGCTCTTGCTTTGATGATGTTTTAAAATCCGGCAGGGTTCGGATACGATCTGTACCTGAATTATTATGTTCAGCTTTATAAAAATCGAGGAGATCTGATGTCATTTCTGCGAGAGAAAGCGCGGTCGGTGGGGAAATTAAAAATAAAACATGGGCAGCAATGCGGACGGGACCAGGCCTCGCCTAGCAGAGTCAATCCTCAGGCTTTCCTGAGTCGAAAACCCGCTTCGGCAGCCTGGAGTTACCTGGAGCGCCCCTTTCCTCCACTTAAGCTCGGATCGTAGTAAGGGCGAGAGAGAACGAGACAAATACTACTTCTCTCTCAGTTACTTAGCTTTTACTCTACGTGAACTTGGTGTGGAAGAACAGTTTCTACAAATTAGGATAAAAAACTATACACGACCTCCTGGCCATGACCATACAGTCATTTCAGCAATTGTCAGTTTAAGACGATTTTGGGTGCCCCGATTGTAAATACTAACAGCACACGCGTATGAATAGATTTTAACTAAATATCTAATGCGTGTAATCAAACTATTATAAGTTTTTCATTTATTTCATTAACTTAATAATTCATTTTTCAAAAAATCTGATAGGCCTTTGCGTTACACTGGGTTAGAACAGGTTCCAGCAGCTTAACATTTTGTATTTTATGAATTATTCTGATAATAAAACTTAAATGTTGCACTACCCAACACACGTGCATGTGGTTCCAAAGAACACTTGGTCCGACAGAGAGCTTTGTTAATAGCTACAAGGGGGCTCGCAGCAGTACAATGCAGGGGGCAAGCGGGCCACGACGCATGCGATATCCTGACAAGCCTTTGTGTATGGCGACGAGATCATGCCCGAATGAATAAAAATTCGCTTTATCTACAGAAAAAACGAAAGGCCCCACATTCCAGTCATGTCTTATGGATGTCTACCGTTAGTGATACTTGTAAGCCCCGTGTATTCACGAGAAATTAATGAAAAGCTTTTTCCATCCTAGCTGTCAGAAAAGAAACAAAGCCCTTATAATTCAACAAAAGTAAATCATGTATGTCACTGCTTATATGATCAAGTTTACATCTCAGTAGCATACAGTAACTACAGAAAGCTCAAGCGGACAACTATTAGTTGTTGAGAAAGATGCTACTTTTAAAATGCTGATACACCAATCGCACAGGTTGATCACATGCTCCACCATGTAAGACGATTCTAATCTAAAACCCATATGACACTATCTGAAAGGAAGAGATGCTTGTGCAGGTTGGCGAACACAAATGCCACGCAAGTCATTGTGCCCGTCTCTCAGGCACAAAACGAGGTTAAACAAAGGCTTCTGTCATTTTATAAATTTCGCTGAAACTGTCAAAATGAATCTTACCATAAGAAGTCCATGAAATTTGAGACCGAAACTGCATCAATTAACCAGCAGATTCAGTCAAAAAATATTTTCTTCACGGATTACTCAGTGCCGAGGCCAACAATAATACGTCATCAGGAATTTCTGTAATTATTTAGATATTAAACTAATTATTAATGGCTGACGGTCAAGTGAGCTGATTCGCCAAGTTAGTGGAAACTGAAATCCTGTTAAAGTGCACAAACACTGACATAAAGTCACATGGCTTTAAAGCCACCGGAGCGCATGCATTTGAATGGTCAGTGTTACTGTGGCATTCACTCGTGGAAAGGGGGTCTTGACCAAATGAGCACACCACGATCTGAGCAGCGCTTGTCTTCCCTCCCCCTGTTATTGGTAATCGCCATAATATCACGTCAATTTATCTACACACCTCGGCCAACCAAGCTCACAATTCGCACTTGATCGAAAGAGTGATATGAAAAAGTGTTAAACACATACTGGCATCAAATGTAAAACCTCTGGGAAGAACCATTCCCTGTTGCCCCTTACCCCTTTCAGCCTGGGCCAGGCCGCTACACTCCGCCCTCGCCGGCTACGCTTCTCCTTCCTTGGCTAATGGGGCACGGATCCACCGCGCCGAAGCTTTTTACACAAATGGATACTTTGCTGTTCCTGTGGTTTACCGACCTGCGTGTAACTCGCTTCCTTAAATAATAATTAAAATTGTTATTACTGTTATTACTCTTCCCATAACTCAGCTCTCGCTGAGCGCCATCTTACATTCAACCCCTCGCAGCCAATCAGACGGCTGCCCGCAGTTCTCGCGAGGGTCTGATAGCCAAGAGCCGCGAGATTTGTATGGCGCCACACAATGGTCTTAAAGGAGACAAATACGAACTATGACAATACGTATATCTTTAAGAGCCGTGTTGCGTTGAGTTGTTTACTTTTGGATTATAACGCTGCACGAAAAGATGAGTTTGTAGAACAATCATGAAAGGCAAATGCGCTAGAATAAGTGATTGCAGAGGAACTTCCATGTATTCTGCCGGACTGAGTGTGGAAATGGCGGTGGCGACCAATGCAATGTTAAAGTAATGTATCTGCAAGTAAATACTAAATGTGGCGTTAAGTTTTAGTCTCATGTGTATAATATAACTAATGCATTCATGCTTTTCCATATAGTTACATATATATGCAAAAAAGAAACGTTTACCATTACTAATGACTAGAATATTAGAATCGTTTCGATTTTTGACGGCAGTCCAAAAAGCAAACTTGAGTTGCATTAGAAAAACTAAACAAATTATATATGATTTAAGTATTTTTATTCTATATTTTTATTTATCATAATTTCTTTTAAAAATCCATATAAATAAATCTAGCTCACTGGCGAATGTATAAAAATGTAAAAGTACATCAACGTTGAGATCGGAATATGTCCGGTTTACAGTTAGTTTAAAACCATCTTTCATAATCGCTTATGCAATACAGAAATATATATATATATATAGAATATTATAGTTATTTTAACATACAAGTAAGTAAACTTTATTTATATTGCACTTTAAAAACAGTTTCCTCTAACCAAAGTGGCTCAAATATTCAAAATTAAAGGAGTAATAATAAAAGAATATATACAAAAACAAAGAATTCTATCAGCAAAAGGTATAAGTGAAACAATATGCAATATAGCAGACAAATCAAATGGAAGTTTAGAATGCATTTCTGTGCCTTTAACAGGGTCTCAGACTGCCTTAAAGAACTCAGCATGTGTCAGTGAGGGCCTCCCCCTGCTCTCTTCACAACCCACTGCCTGTTCACACTTTTAAGGTGGACCGAAAAAGAAACATCAGATTACAGTTGGATATCACTGTCTTAAACAGGATTTATCCGGGAAGGAGTTAATTCCCACGGCCTCCCCTTAACCCCATGGAGGCCCTGTTTTGTAGAATGTGCGATAGTGTCCAGGAAAGCCTGTCCTCTTTCTACCTATCTACACCAGGGCCGGACCATGGTCGTGTGAGGTCCCTGGACACTTGCATTTTGGAGCCCCCCCGCTGTCATGAGGGGGGCGATGGGGGGCACATTCAGGTACTGTACATGTACCACGCAAAAGGTCTGGGTTCTGCTCCACTACTGAGGCCTTATGTTTTATCTAGTTTGTTGTGTTGTGGCTTTTCAGGTCTGGAACTGGCTAACTTTATCTGACAAATCACCAAGCTAGCATCATTGGCCATTATTTCTAAGTGACACAAGATAAATTTACTAAAGGCATGTTTTGGATTAACAACGGAAACTACAGCAGCACAGCATGAAAATGTTGAGTCTGTTCTTTTAGCATTAATAACTGTTTGGGTGGGATTATAACCACATCCACATAGCCACCTAGCTAGCTAACAGTACATTAACATGTATGCTAACATACTGTAACTTTTAACTAAATAAACTGAGTGAAGAAGGGCCTAAAGTTACATTTCAGAGAGACACTGGAGACAAGGGATTTATATCATCACTAGTTACATTTATGCTAGATTACTATGTTTTGATTTGTCAAATACCTAACATCAAGGGGCCTTGATGCTCACCTTATAACTTAATCTCTGAAGTGCCCTTTTTTAAGCTTGCACTGTACACATCAAGGAGCATAGTATGTACCAAGTGCCCTGGGTGGCCAGCTCGCAACATGTATGCTGGGGGAGCTGGGGGCCCTGGCAGTTAATTCTAGTTGTATGTGGAAAGGGTCCCAGGTATATAGCTTGAGTTCTATATACCAGGGGCCCTCGTGGTTAACTTGTGCTGTATATGTCGAGGGGCCCTGGGGCCCTAGTGGTCAACGCTTGCTGTAGATGCACAGAGCCCTGGTGGTCAGCACTCACTATAAATGCTATATATTATAAAGGGCCCGGTCAACATGGAGAAAGCCCTGGGGGCCCCTCTTGGTTAAGTTGAGTTGTATTTGCTGAGAGGCCCAGGGGCCCTGATGGCTGCTGTATACAGTGAGAGAAATAATTATTTGACCCCTGCTGAATTCTTAAGTTGACCCATTAATAAAGACACGAGAAGTCTGTATTTTACTGGTTAGTTTATTTTAGCAGCAAAAGATAGATCATCAACAAAACAAGGAAGAACAATCATTATGTAACAGTTACAAACCAATTTGTCATTAGTCTAGGGAAATAAGTATTCGATCCCTTGGAGCACATGCTTTAGTACTTGGTAGAGTAACCGTTGTTGGCAAGCACAGCTGTCAAACATTTCTTGTAGTTGGTCACCAGGTTTTCACACTGCTCAGTAGGAATTTTTGGGGTTAGCCCTCATTGTTCTTAAGACCTTTGATGCCGCACGAGACAAGATCTTCCTTGGGGCCCCAGACCGAGGGTGGCTGACAGTTATTTTGTCTTTCTACCATTTGCAAATAATTGTAGCAACTAGGGATGCACCGATACTGGTATTGGTCCGATACCACTCCCACATGCTGGTAATCGTACTTACCAGAATTTAAGAAGTGTGTTTGCTAGATAGCTTGATAGGTTAGGTTTTGGGATGCAACAGATCACAAAACTCACAGCTGGTCTTCGGTCATGGTATTTGAGTCATGGATTGGATCATTTTCGGATCAGCAAAAAAAAAAAAAAAAAAAAAAAAAAGACAACGTTGCAACCCATTTATTACGTAAAGAACTGAAAGGAAACTCAAAGCGAGGAACTTTTAATATGCCCGTTTACGTGAACACAGACTGCTTTGTCTGTCTTTTCACTGCAGCTCTGCATCAGAGGGAAGTCCAGAGAGGACATACATCGCTGTCTTTGTCTTATGTCCAGTGAGTTCAATATAGCCAAAGTTGTTTTCTCAAGATCTCAAAATAAGTCATCTTGAAATGCAGCAGTTGTAATTAGACACACGAAGAACGTGTGTCATGAGACGGAGGGAAGCAGATTACACTAAAAATGCCATGGCTGTAATACGATTGCATTTTTGCTTATTGCATCCTTACAGAAAATCTAAAATTTGTCATACACACAAGTGAGGGATTCTCTCGTTGTGAGAAATTGTTTTAAAGAAGTGACAGCAGCAGACTTTCACAGTATGACCGTGAAAACTTTGGCGTTTATCCACGGTTCACATACAGGGGCGGGGGATCTGTATGGATTAACCATGGTCTGTTACACCACTAGTATGTTCATTACATTTGCGTTCCAGTTAGACATTTATTGTAGGTGCTTGACCATCATTCTGCTACATGAAATATTCGAGCTCAATGAACACAAACAGGGATCCTGGGACAAACAGCAGGGCGACCTATTTTTCCAGCTCACGTTAGCTCGCTAGCCACTATCAAGCCGGCGACCTTGTTTTATCCTAGATCAGGGGAAAAGGTAACAAATTATTTAAATTCTCTGATAATCACATTATTAGAAGTTTAACATTCACATTTGGGCCATTTAAACTTACGATAGACCTTATACCTAATGTTAAGGTGGTGTAAAATTTACATTATAACTTGGTGCTTTGATATTGGTAAAGCAAAGGAATGAATTTAATAATCTATGAAAAACACTACAAAATGACCAATCTCACTATTATTGTGACTAAGCAGGTATCAGTACTGAAAAAAGTACTCTGTACTTGTACTCAGGCTAAAAAAAAACTGGTATTGGTGCATCCCTATAGTAGCAAAAGTTCACTTGCTTACCAAGCTGCTTGCTGATCTTGTAGCCCATTCCACCTTTGTGAAGGTCAACAATATTGTCTGATGTCCTTAGACAGCGCTTTGTTGTGGTGATACGGTTGAAGATGTAGACAGGTTACTATTTAACAAAGTAATGTCATTAAATGTTAATGCTGGCTTGGTATCTGTTAATGCACATGTACTTGAGCTAATTTCTTGCTGGCTTAAAGGGGATCAAATAATTATTTCCCTATGTGACGGACCCACACTAGGGCCACCTTCTGAGGGAGGGTATGGCCCAAAACTCAGTCAGTCAGTGAGGGTGCAAAGGAGAATTTATTAAAGCTTGAAACAAAATCAAGTAAACCTTCATTACAATACAAAAAGAGGATAAAGATCCAAACAAACCCAGTGTAAAGTTACATCCAAAAAAAAGAAAAATCAGGAAAAAGCAACAATTACAAATACTTAAAACCTGCCAAGCCTCTATACTCAGCAGGGCTAAGGCCTCTACAAAAATACTTAACACTTGCTAGGCCTCTATACA
>JAAGVU020000123.1:10365961-10378318 GCA_011763525.2 Mormyrus iriodes | reverse complement strand
AAAATCAATTAACACATACATAACAGACAGACCCTAAAACAAACATACAATATTCCTAAATATATCTAAACAAAATCAATCCAAGAAATAATTAAATAACTTCTCTACGAACATACAAAAAGGATACTAATGCAGGAAAAGTTCGGCCAAACCATTTCCATTATCCCCACAGCCATCACAGGTATTCACCTGGCTAATTAAACTAGGAACCAAATAAGTGTTTCCTTCACATGCGGCCACACCTCAGCCCTCATACCCTAGACAAATGACAAATTGATTTGTATCTGTTACATAGTGATTTTTTTCTTGTTTTGTTGAAAATCTATCTTCTGATGTTAAAATAAACCTACCAGTGAAATTATAGACTTCTCATTTGTTTAGAAATGGGTCAACTTAGGAATTCAACAGGGGGTCGAATAATTATTTCCCTCATTGTATATAAGACTTCCTTACACTGTGGTTGAACAGGCAAACATCAAAGCACAATTCGCAGCAATGTCCGGTTTCCCAAATGTAATCGGCGCTTTCAACTGTGCGCACATTGCTAATATTGCATTTCGTTAATGTGTCGAGATGGCCTGGCTCAACTCATGATTAATTCAGTCTGAGAAATAGTAGTTTTGGGAACAAACTTGAGAATGGTGTGTGTGTTGGCTGGCTTTTCGGTAATATAAGACATTTAATATTACGCTTTTGGTTAAAATTGTAATATATCTGTATGAAGTAACCATTTAACATGATTACTGTGGCGATAGTGGGTACCCGCTTAAGTCGTGGCCTCTCACCCTGCTCGGCAACCCACTGACTGAACAAGAGCGACGTTATAATGAGTTACACTGTGGGGCACGGGCGGTGGTGCAATGTACTATAGGGCAGCTTAAGGGCCCTTAACGCTGCCCGGATAAGATGCTGTGGAGTGCTGCTCTGTAGTCCACAGAAAGTGTGTCACATTGTGCGAGCATGTAGTGTGCTGCATAACGTGGCACACAATCGTGGCTTGCCCATACCTGAAGAAATGTGATACGACGAACCTGACCCTGATCCACCAAATGTTCAGCCAAATCAGACAGTGTTATAACTTCATTTGAAAGGAATAGGTGGCATAGGGTGCTGACACTCAGACTGTGGGCTGCGACTTGCCTTTTCACGTCGACTTTAATATCTGACCACTTTCTTTTATTATTTCGGCCACCGTGCGACTTTCTGAACTAGAACTTTTCAGTGCCTCCGCCACGCTCGGTCACTCCATCTATTTTCTTTTTTTTCTCATGCCACCAAATAGTATGTTTTTCCTTGCCTCCACTTCACTGAGCAATACCTCCTTTTCGCATTCGTTGAAATTCTTTTTTTTTACATGTGCTTTTGCCATTGTCTTTTAATAAAACACCGAAGGAAAGAATAAAATAGAATAGAATGCCTTTTATTGTCATTATATACAATATACAATGAGATGAAAAGCAACTCCTCCAGTGCAGACATGAAAGTGGACATGTAACATAACACAATAAAAGGGGTTATTTATATTGATTTGCATATTCAAATAGGTGGTATTATGGGAGGATTTGGGGTGGGGTAGGCTTGTGCATGTGCGTTACATTTCACGTTGACTGGGATTAATAAAGGGAAAGTGCATAAAAGTTTGCTTACGCAGAGTTTTATGCGTCTGAATTTTTTGGCTGTACGCCATGTTTTAGTGTGAATTACACGCAAGACGTTATACATGAGGCCCCCGCTCATTCCAACACAGTATGCTAAGAAGTATTATTGGGCAACCTTACCTGTAAGAGCCATATTTGTGAGTCACATGGCTGTGGTGAAGGGTAAATTACTTCTTCAAAAGTGTTCACTAATGGAGTGTAGGTGAGCAGGGACTCGAAACCTTTCTGTTAAATGTGGTATGTGTTAATTTGGTGCATTTACTAATTAACATAAACACATGAGGCTCAGTGTGATAGGCGCATGTTTGTGTGTATTGTGAATGGAGAACAACTGAAAAGTTAAAGTATCACTAAATGAAATTAACACTATTAATGAGTAATTCCCTCCGTACAAGAAAGCACACATCAAGCAGACTGTCCCTGCATCAGCTGCACGGTGGCCCTTCATATAAGAGTAGGGTGCGCTACACTGAATGTTCCATCAGGCTCTACAAAACCTTCTCCCAGTGTGCCACCCCCCACCCCCAGGCAGAACACATAACAGTATTTCATCATTAAAGCAGATTGCACCAGATTCTTATTATAAAAATTGCACATACACCAGCTGTTAATCTATTTATATTTATTTCATGAATAATATTTGTAACACTATGCGTATTATCTTACACTATATGGACAAAAGTATTGGGACACCTGGTCATTACACCTACAGGAACTTTTATGACGTCCCATTCTAAATCCATAGCCATCAATATGGAGTTGGTCTCCCCCTTTGCAACTAAAACAGCTGCCACTCTTCTGGGAAGGCTTTCCACAGGATTTTGGAATGTGTCTGTTGGAATTTTTGCCCATTCATCCAGAAGAACATCTGTGAGGTCAGGCATTGATGTTGGCTGTGGAGACCTAGGTTTCAATTTCCATTATAGTTCTTCACAAAGGTGTTCGATGGGGTTGAGGTCAAGGCTCTGTGTAGGCCAGTCAAATTCTTCCACACCAAACACACCCAATCATGTCTTTATAGACCTTGCTTTGTGCACTGGCGCACAGTCATGCTAGAACAATAAGGGGCCTTCCCCAAATTGTTGCCACAAAGTTGGAAGCATAGATTTGTCTAAAATGTCTTGGTACGCTGAAGCATTTAAACATCCCTTCACTGGAACTCAGGGGCCTAGGCCAACCCCTGAAGAACAACCCAATACCATTATCCATCCTCCAACAAACTTTACAGTTCACTGCAATCAGGCAGGTGATGTTCTCCTGGCATCTGCCAAACCCAGACTCGTCCATCAAGCTGCCAGATAGAGAATCGTAATTCATCACTCCACAGAACACGTTTCCACTGTTCCAGAGTCCAGTGGCAGCATGCTTTATACCAGTCCATCTGACACTTGGCATTGTGCTAGGTGATGTGAGGCTTGCATGCAGCTGCTTGGCCATGGAGACCTATTCCATGAAATTCCTGGTGCAAAGTTTTTGTGCTGGGGGTAATGCCAGAGGAAGTTTGAAATTCTGCATTAACTGAGTCAACCAAGTATTGGTAACTTTTACACACTATGCGCCTCAGCACCCGGCAACCCCACTCTGTTACTTTACAGATGTTCCTAAACTCTTTCACTTTGCAAAAATACCACTTACAGTTAACAGTGGAATATCTAGCAGGGTAGAAATTTCACAAACTGACTTATTGCAAAGGTGACATCCTATGACAGTACCACGCTTGAATTCAATGAGTTTTTCAGAATGACCCATTCTTTCACAAATGTTTGTAAACTTGACTACATGGCTAGGTGCATGGATTGATTTTATATACCTGTGCCAATGGATCTGAATGAAACACCTGAATTCAGCGATTAAAAGGTGTGTCCCTATACTGTTGTCCATACAGAGTATTGTCATGTATTTATTACTGTGCATTTTATGTACCTTGCTGCTGTACACAAAATAATTTACCCCTGGGATCTATAAGGTATATCATACCTTATCTTTATTTTAATAGCAAAATTCCATTATGTCCCCATTTGGCCATCAGAGATTGCTGGCCACCCGGTAATCACTCACACCTGTCCTTTGTTAGTCCCTTGTTAGGAGTGTGTGTCTCCCTATCCTGTTCCCCAGTCGTATCATTATCGTGTGTAGGTGTCTGAGTTTCCCTGTGGTCTCTAACAAGGACTTTGTCCGATACATGTATCCCTTTAATAAAGTCCCGTTTGGGGGTTCCCCTGCCAAAAAAGGCTGCCTTTGGGGTTTCTTTTTGCCATCCCGCACTCTTGGACATGACAGAATGACAGGACTCAGCTCATTCTATAGCACTGTGTGTCTCTGCTCCAGCTTCCAAGCCGCAATGCATTAATTGAATCGGACACCTCAGGTTCCCGAGATCCTGAGGCCAAGGAGAGCTCTGGAACTGCTGGATCCAGCTGCGCTGCCCCTCCTTGGGTAGTAGACTACCTCACCCGGCTGGATGTGTGATCCCACCATGTGGAAGATCCCTGAAGCCAGGGAACTCCTCCTTCACTCAGGTGAGATACTGGCAAGACTCACCCTGGATTCGGATTCAGGGGTGGAAAAGATCTGGTAAATTTTTAGAGAGATGCAGTTGCTGGTAGAGGCAAGCGGAGCTTTTCTCAAGGAGGAACCCATGTTCCTGGGTCCTAGACCAGGAAATGCCGCACCTGCTACCGTCCTACAATCACCGCTCACCACTGCCCAGCCAGCTGGCTAGCCACAGCTCTCTGCCGCTCCACCCGCCACTTCTCTGCAGTGAGAAGCCAATCAGCCCTGCTGCATCTCCACAGCAAAATGCCACTCCTCCCGCTGACTCTCGCTCCAAGCACTGGAGAAGGAGAGTGGTATTGCACAGCTGGCCAACATTGCACTCAACTGAGGCTGCTCTCAGGTCCAAGTCTGCTGTTTCCTCTGCTGATGTTCCTCAGCTTGCCACCATTCAGCCCATCACCTGCCCGCAGTTCACCACTGCTCCACCCAATGCAGGTCAGCAGCTAGGAGAGGCCGCATTACCTGCACCCTGGTCAGGAGAGGCCGCCCTGCTTGTGCCTGACTCAGTTGAGACCATGTTGCCAGTCAATGTTACCCATGCTTGTCCAGGACACTGTGTCTCGCCTGCTGCTCCACCGGTACCACGGCTCCCAGCTGTTGCTTTACAGGTAGCTGACTTCCCACATGTTCCACAAGTCACAGTCAACCCTAGCCCAGATTCTCCAGCAATCAGGCTGGGCCCTGGTCCCCTGGATGTGACACAAATCAAGGCATGTACTGTGGAATACTGGTGTCACTAGTATCCTAATTAATTCTATGCATGCACTACTTAAGTACAAAATGTCAATGTTACTGTTTTTGATAACTGTACATTATGCAGAGTATAGAGTACAGAGCTGCACAGGGATGATACCTTTCCCAATTCCCATCCATCCCCATGAATATCTGAACCATCCATCCCTACTCCATCTCTGCGTGCATGAGAACCGTCCCCACCCTGTCCCCGCCTTCTTCAACACACCAACATTACAGTGTAAAATTAAACATGTCCATATTTGCCGTTAAATATCCTAATTATTAAATTACTCACTTGACACTGCCACCAGGTGGTTTTGGGGTGAGAAATAATTTAACAGTAGAAAGGAATTATAATCAATATGGCAGATGTAAGATTATGCATATATGAGCAATGTCATTAACGTTACCATGGAGTTACCATATGTTTCATAATCATTCCCGCAGGAATAATGTCAAGATCATGTCCATTCATGCTGTTATTATGCGACTATATTTTTTCTCCATTCCCGTGGATTTCGGTAAATAACACTGGTATTCCTGTTTCTGTGTTGCCATGCAGCCCTTTTGTATGGAGCCTGTCTGAGGCAGCATAGGGTTAGCGACGGGAATATCCAGAAATCAGTCTGTAAAAGAAATGAGTAATTTGATAATATTTATTTTCTTAGATTGAACATTTATGACATACTTAATGTAATTCACCTGCAGTCATATGAAGGGCCACTAAATGTCTGTTTCTGAATGTTTCTGCTTAATGCTTTATTTAAATGAGTTTTATTAACCACAAATCGCCGACTGATGGTTTGTTGCACCAGACATGCAATGGCATTAAAAGGAGCACAAACACACCGTTTAAAACATTGCTTTTAGGAGAAGTATGGTGTTAGAAATGATTGGTCAGTATTTTCGCCATATGAATTGAGGCGAATTATGATTTCTTTGGCCTTCCTGACTCCAGCGACGTTGGCTGGCCCGTGTAGCTTTTATTTTAGTCCTCAAAAACACACAATAAAACACAAAGGCACAAAAAACATTCAGACAACATCCATAACAATAACAATATCCAAGCATGTGGAGAATAACACAAAATAAACAAAACAAAATAAAAATTGGAGGTCTTCCAACAAATTAACGTCCTCAGCCAGCAGTAAGCCTCACTGCAGTTTTCTTCATGTAGATCAATACGCCAAAAGAGGAGAGCAGTTTTTTTACGGAAAATTGGGGGAACTTAAAACCTTAAAAATCTGCATTCGTGGATGAAAAATTTACCTAATAGCAAAACAAAGTTAGTAACTCTATTGATATCGCCATCAGTGGGTTCCAAAGATCACATCACAGGAAAAGGATATCAAATTTTCGTAGTTTATAACTATTCATACGTTATTCCAAAATGTTTTGGAGAAAAAAACGGCAGAAGAAAATATGGTCTTACTATTCAAAAAATACAGGCATTTTGACTGAGATAAAAAAAATTTATAGAATTTGTTGGAAGGATAAATTCCATTGATCAGTTTAAAATGTGCTTCCTTCACTTTGTGAGGTACAGGGTACTTAATATACCTGATGCATAAAATTTTAACAGTGAATTTGGAAAATGTGACTAAAATATTTTCTATTTGAAATTCCTGGGTTTATTTGAAATGTGAAGACATTAAGTAGAATTGTATTTGGGGTTTAAATGGCAGTAAAGTGAGACTGCATATGACACGAAAAATATTAACAATTGTATTCTTTACTAATACTTGAATTACATCCAGGATTGCTATAATAACAGTATCAAACTCTTTTCTGCCACAGAGAGAGTTTCCTGTACCATCTTAAATGTATGTAATCGAACAGATCACTTCGTCCAAACAATTACTATAAAACAGCAAGTTCCTTTTATGCACAACACACCTGTTATTCTTCATAAGCATTGCATGACAGGAGTTGTTGTGATAACAAAGCAACTTCTAGTATAAAAGTACATGTAGATGGAATGATAATTTAACAGGGAGTTTTTTGATTAGCAAAGTCACGGCACAGGATAAAGTCTATACCCCCTAGTTTTTTGAAAAGCTCTCTGGGCATACAAAACCAGAAACTGATACTATTTGAAATAAATAATTTCAGCCAATTCATCTTTAGTTTGCCATTGATGCAGGCAAAATCAATGGACTTAAGACCGCCACCTTCAAACATTTTCACCAGGGAGCCTCTTTTTATGTAGTGAGTTTTCCTTTTTCATATAGCCAAAACTTGGTCAGTTTTATATGCTTTTTCCGAAAGGAAAGTGAGAAAATCTGGATTAATACATCTAGACAAGCTTTCCATTTTAGTCAGAAAAATCCTACCAGACAGGGATAATGTCATGACCTGCTTCCGCCTGTTCCCATTTGGCAAGCAGAGGGCGCTGCTGGCCATTCTGAGTCCATCTTTATCATTACCCCAAGTGTTTTCTGTTACGTATGATTGCCCCCAGATAATTATCCACACCTGTCCCTCATGTAAGCCCTGTTAGGAATGTAAGTATGTGTTTCCCCATCCTGTCCTCCCCAGTCCTGACATTATCTGTAATTGTCCTCCTACTAAAAGGCTACCTTTGAGGTTTCTTTGCTCCTTCCACTCCCTCAGATGCGACAAAATGTCAGGACTCTCCCATCAACTCAGCAGCCTTTACCTCCCCAACGTCCCCTCCGGGGCTCCCTGTCCTTGGCGCGCTGCATTTCCTGTATAACCAGCATTGTGAAATTATAGAAGACCATTCGTCTGTCTGCAACCATCAAGCCTCCAGAGGCACAGAGGCCGGTTAACCCGTGCATCCTGGGGGCAGACTACTTCACACATCAGGATTTATTCACCGACCCTACTGTGTAAACTTTTCCGGAGGCCGTTACCCTACTCCACCAGGTGGGGTGGAAGCTGGCGGTCCTGTCCCCTACCTCAGATCCACAGGAGATTTACCTGTACCTGCTCAGGATGTGTCTCATCTCCTGTGCTGTTGGTTCCCTCTCCACCTACAGCAATGCCGGTGCCCCCTGCTATCTCCTTGGCACCCAATGCTGCCTCATCTGTTCCCTCACTGGTGCCTCCTGCCTTTGCATCCACACCCACCTCACCAGCGGCCTGAACTGCATCCACATCTGGATCGACCTGCGATCTCAGAAGTCCTCGCTGTCCCTCCGATCTCTGAAATCCCGGTGATCCCACTGGTCTCCAAACTTCGTCGCTCCACCGGCCTCAGAGCCTCTGGCCACTGCTGTACTGGTGACTGACTCTTCACACACTCCATAAGCTCCTGTCCCTCCTGGCACAGGTTCCCCAGCTACCTGACCCCGATGGCCCATCCAGGGCCTGCTGCTGCTCCATAGAGGCTGACCTCGCCTGCAGGCTCACCAGGGTGCTCCTCACCTGATGTCCCCTCGGCATCTCCGCATGCCATCCCGTTGACGTTCTACGCATCTGCCATTTTGTCAGTGCCTTACACACCTGCCGCTTTGTCAGCATTCCCCTTGCCAACTCGTCTGCACCTGCTTTCCCAGATGCCTGGTAAGAGCTCACCTCTGCTGTCCTGGCAGGTGTCCTCTTTCCAGGTGTCACTTCGGAAGCCCTCTCCACAGTCGCCTCGTATAAGCTCTGCTGCACGACCACCATCGTCGGTGACCGAAGCCCCGACCATTTCACTCCACACTGGCGGACACTCAGCCACAGGAGGCAGCTGCGATCGATCTTGTCTCCTCTGGTTCAGAAGAAGAATTCAGTCATTCCGTCAGGAACTCTGTCCAGGACATGGATCAGGGCTATACTGCCCAGAACTGAGTGGGCCAAATGGGGGACCCTGGCCGGCCCATCCCATAACCCCGCAGTGCTAATGGGCCTCTTGCACCCTGATCACCGCAGCTTGACCCAGGATCCCCTAGAGTGTGCTCGTCAACCAGACCCGCAGCGTCCTCGGTAAAGGGGGCTAATATTGGTAGTTGTCCAAATTCCCCGAAGGTCTGCATGAGGACCTTTCTGATAACTGTATCCCCTTAAAGCCCCCTTTAGGGTTTTTTTTTTTTTTTTTTTTGCTCCTTTCCACTCCCTCAAACCCTACAGATAAAATTCTCTGCAACCACAGATTTAATTGTTTTACATTCTATACATTTATTACCTATATTTAGAATTTCACGCTGTGTTGAATTTTTGTTAAAATGTATACCCTAATATTTCACTGCTCACTTTTATAAGAATCCCATGATAAAACAGCAAAGGGCAATCATGTATTTCCATCAGTTCACACGTTTAAATTTTGAGTAAGGAAAGAGACATTAGAAAAAAATCCAAATAATTAAAAATTTTGGTGATTTCCTCTTTATTTTTGGCAAAAATGTGTCCTCTTCCAATTGAGTAATCCCAATTTCTTTCTCAAAAACTTTCTAAGAGAGAATGTTAAAACTTTTATATTCATTGCCAAGAGTTCTGCTGCAAAAGTGAAGCACAAAGGGGAAATGGGGCAATCTCATATCTGGGTAGATTACCTCCCTGGAGGGCAACTAACTATTCATGCCCTGTAATAAGCATTTATCATACTTCTAAACTTCTACCCAAATCCGTAGCATTCCAGAGCATGAAAGATGTAATTATACTCTACCACTGCAAAGGCCTTACAGAAGTACAAAAATATAATTAACCCATCATCTGCAGTGAAGTTTCTGTAATCAAGGAAGTCAAGGATAAGATACAGTCATGTATTACTGTGCCTTTAAAACCTGATTGTGTATCACTGATAATATGGGTTATTCCTACCTTAGCCGATTAGCATAGATGTGTGTTATACAGCTTGATTTTCTACTAACCTAGGGTCCTTGCCCAGTTTGGGTAATAGAATTATTGCTCTGTCACAACAGGACTGAGGGATTATCCACATGCAGCCTTTGGATGAACTGAAGAGGATTTACTATAAACAAAAACACAGATGAAAAACCACGGACCACGAGGGGTCAAAAAAGGAGGTCACGAGGAGCCATCTGGAGGGTCTAGTGCTATGCTAACAAAGGGATAAAGTTCAGGGCAGTGGGACAACGGGAAGACTAACAATGTCAAAAACTAACATTAACCATCAGTCACTTTCATTACTTACACTGGCTTAACCCTGCAACAAATGACATTAATCACTGAGTTAGATAGGCTGGTGAGGGCAGGCACATATATATACAGATAAAAAGGAGTTCACGAGGGCCAAGTGTGGACCAAAGCAATGAACTCATTACAAGGCATGTGAAAGAGCTGGGTAAACGCAAACGAAAGAGCATAGGATGGTCAGCAGTGACATCTGCTGGCCAAACAGGAACAGGATATGGCCGACAGAGAGATCATGAGAGACTCTTTGTTTAATTGTAGGTGAGAGAACATTAAGTTTTAGTAATGTCTACAAAAGTATAAAATAACATCTTTCTTATGGACTTTCAGAAGTGTTTAAAAAAGTTGGTTAAACCATCTGCTCCAGGGGATTGATCTAAACTTAAGCATGACAGAGCCCTGTCTAGTTCATCTAAAGTAACGTGTGTTTCACTAATGTCATGGAAGTTTGTCAATTTGAAGGATTAAATTCACAACTACATTAAAGAACTAAGAGTTAGCTTCACTGCAGAACGCAGAGGAGTAAAGATCCTTGTATAATAAAAGTATGTTTTTGAGTTTAACTCAAAATCAGCACATTCTACTCCTTCTATCTGTAGTTTTTCAATTCAGGTGGGCTAACGTCTTTTTTTAAACTGCAGAAGTAGACTGTGCTCCTCTCACCCTCTTCCATCCATTTAGCTTTAGACCTGATACAAGCACCCTTTGCCTCCCTTATGTACAGTAAATCTCATCAAGTTTAGGTTGCAGTTTTAAAATAGTTTTCTTGCCATTCTCTGTGGGAACAGATTTATTGAAACAATTATTGATTTGTTGTATCAGTTTACTTTTCTAAAAATTCCTGGACCAACACAGCTGTTGGCTAAAGAATTTTGCAAACTTGCAGACTCTGTATCTAAAGAATTCCCATTTGTTTACATAAGAGCCTAGGCCCTGAGAGTGTTTTCCATCCATCCATCCATTCATTTTCCGGCACTTATCTGAGGGATGGCCAGACCTCCCTCTCATCTGCCACCTCCTCCAGCTCCACCGGGGGAATTCCAAGGCATTATTCCCTCAATAAATTTTTTACTTCCAAACAAAAAATGTCATTATTTATATTAGTTGTCGAAGTCAGAAGTCTATCCTCGATTTACTCGAGTTGTCAGGTTTAAACCAAGAATACGGTCTACAATCGGAGCTCAGTATCCTCCAAGGGTACGTACCATCCATGTCCAATAGTGCTTGATAGAACCGGACCCCTCCCACCACTCTAAGGTTAGGCAGGGTGTCGGCCACTTCTTTGATGTCTCCTGGTTCCCAGTTCTCCTGTACGAGACTCCCCCACATGGGTTAGGCATTTGTACCAGGGGCATGTTCCCAATTTCTCCTGCCCAGGGGTTCCCCTTTGGCTTGATTTTGGTTTGTGCAGCCAGGCCTCTTCCCGGATGTTGCTTGTGCTACTAATTGCTCCTTTTATTTCATTTCCAGTTCCATAGGATTAATTCAAGATCATCTCTGTCAGAGTTCGAGCGTTTGTTCCTTGCGTCTACTTCCAAGATTTTTCTGGTCTTTCTTGATTGTTGCTTCTGTTCCTTAATACCGATTTTGCCTCGCGCCTTTTTAGATTGCCCGTTTGCTAATTGCTCGACCTTTACCTATTTACCGACCCCAATTGTGCCTGATAATGTGGATATTGTTTTGCCTGTTCTGGTTTTCTGCCAGGACTGAAAGAGCTCCCCGGTCCGCATGAAAGGTGGGTGATGATAGCACGTCCGAGTGTATATAGCTTTGCAACCTCATATTGGAAAAAGGCAGTATTGTTAGTGTGTGCGCTTTATCATTAACATTTACTATATGACATAATCATCTGATGTGTAACACGTGTCTTCTGAAACTGTGTAGAAGGGGAATATATGTATACGCATAATCATCTGATGTACAGAATTCGGATGTAAAAATTCCACCAATGGGGACCAACGGATCACTTGGATCAAGTGGGATCTGACCAGTGACATATGCAAGAGAATGGTGAGAGTGTCCTGGGTCCCCAAATGCATGTGTTCCGGAATGCATTTACATACCTGATTTGGAATTGAATATACAAAGAAAAGGGGCCTCACTGTCTCATGCTGTTTAAGGAATGTCAGGTCCATAAGGAGGTACAGGGGTTGAAAATTTTTAAATGTAACAATTGCCACACTCATCATCACCACCTCCACCAGCTATATAAAGTGGACAATTTCTCATCACCATCATGGCCTTTGCTACAGATTTTCTCAATGACACATTATTAATTTCGTCAGACGACGAGAGTGTGGAATCGGAG
>JAAGVU020000123.1:10320156-10339187 GCA_011763525.2 Mormyrus iriodes | reverse complement strand
GTGGCCTATCAGTCTTACGAGCAGGGCCGTGATGTCCAGGTCAGGCATTACCGCATGTTGCATAGCTGCTGTTACCTGATATGAATGACTGCATGCTAAACTCACTTTACTCAAAAAATTTTTCCTTTTTTTTGACTCCTTATACATTCATATTATCGCCAAAATCAAGTATTTCAGAAGTGTGAAAAAATGCATTTTTATCTGAAACCACTTTGAAAAATAAACCTAAAACAACATAATGAGATGCTCTTAGCACCACAGATACAAGCTTGCCTTTCTATGGTAGCTATATGAATCGGAAACTGCAAATAAGTAGTTAACTTAAACCGCATGTGACTTGGTTCCATTAGTTCGGCCAACGCAGGCGACCGTGTACAAAGAACACAACAACAGAGTCAGCAGCCGCACCGAGGAAGCGCAGCAGTGACCCACAGCTCCGCCCACCGCCCCGCTCCAGTTAACATACATTCGCAAAATTGAAAATGAAAATGCAAAGTAGGAAATGAAAGGTCAAATTGTAAAATGAAAAGACAAAAAGGTTTTTTAATTTTTCACACCTGACTCATGAATGGAAAATTAAAATGCAAATGGTGACATTTCAATTTGCATTTCGGCAGGATTTTTGCGCATCGACTTTGAAAACTAAATGGCAAAGTGGAGATTGTATTTTCTTTTTATCATTTTTATTCACATTTTATTTCTTGCAGAAAATACCTCCCAAGTAATAATAATGAAATATATTGTTCAAGAATTGAGAAAAAATGTGATATTGATTTTGAGTGAAAAAAATCATGATACATATTTTACCCAGAATCGTACAGCCCTAGTTGGCTAGTTCCAAACAAGGGTTTGGAGAGAGGCAGTTTTGATGGGCACTTCTGACATAGTTACCGTGGAGATGACTTCATAAAACATCTTTTCATTGGCCAATTACATGTCATATGCTATCAGTAGACAGAGGAGAATTTGCATATTCCATGTAAAGTAAAAAGTCAGTCACAAGTAGACATATGCGGTTTTCACTGGACACTGACGATTTATTAATACAATGCAGAGATTTTGTTGCATTTTATAGGAGGATCGGTGGCATGGCCATTTTATTTCATGTCCTCCAGGAGGCGCTGGAGGCCTGCCAGACACGTGTATTTAAGATGGAGCAGCAGCAGCACGCAGCTCAGCAAGAGGACCCGGAGAGAGCTGCAGCACGGACACCCCTGGGCAAGCTGGTCGGTGCGCTCCTGGTTGCCATGACAACTGTGGCCGACTGCCTGCCGCCCCTCCTGCAGACTTTCGGTCGCTCCAGCTTTGCGCTCTGCCTCCTCCTCCTGCTAGCCCTGCTCTGGAGGGGTTGGGATTTTACTTCAGAAGGCTGAGGCCCCTCTTTGCGATGTCTGCGCCGACCAGAGCTGGCTGTTAAGAAGGGAAACATGGTGACAGTTGTCAGGTGACATCCTACTGATTTTTCAAGAAGTGATTTGTTTACATTTAGGAGAGGGTTATTACTAGTTTAATGACAGTTTAATTATTGTGCTGAAACTGTGTGGAAGGTTCCTTTTTTCCCCACCCGCTTCTATACATCACCACCCTTAAGTTCTTGTTTGCCATGCATTTCTTGTTACCTTTTTGCCCTCCATCTTCCTGCTCCTCTTTTTCTCCTCCCTTCCCTCTTAGCAGAAGGAGCCAACAGCTTTGCTTTGGCAATGGGGAGAATTCCAGGCCGTGGTCCCTGTTACAGCAGGATGACAGGAATGACACATGCAATCTACTTGAAGAGCAGAATGCTCACTCTATGCTTCCTGTCAAATAGCCCTTTTATTTTTTTAAAAGAATAAACCTGCTGTTTTTACTTGAAATGAGTACATGTGCATTTCTCTTATTAAAAGTGCCCCACATGTCCTAAGAATTAAGGAACGAGACTAAATTCACAACCATGGCTTTCACCCTAATAGTACAGTGACGATGTGTTGTGGGATGCTGAAACTGGGA
This sequence comes from Mormyrus iriodes, assembly GCA_011763525.2. Classification (NCBI taxonomy): domain Eukaryota; kingdom Metazoa; phylum Chordata; class Actinopteri; order Osteoglossiformes; family Mormyridae; genus Mormyrus; species Mormyrus iriodes. The sequence continues at coordinate 10,337,201 of JAAGVU020000123.1, read as the reverse complement.
ACCATAAAAAGAGAACATGCTTCATAGGTACAGAATGATTCACAGACCAATTAAGTTTTTCAGGTGTCTGTTAAACCTCTGCTGCAGATATAGTATGGTACATTGGTAAATGTTGAAAATTTTCAGGTAAAGAAGTCCCATGCTCTAACTATGGGAAGCTACAAATGCTTCTTTGTTAGCTTAACTACCCAGTTTGTGACAAACATGGCATAGTGTGTGGCTTTAGGTTACTCATATCTGTAAGCAGATGTCACTGGTTCAAATCCCACAGGCACTAGTGGATGTCACTGGCCCCTTGACCACCTGTTTGCATGCAGCTTTGGGAAACATCTATAAGTGTAAAGCATCAAGAGAGAAAATGCAGCCATATGAGTGTCAAGTAATGCTGCCTGTCAAGCATATGTACATGGTGGAAAACAGCACTAGAGCAAGTGCTCAGTACACTAGAGATTCTTGCAGATGCAAGGGAAGGCATGGTATAGGATACTGATCAGGCCAACAGTGATTTGACTGTTGGGCCCTAATAGCCTGCCCTTCAACACCCCCAACCAAAATTTGAAAAATTCAACTCAAATTGATATCAGTAAGACTCAAGACACTTTGTAGACCAAGCAGGTATTCCATAAAACAGGACTTCCCAGTTATCTGGATAAAGCAAGCCAAAACGAACTAATAGGAAGTGAGGTAACATTCCTGTTGGACAATTCTTACATTGGGCTTAACCCCCCCCCCTCAAGGATTGCCTGGAGCACTCAGCCTGTAGCCTATTCATGAAGGTCCAAGTCTGAAGTGATGCCGACAGGTGTCAAGTCATAAATTTCATGGTCACCTTAAATGTCCCATAAAGGCTGGGTAGAATCTTGGCTGTTGCGCAGCAATTCCAGATTTTAAGAAATCAAGACCTGGCATCTTGAGCCTTGGTCCAAAACACACATGCCCAAAACTACACACCATTCCACAAGCACAAAACCACCTAGTCAAGCTTCCTGAAGGGGGCAACAATCCAGTATTTAGGTTGCAGCATAAAAGTGCTAGGGCAGTCAAGTACTCAGGCAGCAAACACTTGCATACACTGGGACAGCTGAATGGACATTAGGTTAAAGTTTATTCAAAAGTGCATTAGTTAGAAAAATTAAAATATTAACAATCCAACATGCCAAAAAAAACACATTATTTTGTCATCATTTTACGTTTAGTGTTTTTGCCTGCAGGGGCCTCACTAGATTTGACAGATTTCAGCACTTTATCCTCCGGCCCCTTTCCCCCAGCAGGTTTCTTGGCTTTAGGTTTCTTAGGAGCTACCTTGGAGCCAGAGTCCTCTGGAGGAAGGAGGGAGGAATCCTGTAGGAAGCAGGACATTAGCACTAGCCATCACTGGAAGCATGGACACACATTTGGAACACCCCCACCTCTGAGCTCTTAGCCTTCGGTTTCTTTGCAGCAGGCTTCGGCTTGCCCGATCCTAAAAATTCAAGATCAACATTACCATTAAGCAGCTCATGCAAGGCAGGTTCTCACTTCAATTAGCTACTAATCCCTGAAGTAGTTTCAATACCTTCTGCTTTTCCCTTTGTACGCTTCACAGGAGCCACATCGGTTTCTGGAGCCTTCCTGACATTGGGATCAGCATTCTCCATTGACTTTTTGGAGTCTTTGGGTTTGTTTTTTGCAGGAAGCTGCGGACCAGAGTTAGCCACAAACCTTAATGTCATCCTCTTCCACCAAAATCAGTTTCAGGAGAAGTGTGCAAACACCAAGCAGTGAAAGAAAGGGCAGACAATACAGTGTTTGACAGACAAGAGATACTATAACAGATATGCAAGTAGCATTGCAATGTCAAAGGATAACTTTGGGTGGGAGGGAAGTAAACCAGCAGTAGTAATAAAACATATAGACTGAACATTTGCTCAGTGGAGAAGGGTCCCTGCATGGCAGAACAGTAGGAATAGGACTTAAGTCCTAAATAGACTGAATAGGTACCTAGGTACTCTATTGTATCAAGAGGAAGAAACACCTATAAAAAGTATTGCAACCCAAGGGAAACAGAGGAAATGTAAAGGGTTAGAGGCACTCACCCGGAACCTCCCCTGCGCACCAATCGCTGATGAGTTTGGGGGTCTAACCAGTGCTCCACCTTCAAGCCCTTTAATCAAGGCCTTGCGTAGCATGTGCCTAAACCTAACAGCATCCACGGATGGGTATTTCTCCAGTATGTACCCCCGTATGGCTTGGGCAGATGTTCCTTTACGGGTATCCAGCGCCTTAAGCGCCTCTTTAACCATTTCCATCGTAGATGGATGGGCAGACATCTTCCGCGCGGCCGCTGCATTTGCGGGGTTCTGGACATCTACAAAAAAAAAAAAAAAAAGCAGACAGCCATATACACTTAAAGGAAAATAATTAAAAAAACCGTTCCAGATCAATGAGTCCTTTACCACGTTTAGCCTTTTCGGCCGCCTTGGTCTCTTTCTTGGTAGTAATTTCATCGGCAGCTGGGGAAAGCGAGGTTGCGTTAATTATAGGCGTCTTTTTGGGAGGCATTTTCAAGATAAAAACGTGCGACTACTGTAATAGCTATCTATATACTTTTTTTTTTTAACTATTTTTATTTTTCTTCCCCCCCTAGCTAATAGCAATATTGCGATAGACCACCCTCTCAGCCACTGATGTTCCGTTTTATAACAGCTAGTTTCCGGATCCACTAATGAATGATAACCATCAGCCGGTTAGGCTGCTTATACTCGGGGACTTCGTTTTTTTTTATTTCGATTCAAATACAGACATTGTAACAACGACTCTGTTTCGTTATTTAAATGATAGTTTAACATTTTGTAAAACGGAAAATGCTTCAGTGGTTAAGTAACGACGATTGGTTCATTTCAGTTTAAACTGTAGGCACGATTAGTATTGTGCGTGTGTGTGTGAAGGGGCAAATTCTTAAATAAAGGAAGTTGTTTGTGTTGCACAGATGTTTTACATTAAATAAAAGCCTGTCTAATTTTAAATAGCCTGTGTGTACAGTCTAGTCTGAGAGAGGATAGGTACAATAGTCAATAGTTTTAATTAGCTGTGGGTGGATATCACTAAGTTGTTAACTGATGAATGGACAGTAATTAAATTATTGACGTAAAAGATGTTCCATTCATGTATCCTTCTTCCAGCCATATATCCTGGCATGTATGATTCCATTTTGTCATATAATTAACATTCCATTTAAACAAACTGATACTCATATTGAATGACTTACTTGTGTGGAAAGCTCATGTCACACCCCACCTGAATGGTGCAACAGATTGCAAAATATTTGTATGTGCCATCTTAGTGTTTCTCAATTCTGGTTCTCATGACTCACTGTCAAAAGTTAATGTTCAACCCAGTTGTGCACTTACAATATTTATGTAATGAATCATGTTTGACAATCTGATCATTGTTTGAAGAGCTACAATGTGTGTGTGTGTGTGTGTGTGTCTCTCTCTCTGAATCCTTCTGACATTGCATAAACCATAAAATAATTCCAATGTTTTGTCAATTTACAACACATCTCTTGGACCCCCCTACAACATCTCTCTGAACCAGCGACTGAAAACCTGTAATATGATAAGAATTCTCTATGTCTTAGTCAATTGAATACTGAAATTTGTCAGTTCTTTAGCTGATTTTAAATGCGCATTGGGAGACTTAGAAACAGATCCTTCATTCAATTAATATTCAATACATCTGATACCATGTAGAATCCTTGGACAACTTGATTGCACAATTTGTACACTTTGCCTGTACTTTGTGTCATAAACAGTCTAAATGTCTGAAAAGAACCTGACATTTAAAAAAATATATATTTTATTTAAGTCTTTGCAGATAATGCAGATGTTCTTGTTTTGATTTATCGTTAGGATAGCTTTAAGACAAACAATGTTATAAATAGTAGTTACCATCAGATATGCATTTAATAAGAATTTTTATCCCAACCAGTTTTAATTTAGCCTGGGGAAAGACATGGAAAAGTAATGAATTAAAATGTATGTAAGATTCAAACCTTCAACCCTCTATTGATAAATTGGGTTTAGCGTCACTATGTGACATGCACACTCACTAATCATATTTGAAAATGAGTTTCTATCAGCCATTCAAAATACATCTGACAGTACAAATGTCAAAATCCACATTTTAAGAAGTGTGAGAATTGCAGCCTTACAGTGGGTGTATTATATAGGATGGGAATGAAATTAGGGCCAGTTGGAGATCAGCTTGAATCCCTGGCTACAGGCAGATGTACAGCTCAAATCCATTACGCTGAAAGAGATTCAAATCTTAAAAGCCTAACTGGATTATCTGGCCAGCTTGCCATATTCACTGCTCAACTCTCCGACTGAGAGACGAAATATCAGCAACTCTGTTCTGTGCCTGTATGGCACAACGGCTCAGGGGGTAGCAGGACTCTGTTCTGTGTGTGGAGGGTTTGCACGTTCCTCTGCGTTGTGCAGATTTACTTCGGGCACTCAGATGTCTTCTCACAGTCCAAAGACAAACACTTAGAGTAACTGGCACTTCTAAATTACCCATAGTATGTAAAGGCCCTGTGATAGACTGGCATCCTGTCCAGGGTGTACCTCTGCCTTCTGCCCTATACTGCTTGGGACAGACTCCATTTCCCATTCCCCCCACAGAACTGGCCAGGATTAGCAAGGGTAAAAAGATGAATGGATGTCCATCAATCATGTCTTTTCACCACCTTCATTTTTGTCCGGGGTATATTTAAAAATTCCTTTGCCAATACTGGCCATTAATCCTTCATATAAGGGGATTCTGGGAGCAAAAAAAAGTCAATGTTCAGTGCTCTTCAGTGCCAGGTTTGCTCCCCTCCCCCCATAGGAGGCCCATTTCACCTTAAGTTCCTCCCTCTGGGCTTTCACACCCAGTGGGGTGTTTGGTAGAAATTCAAGGGAATCTCCTCCCAGCAGTCCCCCGGCCTACCAAGTCCCAGTGCCAGAGCACGAGACCCTGCCCTCAACCGGCATGCCCGACGCCTCCTACTCTGTTCCCTGCAATCCCCCATGAGTTCGGTGAGAAAAGCCAGGCTCTGAGAGGGCAGGCTGTAAAGTGGGATGCCCTGGAACAGCTCGGGCAAGCACTGACTGGCACCTAGGGGCAGCGGGGGCAGGGACTCAAAGCGCGCTAAGACAAAGCGCTCGCCTGCCCGGCCCTGCAGACGGTCGGCCAGGATGCAGCTGAGGGAGGCGCTGAAGACGTCGGCACGTGCAGGAAGGCCAAACAGGGGTGCTGTTGAGTCAGGGTGACCCACTTCTTGCCCACTGCATGCCCACTCTTCGGCTTGCCTCCAGGCAGCACTGGTGATCATCAGGACAACCTTTCCACCGCCATGGCGCTGTAACCAGTCAAGCCGCGAGTGCAGCCAAGGCACAGGGCCGAGTGCGCTCAGCTCAGCACTGCACCACAAGTCCAGTGACACGGAGAAACCCAGCGCTGATAGGGACGAGCCCAACCGGCACATCAGTGTTGGAAGGGTTGGATCTGGGTCGGGCGGGCAGAGTAAGACCACTTTCCTGCCATCAAGGGCACCTAAGAGGCAGCAGAATGGGCCATGAATACCTGTAAAAATTTCTACATGTGAGCAGCTGGATTCAGATGCATAACCTCACCTCTCACATCACTGCCTTTGAACCACCTCCAAGCCCAACCTGTGAGAAACACCAGAAATAAGTCACCTGCCCTTAACTATAGAGCCAGGCCTTCAAGTAATGGGTTACAGCCTTGCTGAACAGTGAGGAGTAAATCAGTAAGTAAAGAGTACATGTGAGTCATGACGTCTGTAGGGGGATATGCTTATGACATGAGTGTGTTTTTGAGAAGTGCCTGTGTGGCGTGTGTAATATGCATCTGAGTATGTGTGAGATACGTACGTTTCAGAGTGCCCTGAAGTAGGTAGAGCCCAAACATGCCCAGGCAGACCACGAGAACGGCGAGGAGTACAGCCAGGCTCCAGCGTCTCCGGGAATCTGAGGGGCAAGAAGCCATGGGTCAGACTGATGTGGAAGACATAGACCTCTATGATAAACACCTCTACAAACAGGCTGCTGTTTGATCCTGAAAACCAAAGGGACTCAGATAAGTCTATAACATTAATCAAACAAGTCACTCTGGACAAGCATAAAAGTAACACACTGCCTTAAAAGTAGTCATCCAAATGGAAAAGTTCCATGTCAGTAGAAATGCATTATTTTTCTCCCAGAATCACTAATGCATGCAGATAGTTTGGCCAGTCCCGCTAATTAATTTCTATAAAACATTTTTTCAAAACAGTGTCACCAGATCAGTTACCAACAGATATACCACACAATACAGACCTGAGGTTATTTCAGTAATTACATAACACAGCTCAAAAGAAATTAATACTATACAATGTTAAGCAGGAAGTTTATATCCAGCAAAGCTATCCCACTAGCCACTAATGCTATGCTAATCATATACAGCTTAGAAAGACAAGTGTGGGTTGTGCTGTTGGGTGTTTTGATCAGCTGGTTTGTGGCTGACACTCACCAGCAAAGGGGCAAATGGTTTCCAGCACTCCATCCTTCCCTAGGACTTTCACCTGAACAAAAGTAGACAGGCAAACATGTGACATGTGACCCGGGAGGTGCAGTCACAGGAAGTCACTTGTTTCGCCAGAGTACAACAGAGCTACTGCCTGGCCTGGTTGATTTCACCACACTCAGGCTGACCAGGGGTGTGCAAGTACGATTGAGAGTGCCTCCCTTCACAGTCCTGAGTTCCCCATTACAAATTTTACCAACCGGAACCCCCACCCCACCCAAGTTGGCAAAATTCATCAGCTCCCCCAGTTGAGCACCCAGCCCTGGAAAAGTCTCTGCCCCACACTGAGGCTGACTACCACAGAGACAGGCCAAAATGCTCCCGTCTTACACACAGCCATGCGCACACATGGACATTACTCACGCACACACATCCACGATTGTGGTAACATCTTTGTATACAGATGTGCTTCTAATCCACTCAGCACGCAGCACAGCGACAGGAAGGAGATGGGCACAAAGATGGAAGATGGTCTTACCTGAACACACAGGTAAGGATGGGGTTTGATATTACTAAACTTCCCAGTCTTCTGTAGAATGAGAGATTCCAATAAATTAAAACCAAAAGGTGAGCAGGTAGTATGTTTAGACAGTGAATGGTGTAAACAAGGTGAAATCATTTAAGAATATGGAACAACTCTGATGTGTCTAAAAGTGACTAAAAATAATGTAAACTGTGCATAAAAAGTCAAACTGCAGACACGCTGCCAGTCCCCTGAAGGTCACATACTCGCTTCTCAAGACGCAGCCACTGCCGTGAGCCCTGCACTTCTCCACAGTGGCCTATCCCTCCTTCAGGCATCTGACAGAGCCACAGTTCAGCATCCACCCTGCAGGGGGCGCTCAGTGTCCAGGACAGCACCGTTTCATTGTTGTTTGTCGGAACCGGGTCCACAGACACGGTAACATTGTTCAAGACGTTTTTAATGAACTCTGTGGGAGAGTAGAAAGAGGATGATTCCTGTAAAGAACAGTCAAGTGCCCCAGAGTAAATGCCAAATACTGCTGAGTGAATACTGGATACTTGGAGAATAAGTTCTAAATTGTAGCCCTTAAGAAGTACTTCTGAGTACAGTGTGAGGTTACTCTGCATGCTGCAGTAATTATTTGAATTAAAGAATGCAGATCAATGGTAGGTATGGCAGAAAAGCTCTGTGGTAGTGAAGGTCTTTCAATTTATGAATAAGAAAGTAATTTGTTCCCTACATCCAGTTTGGAAGCTGAAAATTCATAAATCCATAAATATTCCCATTATTTCTTATGAGAAAAATTACTACTCGGTACAAAACATAAAATTAACCTAAATCTCTATCCATTGATCCATCCACCCATCAATCCATCTTTTCAACTGTCCTAGTTAGGGTCTTACGATACTCTAAACATATATAGCCATCAATATTTCTTGCTTTGTAAAGAGTGTCATTCCAATAAATGATTCAAAATAATTAAATAGTGTAAATCAGTGTTCAGATAAATGAAACATTTATAAACTGTGGGGTGGGAGTACAGCCTTTATACCTCAATTCAATTCAATCCAGTTTATTTCTATATAGCGCCTTTCACAATGGAATCACCCAGAGGCACTTTACATGGGTGTGTTTTGATTTTAAGAGAGAGTAATACAAAACAGGGAAAAGGAAAGACAAAGAAATTAGTTAAAGAAAGCCAGATGACAACGGAGGAGAGGACACCTGAGTGTAATGGCTAGTTTCTCTCCATCCTGCTCACAAGGAACACAAATCTTTACAAAATTTATTGAAATTCAGCTTTAATTTCCAAATATAAATCGGTGTCTGCTGTATGTACTTGGTTTATAAACACAGACAGGTTTCCCTTTGCACTGCCTGGAAAGTGTAACGTTAACCGAAAAGCCCTGGTGTCGCTTACCGGTTTGGTTCACAAAGGGACAACTTTTCGCACGCAATGGGTGTACACTTCCAGTCCACCATACCTGTCAAAGGGGAGAACAGCAGACCGTGTCACAGTGTAAGGAAAAACTCCCCTGGACAGGGCAGCTAGCAGCCGTGATGGTGTTTAAGGACAAGCATTTGACAAAATTAACTGACAAAACAGCTGACAATATCTTAATAAAACACTAATAAAATCTATGCTAAACATTATTATTAATATTATACATCTATCCCTCCGTATCATGAAGCCGTATTTCTTGCTTAGCCAGATAACTTGTCTTTAGGATACCTCAGTATAAATGAATTTTATCTTCACTCACTTACATTTAGCCCAGGCTACCTTAAATCCAACAATTTATCCGGCTAAGCAAGAAATCCTGCTTTGTAATACAGGCCCCTGGTCAGTTGCACAAAATTCTCATGGTTTATTGTGTTAATTTTATGTCAAACATGATGCAGGCCCAATGTAAGGGCCTAGTTGTCCAATTAATATAATAATAATAAAAAATAAAATAATAATAATAATAATAATTATTATTATTATTATTAGTAGTAGTAGTAGTAGTAGTAGTATTAGTAGTAGTAGCACTATTATTTGTAAACACTTAGAAAACCACTGTATTACCTTGAAGCAAAGGCAAGGGGCGACTGAGATCAGGGGAATAGTAATCTTCTCTGTGTAATTCTGTTGCGGGAGTTGAAATGGGCATATTAATACATTGGAGGTGCCACATTAAATATCCCTTTGTGTTCATGTCTAATCACCTCTATACACCTCTATACCCTGATATCCTAGTTTAATTAGCCCAACAGACCCTAATACACTAAATCCCGTCAGTCTTTAAATATAAATTAAACATGAGCTGATTGTCAGATTTATAATGGTACCAGAGAATCTTTGATTTATAGCACAGAAACTCACCCATTGCCTGTATGGCCGCTCACCCTGCTCTCCATAGGTCATGTACAGGTTTGCGGACCGGATATACTCCGCACCATCATCATCCAGCTGCAGGGTGACCACCGCCTTCTTCCGATCAATCGCAGTCCTTATTGTGGGGACTGATGGAAAACAGTCATAGCATATGACAAGTGCATATGACCAGTTGTAGTTGCTAACGAGTATTAGCGACACTAAAAAAGGAACAACTAATTAGGTATTAAAGACTCCAGGAAATCAGTTGCTGTCGAGGTAAAGGCAAAAATAGAGAGGTAGTCTTTAACAGTTACTTGCCTACAAAAACAGTTAATTGGTATACTAGATCAGTCAAGAAAATAATATTCAGGTATAAGCTAGACAATAGCCAACAGCTATCTATTCCAATAATCCATGGTCTACCTATCATTCATAACACTAAAAGCATTTTCTACTCACCATCGCATCCTTCCACGTCTCTGTGCAGGGCTGAAGAACAGACTGAGACACAGAAAAAAAGGAGATGATTATAGAAATTCAAACAGCTGGTACAGAGGAGCCCAAAACTATCTATATAAAAATATCAAAAATTGCACTTGGTAAATGCCAGCTATGTTCCATTGTGAGTCCATGTGTGAGGATCAGTGTAGATGCATGTGTGCTTTGAATATATATGAGTGTGTACAGCAGATACAAAATATTAACACACCCTTTTTGAAATCTAAGCTTTTGTTTAAAGAAAGACAGAAAATAAATGAGATTTTTTAATAGAAAATAGCAGTGAGTCTGTTAGAATTGTCAAGCAGTTTAGCAAACCATGATTTAGCAACCTCCGTATTTTTTGTGCAGAGCCTCTTCAGGGTTGTCGGATGCATTTTTCCAATTGAGGCTGGGCCGTTCAGGTGTGCAAGAGCTATGTGTAATCGACTCATATAATCACAGCAAAGGAAAATCATGTAAAGACTGAAGTAGTGCAATTTTGACTTAGGTTTGAAACACAGCAAATGTCCTTTCTTGGACGTGTTTGTTTACCATCTTGTATGGAAGGGATCATGATGATACGCTGTAAGGTAGAGGGATACACCTGTACCAATACTTGGCTGTCGAAATACACTTTTTCAGAGACCACTACAGACAGCCAAACCTGTAGGAGACACAGAGCATGAGTCAGAGTGATCAGGATCCAGGCTAATGGAAGGGCAGCAGGTACAAAAGGGTGAGCTCGGATATTAATGGAGCCAGATAAATGAGACAGACAAGGATGTGAATTAGTAACACTGGTACAGTATGTACCAATGGCATATGGTATCATTGGTAGTGCACGACTGTAATGTCTTGCTATGATAGCAGGTTCAATAGAATATACAATGTAAAATGCTGTCACACAAAATTAGCAAAGGTTTATATTTATTTACCTCGGGTTTATCACTCTCCTCCAAAAGAGCAGGCAGCAGACTGAACTCTACTCTCTGGCAGAAAGAAAGCAGCGGTGGAACGTTGTAGCATAAGCTCAGTGAGGCCGCTGCTGCAGGAGACAGACACCAACAGAGGACAACTATTCGTGACAAAAGACCAGGTCCACAGAGGTTTCATTACTCTGTATGTGAACTGAGGGAGACAAATGGATGCCAACAAATCCATTTTCTTTATTGAAATCAAAAAGCATAAAATGCAAGAAACTGGGAAATTAAATATTGTTTTCTTATTACAGGGAAACTGCCAAGATAGGAAGAATGCTGCCCATGGGTTACTATGTAAGAGCAAACAGGGCATAAATCAGAGCGGTTAACATGGCATTTGACGAGTGACCCTACCTTCTTCACTCTCCAGGCTTTTGTAGGCATCATCCTCATCCTCAGCAGACTGTTCCAGGTCCTCGTACGATATCTTACCTTAGACATCCAGAAGGAAAGAAAGCTTGCATATTTATGGAAGAAAATACTGAACTTTTTTTAAACACTAACATGATTCTTACTAAACACTGGAGAACAGTAACACAGTTTTAATATTACAAGTTTATATTATGCATTATACTATGTTGTCTCATGCACAAACCACAGTACACCCTGTAAACGGCTACAGTACGTGTATAGTCATAATCACGGTATTCATGAGTATTGTTCCTTGGCGAATATCAGCAAAACATAAATAGGAGGGCTCCCATGAACACATGTATCTTAATCTGTGAATACTACATGTACTGAAACATGCAGATATGCATAAGCAGAGGCCATCACCACGGCCAACCAGCCACGCAGATCACCACCTGTGACGATGAGATGGATTTTTATCTCCAGACATGGTCTGCAGTTCCTTTGTCTTGTGCAGCACAGCAGTGGTTTGAGCTCCATATTACTGATGTTCACTGGACCCCGCACTGGCCACCCTAGCAGCTCATCTAGACAAAACAGAGTATTATACCAACAGGACGTCATCCACACAGCAAACACAGGGAGAGGGATACCAGGCTAACATCTGCACATAAAACAGAGCACCAGATACACAGCAAATCATCCATACTTCCCATTCATAATGGGGGCAGTGTGTGGCTCAGAGGGCTGAGCCTCTGTGCCTCTGATCAGAAAGTCGCTGGTTTGAGCCCACCCTCAGTGCATCTGTGGACCCTTGAGCAAGGTTCTTAGCCCCCAGCTCCCTGGGCACTGCTATGGGGCACGACCCTTCACTGCCAAGCTTGCTCTCATGGAGAGTAATATGGGTTAGGCGTAAAGAGAATTTCTCCATGGGGATCAATAAAGTATCATCCATTTTCATTCAAAACAGAGAGCTTACCCCTGATCCTGCAGTCTGACAGACCCTGAAAAATGAAAGAGAGATCTTTAGAGAGAAATGCACATACATACATCCAATATTGCTTACAAAAGTGTACACCTTTCAAAAGCACATTTAAGTGTATCCAGTATAATAGAGACAGACACTAACATTTAGATATATTTCTATTTAGATAAAAATAACGCATAAATAAAAAATAATGCATAAACACTAAGCAAGAAAACACCACTATACAACACACCAAGATATGCATATGAGAATAACACCATTCTATTGAATAAGAAACAAACTAAACTGTGCTTGAGGTGACTGGTCTCAACCTACAGTGGCAGAATAGAGAGGGACAGTAGGTTGTTTGGCCTGATTAAGGTAGGTGTATTTTTAGCTGGGGTGCATGCCGAGCATACCTGTCAACCAAATTCATGGAAAGTTCCATGGAAAGTTGTTAACTTGGGAGAGCTGCCAACAAACTTTGTTTAACTATAAGGAACTATAGGAACTGAATTTTTACACACCACTAACAAAACTCCTGGCAAAACAAAACTACATGAACAGCCTTAGCCAAATGATCCATACTGGGCTTAATGAGGTCCCAAAGGAGTAAACCAGTATTTGTATAATGTATGCACTTTCGAAGGCCAGGAAGCCTCTCTCTACTAACCCGTAACCTCAGAAGAAAAGCCTGCTACTATAGCAACAGCATGCTTGCTGGTGGATAGGGTGTCCACTTCTCTGGGGGACATCAATAAGTAAGGAGAACTAAATCATGGTTCATTGCCCAGACGTATTTCCACCGCTTTTTCCATTACATGAAAATCATTTATTGTGGCCCTGCTTCCACCACTTAAAATCCAGACTTAACCAAAAAAACAGATCCTTACAGACTAATTGCTTTACGTATTAATAAATCGATGCCTGTAAATTATTTATAGTGCTCTTTAATGGATTACACACTGGTACGTGTACGTAGCGCTTAATTAAAGTGCATTTATCATAATTACATATTTCGTAGTATTTGCAATATGTTATTCTGGTTGAAGCAGAAATTTTATATTTAGAGAAGTCGGTATTTCTCGTTTTTGTCTCTGGCGAATCTGTTCCGTAAATAACACGTAAAATGTAATGTAAATTATGGGGGGTTACCCCTTTTTGACTCATCAAACCTACCACACCAACCTACCAGTTTATTATTATTATTACCTGGGCACAGATGAACTTGGAGTTCTGGTCATAGTCGATCTTCTCCAGAAGCTCAGCCGACAAGCCAAAGTTTGCGGGCAGCAGCGCCGCGGCCACCAGCAGCCATAGATGAGGCATCGTCCCACCGGTAAATGGCTCGGTCTTCCCCTTTCGGGCCATGTGATCCAGCTGGCAAGGGAACCGCTGCCCTCGCTGATCACACCGCCGCAGGCGGCGGGATTATTCCCGTCCCCGCTCCGTGTTAGCCGCGGTTTCCCAAGACGCCCCTTACACACCTGTACGAAACGTGACCGCTGGGCCAAAGCTATGTCTCACACTCCCACAGCATCATAGGCGTCTTGCACGGAAGTGACTGACTACAAGCCAGGTCCTTTTTCCAGTCAATGGGATTAGGCAATACTTGGCTAGATTTCAAAGTCTTGAAACGAGGCACGGAGATTCTTGAAACCTAGTTTTCGAGTTGTTCTTGGGGTTCTCTGAAAAAATATTGTGAAGATTAGACGAACCACTGCAGCAGCCTTTTAAATGAAAGAAATGACTTGAGAGTGCATACTGTGAAACAATGTGAACATGAAAATACAAAAAAATCTTGTTCCTCTATTTTGAACTTACATTTACAGACACACAGAAAAAAATTATCCAAATTTTGCAAGATGGATCTTGCAAGAAACATTCTTCTGAAACACAAATTCAGTCCTACTTCATGGGTAGATAGAGAGTGACATGCAACTTCTTGTTACTACTGCAACTACCCCCCCCCCCCAACACACAAGCACACACACATACAAAAACACTATTACACATGTACATTTATAATCACATTATAAATACATGTTCCGCTACAAAGAATTGCTTTTGGAAGCTGTCAGACTGTGGTCATTTGACTGTGTTGCAATGAAGCCATATGAGTTTGGTGAAGCTTGGGTAATTCCATTTTTATCTTAAGAACTCCTTCTACATCAGCATGAACACGTATTTTGGAAATGGTTATTTTTTTACTCAGTATTTCGCATTTGCAACAAAAAAATAAATAAAATATGTGGCTTGGCATTTCACCCTTTGTAATCTTAAGTTCTTGATTATGTGTTTTCATCTGATTTCTTGAAGGCCATATTTGTATGCCCTTAAGTATTTTGGGTAATGGGAACTGAAAATGCTATGCTCAGTGTTTGCATGCCATCATTGTACGGGCCCCTTCCTGGAAAGGAATATACGCTTCACATCCAGCCAGCTAACCATCCATCTTATGACCACTTATCCTATTCAGGGTCAAAGCAAAGCAAAGTACATATTTGATAAGACAGGGTGAGCCAGTCCTTGTAACAGTTGGGGCTAAGTAACATGCTCAAGGGCCCAACAAAGACGGCACTCTGCTGAACTTGGGTTTTTTGAACTGACCGGTGACCTTCTGTTCACAGATCACCATGTCCTAACTAGCTCACACAGCACGTTTCAACACTTGCGTGGAATATGCAATTAGGCTCTTACAATGGGCCTGCATTGTGTTTGACATGAAATGAGCACACAACAAACCATGAGAAGTTTGTGTAATCTAGTAAAATTGTTGTAGCTCTTTGAGGTCTCACTGACATCCAGTAAAGGGCTACAGTGACATTTGTGTAAATTGTAACAATATTAAGCATCAGATTTTTGTAGTAGTGGTTTTTCAAGAATTCCATATCTCGCATCTACAGTACTTTCAGTTTGTAGCAATAGGAGATGTAGAGATACAGGGAGAGAGTTCAGCTTGATACTCGCATACCTGTTGTGTAAGTATACATATCAGTAAAGGTAAAGTCTCCGACCTTTGGAAAGCTGTGCCTCACAGGTATGTGACACACATGATGAAGAAGGAATCCCAAGGTATATCAGTGTTTGGTATGTTTTTTTACTCAAGCTTGAAATAGGTTTAAAAATTCATTCACCACAAATGTAGCATACTATAATAGCCCCAATCTCCATCATATCTACAGTTAGCTTTTTATGCATTAGGAATATCTCTCTTCAGTAATGCTAAACAATATTGCTGCATGATCTCAGTTTTGAAACATTTTGACTGCGCTCTTAGAGCACTGACATAGGTGTACAAGCCCAGGATAGCAATCAGACTGATAGGATATGATGCAGTGATCAAATGTTGATCTAACCAGACTGATGGGCACTGATAGTGCACATTCAATCGTGCTTACTAAAGGAATGCTGTAACTGTTTGGCTAAAGATCGCCTCTGCACCACTAATCCCCTTAACATAAATAGCAGCCATTAATAATGCATACATACACGAACCTTACAGAGGATCCGATGCACGGTGCGATCATGCACTGTAATTTCACAGTGGTGTACAACTACATGGAGTCACATACTTAAAGCCTCAGTCACACCAGTACACACCCACAATAAACTTACTGAGGTGCAGAACACACACACCACACACATTGTACTATTCATAGCAGCACATAAATGTAGTATGGGATGCAGGGAGCAGCTGAGAATTAACCTGGAGGAACCAGTGTTAAGAAACCCAACCAAGTCATCACAAAGAACTTGGTCGCTGAAACAACAAAGCCTTTTACAGAAATTCAGCTGAAACCGAAACTGAAACAAGAAATGTTTAAGAGCCTAAGTATTTGAGAACTAAGGAAAGGTCCATGTGACCAATCTGTGGTTGTATCAGGTGATCATTTTTGCCAGTAAAAAATGTTCAAACATTTTTTTTTTCAAACCACTGAAAAAATCAGCAGTAAAGCAGGGAAAGCTATTTTTACAATTTGATTTGTTTTGAGAACAAACACAAAGCAAGACTGTACAAAAACTCAAGGTCCTGTCACAACAGCGGGGTGGTAATAAAGAAAAAAAATCTTTAAATAAATCTTTAACATAATAAAGGAAATCCTTTTTAACCAGACTTAGGAAGGAGATGTCCAGAGCAACTATCATACATTCATTGAAGTACCTGAAGGAAACTGTCACGTCCAGCCCCACCCTACCAGTGTATTCCTTGTGTTTCCCCCAGGCGGGGCTGCTAATCAGCCACGTCTGTTGCTCGTTGTGATTACCTTGTGTTCCTGCCCCTTTGTTAATCAGTCACAGGTGCCCCTCGTTCCTTCCCTTATGTGCCTCTGTATAAGAGTTCCCCAGTCCTGTGCTTCAGTGTCGGGTCATTGATGTTACTGTAGTGCTGTTCCTGAGTATTTAGCACTCAATAAAGCCTAAATGAGACTTTCTGCCAGCAGTACTTATGAACTAAATGATTCTGAGTTTCCGGCAACAGAGTAACTGACTTTATGGCGTTTTCCATATAAATGCCAGACCTCTTCCCGTTTTTCGACGGGATTCTTACTCTTTCTTACGCCCTAACAGCAAACAGTTTGATGAGGACTGAGACTGACGCAAACGCTCTTTACCGCCGCGTTATCAGCGTTGCTATTTGTGCTATGCTGTTAAATGACCAAGCTAGTTGCAGTTTGCACAATCATATAAGATATTTTATGAAAATTAATCGACATGTGACGATTAGATTCCACCATTTCACATAGCCTTTTAATGATTATCTGTGGTTACGATACGAGCTCTTCCATGAGTTAAGTTCTCATACAGAGCCGTACCCTGCTTCTCCGCGCT
>JAAGVU020000123.1:10259154-10274306 GCA_011763525.2 Mormyrus iriodes | reverse complement strand
GCAGCCTCCCTTTCCTTGCTTTACTGTCACACAGTACTGCTGCTTCATTTTTGTTGCAATTTGTCTCATAATAAAATTAGATGTAGATCTTCATCCATACAATGATTTTGTGAAGTAGTAACCCGTGAAACACTTTTTTGACTTATCACATTCATAAGGTCAAATGTTATCTGGAGAACCCTTCCCTTGGCTGCCACTAAGTGACATTTCATCAGTTTTGGGGCAGTTTGTCTCAAAATTTGATCATTTGCAATTCCTCACCCATAAAATGATGGTGCAAAGTTTAAAAAAAATGCATCAAATACTTTTTGAGTTACTATGTGGCAATGTTTCAATTTTGGTGAATCCATCCATTCCATAACTGCTTGTCCTATTCAGGGCCACAGGGGGTCCAGAGCCTATCCCAGCCCCCAAAACAGAGGCTAGGGGCACAAGGCAGATAACAACCCAGGATGGGGCAGCACTGTGTGGCTCAGTGGGCTAAGTTTCTGTGTCATTGGAAGGTCACTGGTTGAAGCCCAGCCTTAGCATATCTGCGGGTCCATGACCCTTACCTCCCAGCTCCCCGGGTGCTGTTATTAGTGGCTGCCCTTCATGGCTAGCTTGCTCTCACATACAGAGAGCAAGTTGGGGGGGGCGTAAAGAGAATTTTCCCACGAAGATCAATAAAGTATCACTCACACATGTACACCTATGGGCAATTTCATAACTCCAAATGACTCCAGCATGTATTTGGACTGTGGGGGGAAACTGGAGTACCTGGAAGAAACCCCACAATGACACAGGGAGAACATGCAAACTCCACATGCATCGAACCCCAGCGGACACCTGAACACAGATCCCAGAATTGTGAGGCAACGATTCTGCCCAAATTTTGGTGCATTCTATCTCAAAATGTGTCTGCAATGATTAAAAGATATCCGGCAAACACTTTTTAGTTATTATGCTAACGAGAAAGAGTGTGCAAAGGAAAAGCCCAATAACCATATGTATTCCCCATTTGGGCAATACAATAATTAAGTCTCTAGCGGTGTTTATCGCTACGAATATGCAGTCACACTCAGTAGTAGAGAACACTGGATTTAGTTCATTATGATTGCTGTGATGCACTCTTCTCTCTGAACTTTACGTTTTTACATTACATATTATTTGTTTTTAGGGTGAAAATAAGACATTTTTAGGTTTAGTTTCAGTATTAATAACAATTTAAAACCAAATTCTGTTTCCCTTCCATACTGAAATTGTAAGGAACTGTGATCCCAAAACCGAGGTGTGTATTGTTAATTTTGTGTACTGTTGCACCACTAGTAACAACTGTATATTATTACATTAAAGAGCGTTTATTAAGCTATTGTTTATAAATATATATTATATATATTATTTGTTATATGTGAACGGTGCTCCGGGTGTGTGGTTGGTGTGTCAGGAAAGATGCACGTGAATGTTAGTGATATTACAATGATATTTTACCTCAGACAATCTTACGGATAGTCCTACTCATGTCTAGGTGTCTGTTTACTTTATAGAATCCAAAGTTTGTATTCTATTCCAATCATCATTCTTCTCTTTTCATGCTCTCAGTGTATTTATTTAGTTAACACCTTTCTTGTAAGAGGAATGACTGGTTAAATGAATAACAATAGTGTTGCAGCACCAAACTTACCTCTATGCTTAGGTTTTCCCTCCTTGGGTTTGTGGAGCACCTGGGAGTCCTCACCCTCTGGTTTAGTAACTACCATTGAGGTCAGTGGGGTCACAAAGCTATACTTAAGAGAGAGATTGAGGACCTGCTTTCTGAGTGCCTGCTTCTCACTCTGCCCCAGCAAAACCCTGCGGGACAGACACATAAGCACAGGAGAAATGAAAAATGTGCATGCACACAAACATCACACAAAAAAGGGACAAGCACTCAAACACAATATACTTACACATCACACAAAGAAAGGGACAAGCACTCAAACACAGTATACTTACACATCACATAAAGAAAGGGACACGTACTCAAACACAGTATTCTCACACATCACAACAAAGGAAGCGACAAGCACTCAAACGCAATATACTTATACATCACACAAGGAAAGGGACAAGCACTCAAACACAGTATACTTACACATCACATAAAGAAAGGGACACGTACTCAAACACAGTATTCTCACACATCACAACAAAGGAAGCGACAAGCACTCAAACGCAATATACTTATACATCACACAAGGAAAGGGACAAGCACTCAAACACAGTATACTTACTCCTTCTCTAGCAGTTGCTTAACTGTAAGATATGCCCAAAGCCTCTGGATGTACATCTCAAAGATGTAGATGTCCAAGAGGTTCTCCTCTTTCACTGACATGTCTTGGTATGTTACTTCATTGTTTTTCTGTAAGTGCAACCTGCAGGTTACATCTGCACTGACAATAGTCACAGAGCATCTATAATGGGCAAAATGTACTTGGTTGCATTGAAGTGGGGTTAATTCCTTTTACATCAAATGTGAATTAGTTTATATATATACTTAGCATCACACAGATTTGTAACTAGTAGAGGAAATGTTGTATGGAACATTGTACAAAAAAGTAGACATTTTACTATATTTTGAGAAGATTATACTCAGGGTGAATAAGTAGTGTATAAATAGGAGTGTTCTCACCGAACGAGCCTTGATTGTTCCCGTCAGGGTTTCCAAGTCATTGTCAGAGATTTGTCCAGCAACCACAATCTCTGTGCCATTGTAGTACTGACTGAAGTTGGACTGTGTAAGGTTGGACACACCTGTGTAGCTCAGTTGGACATCCAACAGTAGAGGTGTGGCTACTTCCTCATAAAAGCCCTAAAGGGACAAAGAAGGACAATACTCCAGCATCTGTGCTCGTGGGCTTGTCCACGTTGTCAGGTATTCCCAAAGATCCTACCTGCAACTGTAGATCGGCATCTGAATCGGGGTAGATTCTTCGGGCCACACCACTGTTCTGCAGTGCCATCTTCTCCAGGAACTCATAATTTACATCAAAGCCAAATCCCAGGCAGTAAAGCGAGTACCTCTTGCCTATGGCTTTCTTAACATTGGCCTGAATTCTGTCTAGATTGGTTACACCTATAGGGAAGAGAAACTTGTTGTTGGCTTCATACCTCTAAGTTACACATGAATCTACATGTAATTACAATACATTTTCCCTTCAAGCTGCACATGAACTATGCTTCAACTAAATGGTTATGGTGTTGCATTTGGCCTTATTGTATAACCTAAATAATTCAGAATTCCTGCCATATCATCCTAGCTGTACCCCAGCCTTGTGTCCAGTACTGATTGGGATAGGCTCCACCCTCCCCACCCCAGTGGTCAGAAGATGGATATTAGAAAGTGTATATTCCCCAGACAGCCCCCCGATTGTGAGTTCCTTCTAACTGCTATATGCTGTGAGACAGTACAGTAACACAGGGAACATTCACACCCTAGTTACGTGGCAGTGAGTCAGCACTTGTGCATGTCAATGAAGACACGGCAGAGTTATTGTGAATTTCAGTCTCCCAGAAACCACCTTTGATTTCTTAAGAAAATCGCAAGCATTATTCTTTGTGATAGATAGGAAAAAAGGTGTACATGAAATAATTTGATGTACCTGAAGTGGGGTCTCCATCTGTGAGAAGAATGAGGATGGAGTTGCTGTCTTTGGTATTATGGCTCTCAGGAAGACTGTTCAACATCTTCACTCCTTCCAGAACTGCGCTGTTTATATCCGTGGCTGAGAGGGAAGCGAAGATTTTAATTACAGTTTTTCTGAATTGCTAAGACACCAAGCCCAGTTCTTTAAAGAAAGCAATCACCAAAACTCCTCTATCGATCACTCATTTGACAAAACTGTAAACAGTTTTCACATAGTTACAAATAATTTGTAGATCTCAGTCACCCTTTTTGCAAAACTCTAAAAACATTCTCAATCATCAAAACACATTTTTCGTCATAGTGAACTTCGATGCAAAATAAAAAATATAGGCCACAAATATTAAACATAGTAAACAGTAGTTATCATTTAAACATGATGGCTGAAAACTGTTCACATGCTTCTAACCATGTGAACAAGCCAGTGAGTTACTACAATATAGAATGCGTGCTGGGTGAGAGTGCAAGTGCCATAGATGAGTCAAATTTCATTGTCAGGGTATGGATGGGACACAACAGAGAGTTTTCCCCCATTGCCTAGTAAGGGACAACATTGCCTGCTATGTAGACATTGCATGTGATGCAGACAAAGTTCTCTGTCCTGACCCAATCCTGAGATGTCATGATGAAGCAAAATGAATATTCCTTCCTTTACCTGGGTTTGGCAGTACTACATTTTACTATAATGTGCCTTTCATTTAGTATTTTTTTACTTTGTTCTTTACAGTAACTTTTTTTGAGTGCTAGATATTGCAAACATTACATATGGCTTTATGTGTACAAACAATTTTGCTCAACAACAATTTTTTTTTTTACAGTCTTTTGGTTTCCAGTTTTGCAACTTAACACGCAAAGAGCATATCCACAGTAAACATGTTTCTCTACATGCCAGGTTTGCCTGAATTTTGACTAGTAATGCTTCCAGATTTTTGCTGTAGCGTGTAATGAATGCTCAGTAATGTTTATGCATTGACTGGCATGATCTAACAGCAGTGTTTGGTTATGAGCAGAGATAAAATAGTTTTGAGTTGATTGATTTTGCAAGACAAGTCAATGGTTTTGTGAATGTAATATGAAAATTTGGTTTTGTATTTACTATTTTGAGAAAAGGATGGAAGGTTTCAGGAAATCAGAAAACTGTCTTACGTATTTCATTTATATATGCCTGGGAAAAAAAGCACAGCAATGTTTTATTTATAAATTGATATATTTCTTATATACATTAATATGTATATCAGGGTCGGGGCCATTCGTTAATTGAATTGAGAATTTATATTGAATTCCATTTCTCGTCCTAGAGTTGGAATTGAAATTGGAATTGCTCTCTGCTCTAGGGAAATAAAATTGGCACTGAAATTGAATTACAGGAAATAAATTCCACTAAATTCCAAGATATTTCATTTTTAAAAGGTCTTGATTTGCTAAACATGTAAAATTTATCAAATGTAATTTTTTCTGATTGTACTCCTTTCCATCTTTGAAAGTATTCAAAGCTATTTCTGCAAAACTCTACACAGTGACCACAAAGCCTTACACCAAACAAGCAAAATATTATACACCTCCTGAAAAAGTAAACAGTTCAAAACTCTTCAAGCTCTTTTAAAAACCATAATTTGAATTTGCACACAAAGCACCAGCTGCACACTAACAGTATAAATGAAAAACACTTGGGGCTTTAGCTTTACCCGTGCGCAGCAAATATCAGTTTGCAAAAAAGTGCTGTCATACATGTAGCAAACACACATACACACAGATCTCCAGATGTGTAAAGTATGGATGTGTATCCCCAACATAACACATTGTCAATGCAAACAAGGCAATGAAGGTATTTATTTTTTTCAAAATGTTGCAACACAGTTCAAACAACAAAAGTACAGTAGAAGAAAATAAAAACATTTGTGGTAGGAAAAAAAGAACAGAAAGAAACTAGGCTAAATCTCACCTTTGTTGTCAGTGTGGAAAATACTGTAGGAATGTAGAGATCATTGTTTACAGTTTTGCTGGAAGTGTGTTATAAAATTACAAACTGAGTGTAAAGCAGAGAATGTGCATTCAGTTAGACCCACTTGGCAAACACACTGGCTACATGTGTTAATGGTTTCAGAGAATCACCATTAGTGTTTGAGCATTCAGAAAAAACAGTAAGTACTTTGAAAAAAGGTGAGCATTACAAATACATTTGATCATAATTCACATACTACGTCATGCAGCATAATTTATTAACTTATTTTTTTGTCGTGAAAATGTGAATTTCTGCATTGTTTGCACTGCACAGTTAATGTCCAGAGTTATTATATTACTTCGAATAAAAGTATATTACCCAGTATCCACGGAGTCATGGTTTCTGATCTGTTCCTTTAAAGAAAAAAAAAGGTTATCTGTACCTGTACTAAAATTGTGAGACTGGTATTTTACTTTGAAGTTGACTTTGACTTGAATTTTATGCATTAACTAGCATCAGAGCCTACCACGCCATGGTGAGGAGTCTGGTCCCCTCCAGTATTCTATTCTATTCTATTCAGTTTTTGGCATTACGCTTTAAAAATTAGTACACAAATATTGTTTACTATTTATTGTTACTACTGTCTGCTGCTGTGACAAACCAATTTTCCTCAGGGGATCAATAAAATATCTTTCTATTCTATTCTGTTCTATTGACGGTAATGTTTATAAACAATCAAAGAATGTTTACATATATTATACATTGGACAATTAACTAACGAGTAACTGGATTAAAATTCTGCAATCTATAAAATTTGGAAGTGTTGCCATAATTTTGGCCAATAGTGTAGCTGGGCTCACCTTCGCCTCCCTTCAACTTTGAGTTGGGGGAAGGGCTCTGACTGTTGTCTGTGCTTATGCCCCGAACACCAGTTCAGAGTATCTGCCCTTCTTGGAGACCTTGGTTGGGGTGCTAGAAGGCATGTAACACTCACATGGGTGCGCCTGATCTGAGCCCAAGTGATGCTCTGTTATTGGACTTCTATGCTAGCCACAATTTGTCCGTAACGAACACCATACTCAAGCATAAGGGTATTCATAAGTTCACCTGGCACCAGAGCTCCCTGGCCACAGTTCAATGACTGATTCTGTAATCGTATTGTCCGATTTGTGACGGCATGCTTTGGACACTTGGGTGAAGAGAGGAGCTGAGCTGTCTACTGATCACCACCTGGTGGTGAGTTTGATCAGATGGCAGGGGAAAATGCCGGCTACACCTGATAGACCCAAACACATACTGAGGGTTGGGTGAGAGCATCTGGCAGAGGTCCCTGTCCAGGAGATCTTCAATTTGCACTTCTCTTGCATCCAAAGGGAGGCTGGAGACAGTGAGCCTGAATGGGCTATGTTTCGGGCCTCCATTGCTGAGGCAGCTAAGCGGAGCTGTTGCCATAAGCTTGTTGGACATCTAAAGCAGCTGACAAGTACCGACAGGCCAAGCAGAATGCGACTTTTGCAGTTGTGGAAGCAAAGACTCAGGTGTGGGAGGAGTTTGGTGAGGCCCTTGAAAATGACTTTTGGATGGCCTCGAAAAGATTCTGGCAAACCATCAGGCGACCAAGGAGGGGGAAGCAGGGCTTTACCCATGCAGCAAACTAAGCAAGGATGCCCAGACCTCCTTCTCACCGGCCACCTCCTCCAACTCCAATGAAGGGATATCAAGGCGTTCCCAGGCCAGTTGAGAGATATAATGTATCCAGTGTGCCCTAGGTCTCGACCAGGGCCTCATCCCGGTTGAACATGCTCGAAACACTTCCCCAGGGAGACTGAGCTCTTCACGCTGTCTCTACAGATTTACGACACTGTTGCTGCTGATGAAGCTCCAATCCACCTGTCAATCTCCCACTCCCTTTTTCCCTCACTCGTAAACAAGACCCTGAGATACTTAAAGACCTTGAGGCAGTAACTCATTCCCCATCAGGAGAGGACAATCCACTTTTTCCAGTCAAGAACTATGGCCTCAGACTTGGAGGTGCTGATCTAGCCACTTCACACTCAGCCACAAACTGCCCCAGTGCATGCTACAGGTTACAGCCCAACGACGCCAACAGGATCACATCATCCGCAAAAAGCAAAATCGTGATACTGAGGTCACCAAACTGGACCCCCACTGTTCCTTGACTATGTCTAGAAATGTTGTCCATAAAAAATATGAACAGAATTGATAACAAAGGGCTGCCCTGGCGGAGTTCAACGCCCACTGTGAACGAGTCTGATTTACTACTGGCGAAATGAACCAAATGCTCACCCCGTTTATATGGGGACAAAATGACCAGCAGTAATGGCCGCCGTACCTTGTACCCCAGAAGCACCCCCCACAGAACCCCCTGAGGGTCATGGACATATGACTTTTCCAAGTCCACAAAACACATACAGACTGCTTGGGCAAACTCCCATGACTCCTTGAGTACTTGAAAAAGTCACTTATATTATTTATAGGTTTATAGGTTAAATATTTATATTATATTAATTTCTCTTTTGCACTATGACTAACATTTTCGGTGACATAAAAGTAACAGAGCTCCAAACTACAGCCAAAATGGTCACATTTATTGATAGCATGTGAGTTAAAAGTGGTCGCATCTGTGTGAATGTATGATAATCATTAGGATGTTTTGCTGTGGCACATGTACTGCCTTAAATTATAACATTTTTCTTATTCCCTGGCTCAATGTGTCTTTTTTGCCCCAGTTGGTTTCTCCCTGCCTGCACGTGGGAGTACATAGGTATAGGCGCACTGATGATAAAACGTGTAAAACAATCCCTTTAGCGGTGGTGTTAGCATTTTCCGAAAAGGAAGAGTTCTATAGGTGATTATTTTTAAAAACAAAATGAGAAGAAAGATGAAGATGCTGGTGGAGAGGGAGAGCCAGTTCCTGAGTCATATACAAGTGATGATGAGAGTTAGGTTATTAAAGTTAAGGATCAGATTAAAATATTTTGGAAATACAGTTACTGTATCAAGTCTTGAGTCACGGTCAGTCTTTCATCAACAATGTACAGTAAGGGTATGCAAATTAGAACAACTATTCTCCAGCATGCAAGGTCATTGATTAATACCATGCTGCACCACAAAAACAGTGCGACCAAATCATGTGCTGGTGCAACCAAATGAAAAAGATGATAACACCAGTGCTGCCACTGGAAAAGTTAACTTGGAGTCTTGAGCAAGAACACTCAATCCACTAATGGTAGGTTATGTACCAGAGGTATTCAAACTGTGGCGTGTGAAGGAATTGGAGAAGGGGCGCAGGTGAGGGAAAAAAAAACAGCACTTTGCTGGGTGGATTGAGCTGGGGGCAAATCTATTTCAAACCTGCAACCTTCAGAAATATTAAAAATAATTTGAACACATTATATGTCTGTATACTAGTAATGGCCAAAATGACACTTCTTGAAACATTTGTTGTATTTTGTGCCCCCTCTAGATGGTGCTCTCTGCTCAAAAAAGGGCTCAAAGCATGCCCCATAGCAAACCATGAGCACCATCTAGTGGGGTCAAAAAATACAGCAAATGGTTCATGAGGCGTCGTTATGACCATCCATACTGCAAGCGTTGTATGACAAATTACAATTTTTTTTCAATATGGACTTTTAGTTTGTTATCAAGCCTCTCATGAACTGACCTACAAAAGGTGCCCACTTTTAATATCATAATGGTCCACTAGGGGGGCGTTGCACAAAGGTTGGGAAACGCTGACCTAGAATATACCAACTGCTTGCCCACATAACATCTTGCTTGATTGCTGAACATTTTGAATTGGTAAATGTGGTTAATCATTCTTTTCAGACATACTCACGCACGCACGCACGCGCACACACACACACCCACACACACAGATTAAGTATGTACATCTTTGTAGGGACTCTCCATTCATTTCTATAAGCATAAGCCTAATCCCAGCTATGACGACCTTAATTCCTCCCCAGCCCTAACCTTAGAACCAAACAAAATAAAAGAGTTTTGACATTTTTACTTCTTTGATTGCATTCACAGATGTTTTTACAAAACTGAGATTCCCCTTGTGGGAACTGAAAAAAAATGTCCCTACAAGGTCAAAATAACAGGTTTTTATCACATTGTGGGGACATTGGGTGCTCACAATGTAATATATACAATATATTAACAAAAGTATAGGGACACACCTCTTAATCATTGAAACCCATTAGACCCATTGCCACAGGTGTATAAAATGAAAAACCTAGCCACCTAGGTTTATAAACATTTGTGAAAGAATGGGTCGTTCTGAAGAGCTCAGTGAATTCAAGTGTGGTACGGTCATAGAATTCCACCTTTGCAATAAGTCAGCTTGTGAAATTTGTACCCTGCTAGATATTCCACTGTTAACTGTAAGTGGTATTATTGCAAAGTGGTAGTGTTTAAGAACAACTGAAACTCACCCATGAAGTGGGAAGACCATATACAGTAACAAAGCGGGGTCACAGAGTGTTAAGGCACATAGTGCATAAAAGTCGTCAACGCTCTGTTGACTCAATAACTGCAGAGTTCCAAACTTCCTCTGGCATTACCCCCAACACAAACCCCAGCACAAAACTGTGTGCCAGGAACTGCATGGAATGGGCTTCCATAGCCGAGCAGCTACATGCAAGTCTCACATCACCAAGTACAATGCCAAGCGTCAGATGGAGCGGTGTAGTGCTGCCACTGGACTCTGGAGCAGTGGAAAAATGTTCTGTGGAGAGACGAATCACATTTCTCTGTCTAGCAGTCTGACACATGAGTCTGGGTTTGACAGATGCCATGAAGAACTTGCCTGACCCTTCACAGAGCCCTAACGTCAACCCCATCAAACACCTTTGAGATGAATTAGAACGGAGATTGCGAGCCAGGCCTTCACGTCCAACATCAGTGCCTGACCTCACAAATGCTCTTCTGGATGAACAGGCAAATACTCCCACAGCCACACTCCAAAATCTTGTGGAAAGCCTTCCCAGAAGAGTGGCAGCTGTTATAGCTGCAAAAGGGGGACCAACTCCATATTGATGCCTATGGATTTAGAATGGGATGCCATAAAAATTCCTAAAGGTATAATGGCCAGGTGCCCCAATACTTTTATCGATATAGTGAATCTTTATGCGGATTCTCCATTTATTTGTATGAGCATAACCTTAATCCCAAATATGACAGCTACTACCTAGCCCTAGCCTTAAGCAAAAGTAACCAAACAAAATACAACGCATTTTTTTTGTTTTTTGTTTGCATTCACAGATGTTTTTATTTGTCTCCCTGAAGGCTAAGGCAGCTAATCCTGCGCTGGGTCCAATAGTATCTTATGCTGCACAAATCTTCTATCACGTAGAGAAACGAATCAGTCCTGTACCATGCTGGCATTCCTGTACTCCAATATTTTTTAATAGAGCTCTCAACATTGGAGGGTAGCCCATCTCAAACTCCCAGAGGATTTCATCAGGAGTCCACGCACTGGGGGATCTGTATGATGGTTCTGGCCTCCTCACATTCCAGGCTCTCTGCTCTCAATTTCCTATCCCTCCTTCTTCCTTTTATTTCTATCTTCAACTGCAATCTGTTCTTAGAACATGTGGAATATGTTTCTCTGCTCCCTTGCCAACTCATCCTTTCTGTAAATTTACTGCTTCTTTGTCTAACTCTGATAAACCCGTTTCCCCGATGTATCCGCTGCTGCGGAATACTGGTAAGGTAACTTTTCCTGTTGTCTGGAAATGGAATGAAGATATTCCTTCATCCACTCAATTGCGCTGGCATACTATTTTTAAGAATGTCAAATGTGCTTCTAAAAACCCAAACCACCAACACGTTCAATTCAGATTTATACATAGGACATACTTCACCCCAAGGCTATGTTTCGCTTTGGCTCTTGAATCTGATCCCCTGTGTAAGTTGTGCCCACTTAATGCGCTTGGTACCTTTTTCCACATGTTCTGGGATTGCCCCCCTGTAGCCACGCTCTGGCGCTTGGTGTCTTCCTTTCTAGCTAACATATTAAGTGTAACTGTCCCTTCTTCTCCTCAACTAGTATTACTCTTGGATTTCTCTCCTCCTTCTTTCTCCCTTTTTCAGCAACGGGCAATTTCTTTATCTTCTGTTGCTGCAAAACTTTTGTTAGTCTCTAGGTGGAAAGACCCAGAACGCAGCACTTTAATAGTTTGACGGGCTTCCTTTTACAATCTCATCATGTTAGATCTGTCTGCTGCACAAATAAACGCTGCTTCTGCCACCACTATAGACAATTGGGACCACATGGCCTCAATTGTGAGAAGTGCCATTGATGGGAGCATATCACCTTCTGTTTAATTTTTATTACTTATTTTTAAGTACTTCTTTAAGTTTATTTGTGTTTTGTTCTGGATGTGGGTGGGGTACTTGTTTCTGTTTTTTTTCTTCTGTTTTATCTTACCATGTTAAATGTTTTGCCATGTCACTTTTGTCTTGTTTTGTCTTGCCTGTAAATTAAAAAAAAAAATTGATTGCAAAAAAAGATGTTTTTATAAAATTGAGGTTATCCTTGTGGTACCTGAAAAAAATGCCCCCAAAAGTAAAAAGTCACAGGTTATTATCACATTGTGGGGAAATCTGGTACCCACAATGTATTAATTACAAAAACCCACACATATATACACACACACCCACAGTTGAGAGTGAAGCTTGGGGTCCATGCCATTTATCAGTGCCAACTACCACATAGCTATAGATAAAATCTGATGAATGGGTGGCCTACTGAGCAATAATCCATATAAAATTTATTGTAGAATATTCAGAAAATCATCTCACATCCCACAGTTTAAAAAATGCTCACTTGTACATAGGTTCTCAGGATATATGTGTTTAAAAGATCCACAGAATATCTTTGTTTACAAGACTGCAACAGCGGGCTCTTGGCCACCCTCTGCTGGCAGTTCCAATTTTGCTGTCCTCTGCCATTGCAGTTACAATTTTAGTTATATGATCAAGTGTACACTTTATGTGTAGATTTTCATTCACATAATAGTTTTGTGATGTGGCATTAAGATCCAACAAAGATCAAATGGGGTAAATAGAGTAAATAGTGATGAATAGATCGATTCTTTTAATAAGGATAAGCCTCTAATCATGTCATCCTTCTCTTTGGAAAAAAAGAAAAAAATCTGCACATAATTTTGGAGTTATCATGCTGACAAGCTCACATGTTTGAGCTGGCATTATCTTTGATATCACTATGTGGTGGTGCTTCAATTTTGATGCAATTTGTCACAAAATTTGACTAGTTCCACATCTACTATCTTACAACATGTCTACAAAGGTTGAAAACGATCTGTGAAATATTTTTTGAGTTATCACGTTAACAGTATGAAATGTCTGAAACTGCCTTTTTTTGCTATCACTATAGCAAAAATAAGTAATAAAAATTAAACAGAAGGTGATATGCTTCAATTTTGGGGTGGTCTGTCTCACATTTTAATTAGTATATATAATAATTAAATTAGTAATATATAATAAATCATCCATCAAATGGTTTTTGAGTTATTGGTTCACATACCAAAGTGTTTGTGGCGGAGGTGACAGCTCCAGTATGCACCAATCAATTGCCCTCAGCAAAAAATTGCAAACACTGCCCCCTTCCGACTAAGTAAAGGAGGGCTGCATGTGACGTAACACTGTATCATCCACACCAAGGAAACTCCATCTGCCAAGTCTCCTGTCTAGTGCATGATACTCTGAGTGTACTGTCACCAACAGTGAACTTGGGCCACAACAGTGAGAATAGTCTGACAGCATCACAAGCATCAAGAGAGGAATGCAAAGAGAAACAACAACTCAGACATTCCCTTCAGCAAAATGAAAGCCACACATCTAGGGATAAAGTAAATCAATCTGCAATTTACCTTTAAAACACTTTCACTTACGGGTTATCATACTAGATTTGTTATAATAACGACAACTGGCACAGCAACGTAATTGTTTAACTGTACCATTACATGACGAAAATAAAATAATGATGCACAGTACATATTAATAATATATGATGAATAATAACCATGAGATTTATACTTGTACTTACTTGTAAATACACCAAAATACTACATCCACACTTTTCCTTTGCAGTTCTTATATACAACCAGGAATAATGAAATTAAACCTACAGACTTTTAGTCGCTTTCACTTGCTTCAGTGTTACCCATGACATTTGAAAAAATAGACAATTAACAATATCCTCATGATGGACAGTGGGCCACTCACAACCATTTTGCTTTCAATGTGGATGAGTCACATTCAATAATATTGTTTTTCTTTTTATATCTTTTGGTTTTATTTTCTTTTATTTATTTAGCTTTTATATAACATTATTTTGTGTCACTGTATCCAGTGTACTATGGCTGTGTCTGAATCTAGTGGCTGCACCCTTCGAAGGATGTGGTCTGTGAAGGCAGAGCCTTTATAGGTTGCATTCTTTGAAAGTTGAACGGAAAGCATTGTCAAATGGGACGGTCTGGCTGTCACCAGCTGTTCCTGCCCTTACCCTTGAGTCACAAAGCACTGCTCCTATCACCTAGCCCCACTTTATTTCTGTGCAATAAATCTTCGCGTATTTCTAGACCACATTTGAAGGAGCCTTCGAAATGGGACAGCCTTGTCACGCAACTGTAACACATTAGGTCTTCGAATGCAGCTTTAGAAGGGTGCAGCTGCTGAATTCCAAAACAGTCTGAATGTGGTTGCACCAAGATGGCACACAAGGCGATTTTGTAATATTATTGCACCACTCCCACTGCACCCCAAATGATCTTATGCTCCTGGCAAATGCCAGGTTTTCCTAGGCTACATACCGGCCCTGGCCAGGGAATACAATTAATTATTATTGTAAAGTTTGAGGTATCATCGTTTACATAAGCAAGCAAGACAGTATATATTTCCTGTAATGGTATAAATAGAATCTTCAAATCTATACTATAGCATAAATTTGCACAGCTGTCTCAGTTCTACAGTGAAACTGCTCTTTCATTGTTCCTCAACTCCTTCAAGTTCTCAAATTCTCTACCTGAAAGATACCTCAAACATTTTATTTTATTCAGTAATGGAAAAATATATCACTGCTTGTAATCTGAGATATATGCTAAGGGAACCCACAAAACAAGGAACTGCAAAGAATTTCATTGATTTTGCGTCAGCTTCCTGTGATTCCAATTCTGCTTCCTGTAGGGAATTACAATTCCATTTTCTGATTTGAATTCGAATTGATGAGCTCATTCGTGATGTATATACAGAATAAATTGCATCATCAATTACGAATCATAATGTCAAATACTCAATAAATTGTTTCCGTGGTTGGATATGTGAGCTTTTGACTACATCTATGATTCTTACCTCCCCGATCAACGATCTTTCTCACAAATGCCTGTGCAGACTCTAGATTTCCAGGTGTGGCCGGGACCAAGTTGGGTTTCCATTTATAGATGGCATCATCGAAGGTGATAAGGCCAAAGTGGTCTTCCTCTGAGATATCTCCTAGGA
>JAAGVU020000123.1:10228647-10239024 GCA_011763525.2 Mormyrus iriodes | reverse complement strand
AAGTTGACTGTTGTCAAAGATTCGACTGTAATGTATAAATCCTGGTCATCTTGCAACAATGTTTGTGATCTGGGCCTTGGACATTAATTGAGCACTAGTCCTTTTGGAAAAGTTCCCCATTTTCACCACCTGGGTTTGTAATCAAAATGTGTAAAGCACACTGCCACTGGACTCTAGAGCCGTGGAGACATGTTCTCTGGAGCGATGAATCACGCATCTCTGTCTGGTAATCCGATGGACAAGTCTTGGATTGGCGTTTGCTAGGAGAACGGTACGTGTCTGATTGCATTATGCCAAGTGTAAAGTTTGGTGCAGGGGGGATTATGGTGCTGGGGTTGTTTTTCAGGGGTTGGGCTTGGCCCCTTAGTTCCAGTGAAAGTGACTCTTAATGCCTCAGCACACAAAGCTATTTTGGACAATTTCATGCCCCTAGTTATGTTGGAAGAGTTTGGGGATAGCCCCTTCCTGTTCCAACATGATTGCGCACCAGTGCCCAAAGCAAGGTCTATAAACACATGGATGAGCGAGTTGGGTGTGCAGGAACTTGACTGGCCTGCACAGAGCCCTGACCAAACCTACCACTTGTCCACTGGACCCAATCCCCACTAAGCTTCTTAAAGAATCTCTGGGAATTCTGGAAAGACCTACAACTGCCATAATGAATGGGTCCCTGTCATCAGGTGATGTGCCTGACCAATTTAAACCAGCAATAATCAGACCACCACTGAAGAAATCAAGTTTTGGTTCACAAGAGCTCAGCAATTACAAACTTGTCTCTAATGTACCATTTTTGTCAAAAGTTCTACATACGATACACTATATTGCCAAAAGTATTGGGACACCCTTCTAAATCATTGAAATCAGGTGTTTCAATTATTTCCATGGCCACAGGTGTATAAAATCAAGCACCTATGGATGCAGAGTGCTTTTGCAAACATTTGTGAAAGAATGGGTCGCCCTCCCCTGTTTCTAGTGCCTTCGTAGGGTTGATGGGTTGAACAAAAATACTATATAAAAATTTTAGGAACAGCAGTCATTTTTATACACAATCCCCTCATTTCAGGGTGCTCAAATGTAATTGGACAAATTAGTATAAGTGAAAATAAAATGTTCATTTTTAATACTTGAAGTTGAAAATCCTTTGCAGGCACCCATGTACGTCACCAGACGCTGGGTAACCCTCCTTTGTAATGCTTTGCCAGACCTTTACTGCAGCAGCTTTAAGTTGCTGTTTTTTTATGGGTCTATCTGTCTGCAGTTTAGTCTTCAGCAAGTGAAATGCGTGCTTGAGGTTTGAAATCAGGTGACTAATTAGGCCATTGGAGAATATTCCATTTCTTTGTTTTAATAAACTCCAGGGTTCCTTTCACTTGCCCATCTGTATTGTGAAGCACTGTCCAATCAGCTTGGCTGAATTTAGCTGGATTTCAGCAGACAGTATGTCTTTGTACACCTCAGAATTCATCCGGCTGCTTCTGTCCTCTATCAGATCATTATTATTGGTTTATTGTCAGATATCCAGTCCATATCCTGGGGCCGGCAGACTGATGCCGCGTTTAGGCTTTTGTGCAAGGCCCTTAACCCCAGAAGCTCCTGGGACACTGGACTCTAGCTGACACTGTATTGTGACACACAAACTTACTCTGGTCTATCTATGTGTGACATGGAGACCAAGATGGCAAAAACACAATTTCCCCACAAGGATGAATAAAGCATTCCTATTCTAACCCCCTCAAATTAAAAAAAATATTTTCAATTAACTAATCTGGATTTTTTTTAACTTGAATGGAATCCATTTGTGATTTTTGGACTGAATGTGAGTTCACTCCAGCGCGGGCCCTTGGTCAGTGGGGGCCCTTCTGCTCTGTGTCGGCTTGCGCTGGGTGGGCGGTCCGCTGCCTGCTCCCCCTCTGCAGGCCCCCTTGCGCAGGGGTCGTCGTCCCCTTAGTCCCTCGCGGGGTCCCTTTATGGGTTGGGCAGGTGGCTGTCTCGGGGGCAGGTGTTTGTGGGTCTCTGTGTCATGGGGGTGGCTGAGGGTCTCGATTGCCTGGTCCCAGCTGTTTCCGGCTTGGGCCGGGGATGGTGGGGCTGTGGCATCCCTGGCAACATCAATTACTCACCACATCCAATGACAAATCAGTTCACCAGTAATTATCACCAGTAATGCAGTTTTTCTTATATGTATATGTTTTTGTTGTGGTTCTTTTTCTCTTAAATTTTTATCGATCTATCTATCTATCTATCTATTTGTCTATTTATTTATTCATTCATTCATTCATTTTTTCCTTTCTTTTTGTTGTCTTTCCCTTCTCCTGTTCCTGCCCAGTCTTAAGGTGGTTTGATTACCTGATTAAATCTAAAGTACACAACAGGAGGAGTATCCCAAACTTCTCTTTGCAAAACAAATCTGACCCAATAACAACGGGCAAGCAGACCACATATTCTGCTTGTGAATATATCAGGACAGGACAAGGACAAAAAATAAATTAAAAATTAAAAATATACAAATGAGCACAAAATGTGACGTTGCATCCTTGTTAAAAAAAAAAGCACAATGGCGAGCAGCAGTAGGAAAACGAAGTAACACGTCTCAAAAGAAGCCTTAAAACAACTTAGGAGGTGGTCAAAAATACATTTTAATAAAATTATTACTGCATTGTTGTGCAGCATACTACACATAACAAGTGCAGCACAGCAGCTTTCAGGGGAAATCTTAGAGCTCCCAATGATTTATGTAGGCACCAGAATCACATCTTCCACATGCCCAGAGCATGCTCTACAGCAGTGTGTGTTCTTTAGTGTGTGGTTATACCTCTCCTCAGTCACAGTTTGGGGATTTAACACAGAAATCAGCAGGTACTCATTAAGAGGATACCTGCTGTCTCCCAAAAACCAGCCACCAGCAAACATACCATCCTTTGCCATTTGACACACACCAAAGCTGGACCAAATATAAGTATCATGTGGGCTCCCAGGCCATTTGGAGACAATGTCTATAAAATGTCCTTGATGGTTACATATCAAGCATCTGGACATTTCGACCTAGTGCCAAAAACCCTTTTCAAGAGGTGCAAGTGGAATTCTAGGGGCTGCAAATATGATTAGGGTTGAGGGTTCCATCCACTGTACCTACAATGTCAGGTATGCCTGCATTAGCATGAAAACCAGTATTAGTGTCATGCAAGGCATCCTCTCCTGCTGGACACTGTATGTAGTTGTGCACATGGTGCTGCAGAAATGTGACCAATTCATGCACAGATGCAGGACTTGGCAGCCTTAATGAGGTGATGTGCATCTATAGGTCTACAGGAATCCACCAGTGGCATAGAAACAGACAGCTGTCAGAAGCTGCACGGTGGACTGAGGGCAAGATTCTGGTGTGCTCCTCATTTCAATTTATCCTGCACCAGACCAAGGAGGCTTATAACTTCACCCCAGGCCAGCCTGTATTTCTCTATGAATTGTTCATTACTGAGATGGTCCAAGGGCTTCATGGCCACCCACAAAACAGCATTCAGACAGGCAATTTGGCTTGCTGGTCAGCACTGTTTTAAACACTGTCTTCAATTGATTTGCAAAATTCCCTGCCATTGATGGTCATGAGGGGTGATTCACCTTCCCAATTCAAAAGATGTGACTGAACACATCACATCACAGCAATTTTGATTGGTTAGGTCATTATGTAGCCTACCAGGTTGTTCAGAATTTATGAATTGTGCTCCATTCCATTTATCAGTTGGATTTTGAATTGACTTGGCCACACCCTGTAAAATGTTGAATTGGAATGACAGTAAAAAGTCTTTAATTCATTTCAATTCAAAGAAATTTAATACAATATAGCCAACAACACATGTGGCCAACAACACATGAATGTCATCTAATCTAGCAAAACATAATTGCATAACACGTTTATCTCCAAGATGGTACATGTATATACTGACCTTATAAATGTACTAGTGAATGAACTTTACATTTTCATGATTGTAAGATAAAAATTGCATAATTGATTTAGCCTATTTTTACAATATACATTATACATTTGGTTTATGTCAGCCATCTTTTTGACAGCCAGTCCTTTTCCATGTGCATACATTTACTGATTGTGCATATTTAACTGTATGTCTGTGTTACTATTTGTGATGAGTCTGCAGTGGTTTTTCTTGTGAGTGCAGCTGGATTGTTAGATGGAAAGGTTTTGATAGGGTTACTTGTATGACTGCTGTCAGGGCTGGTACCATCTGACCATGCCTTCTGTGTCCTTTCCCCGTTTGGCCAACAGGCATTGCTGGCCACTCTGCCTTTTTCCCTTTCTGTCTTAGAGTCCTTCAACCCTTGCGTGTTTTCCTTGCTCCCTATATTGCTGCATAGCTCAGTGGGGTGAGTGTGTAGCTCAAAGACTGAGAACCTGCTGGTTGTGGTTGACAACCAGCTATAACTCTTTGTTTGGATTTTGTTCCTCCAGTGTTTATTTTCTGTCTTAGTTTTCCTACCCTTACCCTTTGCCCTCTTTGTGTTCTGTTCTGGCTGTGTTTTGCACCTTTTCATCCTATGAATCCTACAGTTAGCTTTGCTTTGTATCCCTAGTGCCAGATTAATGCCTCCTAATTTGATGTTTGTTTAGTCTCTTGGTCCTGTGTTCATCTTTGTTAATTTGTTGCTGCCTGTTTTCCCAGTGCCAGTGCTTGTAAATTGTTCCATTTGTTGCTCGTTGTCCTGCGCCCTCAGTGATTGGTCGTCTTACATTCCTCACCTGCCCTCTCGTCAGCCAGGTTGCTTGTGTGTATTTAAGTGCCTGTTTCTCCTGTGTTCTCTAGTCTGTTGTTGTTCATGGTATGGTGTGTCTTAAACTCTGCTAGGTTTTCTCGTTCTGCTTGCCATTTAGCACAGTTCTTTATTTGTGTTCTTATTTCTTCCAGTTTGTTATTGACCCCTTGTAGTCTCTTTTTTTTGTAGTTTATCCCTTAGTCTCCTGTTTTTCTTTAATGAAACATTTTTGTCTTGGAGCTGTAAATGGATCGTCACCCTCATTTGCATGCCTTTACTATGCCCCACTGTGACCGACTGTATAAAGTGCTCTTCCACCATGGTATACAAAATAAGAACATAAGAAATTTACAAACGAGAGGAGGCCATTCAACCCATCAAGCTCGTTTGGGGTAACGAATAGCTCAGAGTTGTTAAAATCGTATCTAGTTCTGATTTAAAGGAACCCAGGGTTTTAGCTTGTGCTACACTAGCAGGAAGACTATTCCATACTCTAACTACACGCTGTGTATAGTAGTGCTTCCTCAAATTCACTTTAAAATGTTCTCCCGCTAATAATAAGTTAATTTATTCTACAGATGAGACTTCAAATGGGGCATTCAGAATCAGCTTGATTTTCCAAGGTCATTCTCAAGTCAGTTCTAAATAGTGCACAACCCTGATATGAACTGGGTCAGAGCACTCGTTAATATATGAGCAAGATAATGAACTGCTTTAGTTACAAAGGGTTTTCGGGAAGCGCTCCCTAATTAACAATCGATCATAGGTGCTATATAATGACTTCTACTACTTAGCGTTATGAAGCTTTCAGCAAAAACACCACTGGTAGTGAGAACTTTTCAAACTGTAGATTTCGCCAAAATAATAATTACAATAAAGTAATCGGAAATCAAACTCCGAAAGGTAAATCTGCAAATAAATGTCCAAACTCCAGTGGATTAACCACCTTGGCTGGGCACCAATGGCCTCTGACAACCACTTGGAATCAAAACATAAGTCGTGATCATGTCTTCTGCACCTGTGTTTTGTAGTTCCTGTGGCATGTATAGCAATAGGCTGTCATTCCAATGCTCATGATAGTATTATATGCCAGAAGTGTTTAGTGATAGTAGAGTTGGAGGACAGGATTCGTGCATTGGAGGAGTGCAGTGCATTAATACCTTAGTGGAGATTAAGGAGATTGAGAGATTTTTAGATACAGCGCAATCAGAGCACACAGCCATCTTAGATCTGGCCATAGTCCCTCCTGCCGTGACTGTCTCCAGTCCTGCTACGGCAACAGAGGCCAGCACACGTGAGCCCTGGGTCACGGTCAGGCTTGGTCCTAGGAGCTCTAGGCTGAGAGCTCCTGCACACCAGTTTGCTGCTGTGCTCAGAAACAGGTTTTCTGCTCTCGCCAGTGCGTCTGCCAGAGTGGAAAAGGTGCTCGTGACTGGAGACTTGATCATTGCAAAACGTTAGAGTTTCTAACAGTGATAAAGCAGTGGTTTCTTAACCCCTGTATATTTTACTTCTTCTGTTCTAAATTCTAGAATCTATATAATTTAACCTCATTTTGAAAATGGACTGGGGTAACTTCCACCCCAAAAATAACACGGGGGTTAAACATGCCTCCCCGAGACTAGAATTTCCAACATCAAGGCAAAATTGGACTCCCTCTCCTGCAATGAAGTGCTGGTTGCTCACACTAGAAATATTGATACAAAGTCCCGACAATCCGAGGTATTAACGAGGAGCTTCATTTCCATGTATGCAAAAGCTAAAACAAAATGCTGGAATCTAATTGTCTCTGGTCCCTTACCAACTCACTATAGAGGGGATGTAACCTACGGTAGACTACTTTCCCTAAACCGCTAGTTAGAGATTTGGTGTGCATCCCAAACCATAGCCTTTAGTAATTATTGGGACTGTTTTTGGGAATGGCCTGCTTTTATAAACAGGATGGCCTCCATAATTGGAGAGGATAATTTATCTTATCAAAAAACATGGCAAATATTTGACCTGCCTGACTGAGAGCACCACCTGGGACAGAGCCTTGTGACCTTAAATTGAAGGCTGATTATTTTCCTAGCTCATTTCTGGCTATGACCCAGGCGCTCCATAACATGGCATTCCCTAAATCTAGAGACAATTTAGAAACAGAGATGAGTGAGCCTAGAAAGAATATACTATTTTTCGATCAAACTTAGACTTAAATAATTTGTGTTTTATTGTACTCAGCACTTTACTGTATTAACTATAAGTTAATTAAATCAACTAAAAGTTAAATACTCTATATATATATATACACACACACACACACACACACACACACACACACACACACACACACACACACACACACACACTAGGCTGGGAGTAAGGGATGGGGTTATAGTAAGTTAGTTAATTATATAGCCAGCTCAGTGTTGTGTTTGCAAGATGTTTGCCCTTCTGGATGCTGGCGTCCAGTCGGACTTCATCTGTGAGCAATGTAAGCTGGTGGACTCACTCGTGGTCAAGGTTCGTGACCTTTTATGGAGCAGCTGGCTGTCATCTGACACTATAAGGATTTACTTTTACAGGCAGCATCACCTGAACTGACTGTGTCCAACTGCTTTCAGTTGCTTCCACGTGCTAGTTTTACTCCATCAGCCTGCAAAACAAGAACTGTCTGCTGAACACTGTCAAACTCTGCTCAAAAATTATTGGTCACCCTGTTAGAGCTCTCTCCATCGTTTGTGAACAACAACCCGTGAAAGCAGCTTCCAGGATTTTACAGAATCCTTCACAGATCCTGTTTCCTGTGTTTGGATGGGTCCTTTCAGGGCATAGGCTTCACTGTCCAGGTTGCAGAACACAAAGGAGAAGGACAACCTTTGTGCCCAGAGCTGTCCAGCTCCTCAACTCTCAACATCTGTGATTCGGCACCAGAGTAATGGAGCTTTTAATAGAACCTTTTTAGAATACATAGCATTAATGCCCCTAGGGGAAAATTTAATTAAATTTGTAAAAGAAAACTTGCAGGCAAGGGAGTGCACAGATAAGAATAAAAGTACAGAAGCTATATGGGTAAAACTAGACACTAAAAACTCAAATGGCCTAATTGCCAGTGTCTGTTATAGAACTCCTAATGTAGTTGTAGAGGAAAGCAGAATGTTATACAATGATATCAGGATTATGAGTAATAAAAATGACGTGGTAGTTATGGATGAGTTTTATTTACCTGGGATACAGTGGGACATAGTCTCTGCCTTTACTGCAAATGAACTTGAGATGGTGGACTTGGTACAGGATTGCTTTTTTACTCAGTTTGTTTAAACCCCCACCAGAGGAGAAGCCATTCTTCATCTTCTGTTCTCTAACAACATCCAGGATAGGATTGGAAAGTTTGAGGTTTTAGATAAAAAGCAAAGTCCAAAACAAAAATACACAATGTTAGGAAGGCTAACTGTTGAAGAGGCAACAGAATCTGTTCTGTTCAGCCTCGAGCAAAGGAGACCAAGGGGGCACATGATCTAGGCATATAAGATTCTAACAGGTCTGGGTGCTGTTCAACCAAACAGTTACTTCAATATTAGTTAAAATACAAGAACTCATGGTCATAGGTGGAAATTAGCGGGAGAACATTTTAAAATGGATTTGAGAAAGGACTTTACACAGTGTGTAGTTAAAGTATGGAATAGTCTTCCTGTTAGTGTAGTTCAAGCTAAAACCTTAGATTCTTTTAAATCAAAGCTAGAAAAGATTTTAGCAACTTTAAGCTATTAGTTGAATTATCCCCAAACGAGCTTGATGGGCTGAATGGCCCCCTCTCGTTTGTAATTTTTTTATGTTCTTATGTTCCCCTGAGGGCTCTGCTGTGGATAACTTAATATCATTATCAATAAAATCAACAACCCACTATAAAATGTTCATTCTTGAATGTTCGCTCTTTAGGAAACAAATCACTTCTTGTCAATGACATGGTGCTTGACACTGGTGCAGACCTGTGTTTTTGAACAGAAACCTGGGTCACACCCACATACACTATTCCTCTTGAGGATTAGTGAGGATTAATTCTCCTTTAATTCTCCTTTACCCGCTGAGTTACAAGACCCATGCCAACGGGTTGGCTGCCAAGTGACTTTAACAAAGGCTGAGGCTTGTAATTGGGGAGCTGCTTAGCGGATATTATTCACAGAGAGAGAATGGGAGAATGGGACAAAGGAACAGTTGGTGACCAGGTCCCCCACAGTACCGGCACGGGTGGCTCAGATCTTATCTCTGGTGCTCCTCCATCAACAAAGTCGCCTTACCCAGTTGCATTAGCTCATGGTCATCAGGGGCTAATGCAGGGGTGTGTGTTCTGACAGTCAGGAAGGTTTGATTTCCATGTTGTTTTTGTAGAAGCTTTTCTACTGCGATGGACATCTGGGCATATTGCTCACGACATGCCAGCTCAGCATGGAGTGATTCATTAAACCATTCGGTTCAATTAAATTAAATTCAATTTTTTTATGTATAGCACATTACATTGTCTCAAAGTACTTTACATTATCCCTGCCCAAAGCCCCCCAGTGAGCAAGCCAGAGGTGACAGTGACAAGGAAAAATTCCCTAGAAGGAAGAAACTTTGAGAGAAACCAGAGTCAATGGGGACACCCATCCTCCAGGGGCAGAGGAAGTCGAATGAACAAGACAGCAAAATCCTAATTTACACAGGCCAAATTTTTGTGGGGGGAGGCAGCTGATGGTGGACAGGTGATGGCATGCAGGTTATGGCATGGTGTTGCTTCTGATGGCAGGATGAAAAGTGTTACAATAGCAGGGAAGGAAGGAAAGACGTCACAGGGAAAAGTGCAGGCAGGTCTGAAGGACTTCACAGATGGTAGAGGTATCGCAGGCAGCAGGGTAGGCAGAATATCTTGATGCTTTGTGGGTTTCCAGGCAGCACACCCCAGTAGGAGCAGGGGAAATAAAAAATGTAATACCAGAATTACAATGTTGTTTGTCCTGCACCAGAAGACTTAAGGGTGTTTTGTGCAACCAATTATATTTTAAGGAAACCTTAACACAGACTGTAAGGGGAATCTTAACTTAAGGTGTTCTGTGAAACTGGCCCCTGGACCCTGGATCCAGGCATGGTCTTATGTTAAGATTTTCCTTAAAGTCAGAGCTAAGGTTCCCTTAAAATAAAGTCAGCTGCATAAAACACCCTTAAATCTTCTCCTTAAGGTTTCCTTAAAATGTTCACTTAAGTATTTAAGTTTTTCCCCTTATATTGGTCTTATGCTTAAGGAATAAATTTTCCTTAACGGGTGCAGAAAGACCTTAACAACCAAAGTAAGGAAAAAAATTTAAGGAGTCTCTAATTGTACCTTAACCCTAACATGGCCAAGTTTATGGCAATAAATGCAGAAAATGAATGCATCTGGAGAAGAGAGTTCTGTGACTGGGAGAACCCAGTGGAAATGATTAATGATCAGCAATTGATTTTGCATAATAGATGTGGTATTCGAGTTCATTTAATTTCATTTCTACAGGCCGCAACAGGTTTATAATGGATTACACTATGCAACACAAATTTTGTTCCTGGACAATACATGTTATTTCTTAATTGCTTATGTTGTAAAAGTATAGAAAATGGCCATTA
>JAAGVU020000123.1:10218241-10228547 GCA_011763525.2 Mormyrus iriodes | reverse complement strand
AGGGTGGGCCAACTCCATATTAAAGCCTATGTATTAAGAATGGGATGCCATTAAAGTTTATGTGTGTGTAAAGGCAGACATCCCAGTACTATTGGCAATATAGTGTATGCCATTGGTGATATGACTGGGGTACTGTGGTATATACAAGGGGGTGGGGATATGAAGATAAAAGGCTTCCTGCGTACTAACGAAGGAGATATAGGTGGACAGCGTGAAAAAGTGAAGACATTGTGGCCAGGTCAGGATATGAGTGGGTCTAGGGCCACCTGTTCAGTATGGCTGTACATAGCATCTGTCTTTTCGTATTGTTTTGTTCAATCATCACGTGTGTATTTTTTTTGGCGGGGGGGGGGTTGTATAGGAGAATAGGAGTACCAAATAAAACCTCTTGCACTGAAGTGCTAGTGCGGCGGAGCTATCATTTTGTGTGTTGTGGTGCAGAGGGGAGGAAGAGATACCTTAAACACCTCTACGTGACAAATGTAATAATGTGAAGATAGTGATGGAGAAGGAGCACCCCCCTATATCCTTTATTTTATTGCTACATGTTCATCATGACAGTTCATGTCATCTCTTGTGCACTGTTTCTTTGGCACATATCTGTGCTCCAGTTTCTTGTATATAGGCAACAGCCGTGTAATTTTAGGTAGATGGTAAGAAGGCGTTGTTGTTAATTTTCGCCACAAGATGGCGTCTACCTTTTAGTGAGCGTCTTTGTCGACAGTTAAACGCAGCGGACATATCTTGGAATGTTGCGCTGAAACGAGGTGCAGGACAGAGACGTACTCACAACAATGTGCCGCTATTCCTGTATGTTTGCAGGTAAGGAGGCGTAATATTGGGTAAATAGGTGTGGCATAGGACGGAGGGTCGTGTAAAAAGGGGAAAAGTTGGCCGTTTAGCCCCTATAAGTGTGTTTGGCATGAGTTAAAGTTGTTGCTGTTAGCCGCGCTAGCCTAGCAGCTAAACTAACCTCTGGCCATTAGGATTGAGACCCTGTGGCTGCACAATTGAGTAGCTTATTTGCTTAAATTACCATATATATATATTAACGGAAGTGTCGCGTTAGCGTACTGGAGTAACGTTGATGTTTTATTTTGTATAGTTATATTTGTGCCAAAGTGAAACCGTTGTTTTAAAGTAAAACGCAGCGGACATATCTTGGAATGTTGCGCTGAAACGAGGTGCAGGACAGAGACGTACTCACAACAATGTGCCGCTATTCCTGTATGTTTGCAGATTTACAGTAAAACTCAAACAAAGTATAAAGTGCACCTGCGTCCTCATTCAAGTGTGCTACAATAACATAGAACTCTTATTAGGCTGCTGGAAC
Organism: Mormyrus iriodes; assembly: GCA_011763525.2. NCBI lineage: Eukaryota > Metazoa > Chordata > Actinopteri > Osteoglossiformes > Mormyridae > Mormyrus > Mormyrus iriodes. The sequence continues at coordinate 10,227,214 of JAAGVU020000123.1, read as the reverse complement.
TACAGATGCAGTTACACATAAATATACAACACCCATGTGACATCTCTGCACCAATAAGAAAACAGTACTTACCAAAGTCATTATATAATAAAGTGTATGGGGTCGAATTCTTGTGCAAGTACCCTTTTTCAGAAAAGGCAGACAAATGAGACGAGATTGCTGATGCATGATGGTCAAACAAAAAAAACAAAAAATAACAAAAGAGGGTCAACATCTGCTGTATGGATTCCATGAAAGCCTTTTATTTTGTTGGAAAATTGGAATGTTCTCTGGAAAATTGGTGTGCCAGAACATCTTATTGTCCTTCTGAAAAATATCTACACAAGAGAAAATGGAGAAAATTGACTAGTACCACATTGGTAAATATGTTAGCATATGGATGTTAATCAATCACAGGACACATTCTACAGGAAATTAAGAAAAACCAATTAGCTACACTGTATGTATCAGAATCAGTCCTGGTCTTGTCTTATTCTGTCCATCATTTCCCTGTTTGGCCAACGGGTGTTGCTGATCATCCTGTTTGGTTCCCTGTGTTTCCCTTGATTTGCCCCCAATTATTATGCTCATATTTCCCTCCTTCCCTGGGCCACTGCATGATTGAATGGGCTGAACATGTGGCTATAAACCATTCATCCTCAAGTGACATGAATGTGAGACTGGAAACTTTTGATCCCTGGAGTTCTATTTTCATAAATTTCATGTTAGTTAAGCTTTGTGTGTTTATGTACTCCATTGGATCTGTGCCTATAGTGTCACTGCTTTCCCTGTCCATGCCAAGTGTGTACCTAGTCTTGTGCTCCCTGTATGTCTTAGTCCCTAGCATTTGAATATATATGTGTTTGCCCATGCCCTTTTTCTGTCGGCTATGGTATGTGTTGCCCAAGTGTTTGACTGTGCTTACCTGTATTTATTGTTGGATGTCTTTCGCTGTAAACCCCATTCTAAATCTGTTACGTTTCTCTGTGTTTCCTCGTGTTTAGCTGAAGTCTAGGTTAGTTCTAGTATTGCTTTCCTGCCTTTGTTTACACTCCCAGTCATCTCTTTAGTCTTGAGTGGAGTTTTGTTGTGAAATGAAGGCCCTTTATCCTGAAAGCTGCCTAGTGCATCATCGATCATGCTCCTCATGACAGTATGTCTTTAGTCTGAGCAGGAATAGGGTGCTGAGAATAAACACAGCCATAGGTGTGACAGGAAAATCTTGCTTTCAAGCGACGCGCCAGAGGAACTAAAATAGACAGCATAATCAGCAGTAATTACACAACAGCCGGGAGGTGTGTGGCCAATAATAGGAATCACCAGGGATCCTGAGACATGGGCTGAGTGGGTTTTCCCTGATTGGGTGGAGTCCTGGCACAGGGGTTCCCTGGGGGGGCATGGTTGGTGAGACAGGGAATCCCTACATGAAGCCCATGGTTTTGAGGGGGCTTCCCCAGGCTAGTTTGTGACACATGGGTGGATTTTGAACCCCCAACCCCACCAGTCATGAGGCAAAAGTCCTACCCACCAAGCAACCATGCATTTAAGAAGAGTAAGTCAGTGAAATAAACACATTTAGTCCCACACCAATAAAGTGAGAAAAAACATTCAGAAACCAAATAGGTTTATTTGTCCCATTAAAGAGGTTCCATGTTTGTGACCAAAAGCAAAGATTACACAGCAGGTATAAGCAATCCTACAAAGTGCAAGCCTCTGTGACGGTTCTTGTGTTTGGTCACAGTGCAGAATAATATGCCATATGCACGAGAAACAAGAGTAATACTTCAGTAGAGAGCAGAATCTGTGCAATAGTTTTATAAAAGTTTAATTCTACTCAAAGGCATGGCACAGACCTTTGGAGAATGAATAAAAAAAAACATTTATTAATGACACCGCTATGTTTAAACAGGTTCTGAAAAAAACAGGCTTAGAACAGTGGGGTTCCTAAAACATGTGCAAATTATATCCATAACAAAGTAAAATAAGTTATTTTCAAATGTTTTTCATATTGTACAATTTTGCCTTAACTTACACAAAAATAAAAATATTATTGAAAAAAAAAAGCAGTAATATATAAATTTAGTGCAGAGTTTTTCTTACCATCGTCTTTTTCTTTTTTTTTTGTTCATGTAGAAGAAACCCAGAAAATCAAATAGAATAAAACATGCAGGGTTCTCCACTGTATCAAGAATTTTTTTCTGAAATTTGCCAAAATCAGGGTACAAAATCTCGGTAAATGAACTGTGCAGTTAGGGGGATAAAGTGATCATATATCCTGTCACAGAGTGAAAAGGGGACACTGGAATAGCTCAAGACTGATATGGCAGACACCATACCTGCTCTAACCCTAAAGTATGCTACACACACACGCTACACATGCTTTACGCCTATAATATTCATACATTACACTTGCCTTAAACCTACAATGCTTCATTGTATGGGCGGTTCTTCCGTTAGAGCAGTGTACTTGTGTATATTTATTTTGTTGAGGCAATTGGGTTACTCTCGTCCACAACCTTTGGTTATAATGCAACATCAGCAGCTGTGAGTGATATCTTCTCTCTCACGCAGTCCACACAAGTACCCAAAAGATGTGCGCCAGAGCCATCACAAAAACGACAGTGCCACTCAGTTACTGATATTTTACATATCCACCTCAACAGCTGCTTATCCAAACAGAGTCTCATGAAGCACACTAAATTCAACACCAATCCACTGCAGGACAATTGCACAACTAGGAATTCTGTAGACAACAGCTCAGCTGAACGGCAGGTCATCGGACTGCAGATGAAAGCCATAGTGTCTGGATGAAACCGCCATACGCACCATGCAATCCCCACACACCAAGAGATGTGTGGAGAATCAAATCTTAAATTCTGGGACTATCACAATGCTACCTGCTGTACCCTCATGCTGTCCCCCAAAAAATACAGTAATTATTATATAACTCACATATAATTATTGCATAACTTATTACGATATTACTTACTGGAGACAAAACTGGGTCCATTCTAGAAGGTGCCACTGAGTGTAATCTACATCAATGTCATCCCAAGAGAAGGTATCTTTGAATTGTTATTAAACAGCATGTGTGTCACTAGAAATCAGCCGAACGTCTTCCATAGGTCGCTTCTCTTTACAAAAGCACCTGTTTTTACGGTTATGGTTGTGTTGTGGCACAAAGCAGATTTAGACTGATGAGAAGAATACGTATACAGGAAGAGTGAAACCTTACAAACATCATGCTCCTTTGCTGAATTATTTGAAAAGCATCGTTGAAGGCACTTAACCTCTTTTTAGGATAGGTCACCTCAAGTACAAGTTTTTTTTTTAATGAATACTACTTCTGTAAGAGTTATCAGTAGCTCACAGTCTCCTAAATGAATGATAATAGTAAATATCTATGAAAAAAAGAAAAATTCACAGTGACTGTTTGAAGTTTACTTTGAGGAAAGGGAGCAGCAGCTTAATGGCCATGTTGAAAATTCTCATCTAAATGTAAACCTTCTGCTTTAACTACTGGCTGCCTCCTACCACGCTCAGACAGATGATGTGATCATTCACTTTCCATCTCTGATTATAATTAATTGAAGAGATTATTCTGATGCAATGCCACTTCATACCTTGTATAACTGACTCAATAAAGGAAAACGTACTTAAAACCACAAACCTTTGGCCCTTGACAACATGGACTGTTCATCCCCAAGTCTAGATACACACAGGCCATCTTTCTCCAGCGCTTTCAAGGAAATGTGTGAATGAGGTAGTCCTATGGTCAAACGATCAGCCACACTGGACATGGAAAGAGTGAGGACAGGTAGTTCTAACATTTGCTACACTCCACCATCACCAAATAATGAAAATATGAACCTAGAATAAGAGATGGATGATTTGGGAAACCAGCTGGTCCTTGCATTAGCCATGGGAGATGATGATGGCTATCGCTACTAACAGAGTGAACCAGGACTAAGAATAGATAGTACTGTTACTCATCCATACTGGAACAAAGAAAAGTGCATATACCTATGACTAGTGTTGAAAACTGGGCCAAAGAGGAACTGAATCAGCCGAGATAAGCATTAGCTACATTTGGCGAAGGAAGAGTGTAACTAACAAGTCTTAGCATTAGCGACACTTGGCGAAAGAGTAGAACTAGCAGACTCTATAATTAGCTAATAATAATTAGCTATCATTTACAAAACAAGAATGGGAAGTGCAGTGGCTCAGAGTAGTAGGACTAGTTAATTATAGCAAATACACTTGATCTGGAAAGAGTAGGACTAGCTGGTATTTGTACTGGTGCTGAATGTCTCTACTTGGTTGTGCAAAGGCAGCGGAAAGGCCTGGGACTTGGAACTGCCTACGGGAGGAAAGGCCAGGGTGCTAGCAGCTCCTGGTATTGTAACCGGAACTATCCCAGGCCATGCTGTTTCTTCAACAAATGGACCGGTTGGAGGTATGGCATAACCGGACCCCATGGATGCTAGTGTGGCTGGCACAGGGTGGGAGAAGGGTGGCTGAAGAACCCCCCCACCGAGAACACTGCCAAATTCCTCCTAGAGAGTGAACAAAAAGGAAGTTGAATTAAACTGCTGTATTCTTCTATAGCACATATCTATAGCTTGTGGTCACAGCATTGCAAACAAGAGAGTTTTGAAGATAGATTCCCACTGCTTGATCACTGTACCCCGATAATGTTCCCGTCTGCCTCATTCTTCCCAATCCTCTCATTTACTGAAGCGTCTTTCCCATTTACTTCTCACTGACCCGACAGCCAGCTGTTACCCTCCTGAGTCACGCCCTTTCACTGACACAGGCCGCCGTGTAGAATTGCATTCCACCCCTCTGAACGCTCTGCACCAACGTCCTTAAAAACTATGGTGCCTACAATGACCAACTTGCTTATAGACCATGCTTATAAAAAAAACCTCAAAAATACTAAAAGTGATTTTATTACAAAGACTTAAGAAAAATGCATTTTTAAATCTTTTTTTAAAAGCCAAGTGACTTCTAATGGGAAAAGTCAAAAGCATGGTAAGTAAGCAGTCATATAGCTGTCATCTCTGCACTACACTGGGTAACTTGTGTTTGTGAGCACTCTTTAACTACAATTCATTTAGAGATTTTTGTTTTAGCCCCCAGCCAGAATCTTACCTCACTGGTGTCAGAGGGTGAAGCTCTGCTCTCCCCCCTGTGCCTCTGGCGCTGCGGACTAGCCAGACCAAGAAGGGGCTTGCCTTGCTTCGCTGCCAGAGTCTCCCGCACCCAATCATCCACCAACCTGTGGAGTTCCTCTGTAAAAGTGCCTCTCTTGTTGTTGCTGTTGTTAGTCTGGGCCAGAGGCAGCCCTGGCTGGCATGGAGGGGGGGTTGAATCTGGGGGTTGCTTTACCATCGCTGGGGCCGCCCCACCACTCTGTGAAGACTCTGGCAAACGGAAGACCCCTGATGTCACTCCCCTTTCCAGAAATTGCACCTCATCCCTAAGCTGTCTCCGTAATCCCTCTGAGGCACCAAAAGGGATGTAATCATAGCACAAAATCTCCCAAAAGGCCTTTAAAGTAGAAGAAGGCAGCTACCTAGACAGACACGACAGGGGCTTATACATTTGAAAATGGCTGAATGGGAGCAAAACTTTTTTTTTCCCCAATAAACCACTTCATTCTGTGATTAATTACCTAACTGCATCATTTACATACTTATCGAAAAATCAAACTCGAAAACACAAACAAATTGTGTCAATAACATGTCATGCCTATTACTAGGAAAATTTCCCACCAAAATCTGAAGCAAATAAACTCTTAAAAGGAAACAAGAGAAGTCAGTTCATGAGAACCAAGCACAGAATAATAGGAGTTAAAAGAGATAGTTACTATTACTGCGGTCTTTGCCTACACACAGTCTTTTCAAGGTGGACCCTAGGAGACAAACAAGGTTAAGTAAGGTCACCAATGGCTATTGGAACAATGCTTCTAAAAACATACCAACAGAGATTAAAAGATGCTCTCAACACTGCTCATGCTCATGACACTGTACTTGGGGAACCATGCACAGCAGACAGGGGATCTACAAAAAACAAAAGCTTAATCATGCGTTTTTAAATGAGGTAACCACCACTGACGTGGTGAGTAGAACAGGCACCTTAGAGCTAGGGGCACAGGTGTAAATTTGAGGCTTCGATTAGTAGGTGCAGCAGTTAAATATTTACAGGTAGGATGTTCAGAAGCTGGCAGGAGACATGATTATAGGCATGAAACAGAAACCACATTGACCAAGATGGAACATGCAAGGGCGTGACAGCACATCCAACTATGTGTGCATGTACAACTGACCCTGCATCTGCAATGAGGGACATTTCTTTTAGCAGGCTTGCAGCTAAGATGGCTCCATTGCTTACTATGGCATTATGGCAGCACCATGGGTCCTGGACTCCAAGTGCTACTGCATTCAAATCTAATCCTATTGCTATAACTAGGTGTGTATCTGTCTGTACCAATGACTGATCCTGGATTTGTGACTCCACTGTCATCTGCTTCAGTGTCTTTTGTTGCATCTACAGTTTTGCTTGAGACTGCTGCTACCACAGGGTGCTGAGAAGGTAAATTAAGTAAAACACCACACCCCACCACCTAGCTCTATCATGGAACATGCGTGTCGCACACGGAAGACGTGTATAAGCGACCGCTCTTTACAGAAAAGCTGATTTCCCAGCCACTTTCCGCCTTTTTAGCGTGCGGAGGACCAGGAGATCTGGGCTTCCTTGCACATGCCTCATTTGAGCCCACGGCACCTAGAGAGCATCTCAAGATCCACCAAGGCCACCGCAACACAGGAGGGAGGCCCTACAGAGCCGCTCGGGGTGGTCGGTCAGCCAAAGGGAGGGTGAGAGGCAGAGGACGTGCTGACGTGGAGGAACATGCAGAGGGATACAAACAGATGGACAAGGACACAGGCCCACTGAGGAATCGAGCTCGCGGTTTGCTGCCAGACTTGGAGCTGGATCTCTCCGGCGTGTGAGGCTGCGTGGTCCAGCCTGTGGAGGAAGACAAACATGCAATTAAAGGAGCCCGAGTGTCTTCATGTAGATGTGACTTTCACCTTATGCTTCATGTGGTTCCTAGGATAGACTAGGCTTACAGCAACCCTCTACTGCAAGCACCTTATATTAAATTAGGAGTTATTAACCATTCCTAAAGCAGGGAATTCCCAAATAAAAACAGACCAGTGCTGGGGGTACCCCAATGCGTGATCAACTTGCTAACATTTTATGAGACATTAGAATGTTGGAAGATGGATGGATGTTTTCTAAGCAAAATTAATAATAGGGAAAACTCTTATTTTATTTCTATGTAATCCAATATCTATATAAATGCAACAGTGCCAATAAACGTTTGTGTGCTGTTGCATGTGTCAGAGAGCCGGTTACCACGGTTACCATGGCCTGCCTGACCAAGTGCCATCCTCCCTGCTTTCTGCAGCCCAGAGCAGTAGATGTTGTCAGTGGAGAGCGAGGCCCTGAGAGAGCAGGGCTGCTGCGTCTGGACTGGCACTGAGGTCGAGGTGGGCAGCAGGCCAGCATTGGATCTGAAAGCACCATCGGCGGGTCCCGACGCTGTCAGTGAGGTCGTGGCGGGCTCACCTTTCAGGCACAAGGGACATCGAAGTAGCCATGACTGTGATGCTCAGAGCTTTTAAAAAGTATTAACAGCAACAGAAGGAAACCTCATAATTGAAGTGTTACAGTTACAAGGAAAGTATTTATTTGTTTTTGAAAGCCTAAAAATTTAAAATTTAAAATTTAACTTAAAATTTGTTTTAAAAGCCTGCATAGCAAAAAATAAAAAATTTAAATATGGGAAAATGAAATGGACTTTCACGGTAGGCATAAGAAGTAGAGCAAATCTGGCTCCCTAAACCCCCTGGAAGATGAAAAAATAAATTTTAAAAATCCTCCACATACAAACCTTCAAGATGCAAACCTTCAAAGATGTGAAGGTATGTGTCCAATAAATTTAAAATTCTTTAAATAATTACAAAATTAAAAATTGTGCCAGAATTTCAAATTTCGCGACAACACGTAAGTTAGCTCCTATCTCTGATGCTTGATTCTTGATACAGTAACGTAGGCTCATTTGCTAGCGGTACGCGAGATCAGCAGATTGAAATCAATGGAATATAAGAACTCAGTTGTTGGTTGTTAGAATGCACCCAAAATCAATAAAAAATACAAACCCATTTATGCCTAAAAGCATTTTCATCTGTACAACACAAATAGCAAGTTTTTGATAGGAGTTGAGGGTTGGGGGGAGGAGAGGGAGTTAAGTGTGCATACACATTCTTGATACAGTAACATAGGGTCGCTCGCTAGTGGTAAGCAAATAATGGAAAAAATAACTCTCGGTTGTTTGTTGTTAAAATGCACCAGAAATCAACAACAAAAATACAAATATTAACTTTTAAAAGCAATTTCTTATGTAAATGTTTTCGATAGGAGTTGAGGAGAGAGATGTAAGCTAGGTGCGTATATGTAGTGTAGGCTAGGCTCATCTTGTTAAAATACACCACAAATCTATAACAAAAAAATTCAAATATTAATTTTAAAAGCATTTTCTTATGTACAAATAGCTGTACCTGTACATGTTTTCGATAGCAGTTGAGGGTTGTTGGCTGGAGCATTATCAGCTGAATGCCTAGGCTAACTTCGTTGAACTTGCAAAATTTTGGACTTGGGAGCCCGCTCTCGGAATGGAACTGATTCGTATCTTGGGGACTTACTGTACTGGTATTGACTGAATTATGTCCAGGTTTTGTCCCGGAAGGGAGAATGTAAGTCAATCTGGACAAATCTCGATCATTATAGGGGAGGGGTCAAATATACTATATAACACAAGATACAATATCACACATTTAACTAAACCTCTACAGTCGTGGCCAAAAGTTTTGAGAATGACACAAATATTGGTTTTCACAAAGTTTGCTGCTTCAGTTTTTATGA
>JAAGVU020000123.1:10193902-10210912 GCA_011763525.2 Mormyrus iriodes | reverse complement strand
GGCTTATGTAAGGCTGTGAGAGGGTGAGGGTGGGCTTATGTAAGGATGTGAGAGGGTGAGGGTGGGCTTATGTAAGGCTGTGAGAGGGTGAGGTATGCTGCACTGTTGTACTAGACAATATATGCTTTCCCTCCTAGTGGATACTGGGGCTGCACTGTCCTTGTTGAACCTAGGTACCGTACGGCAGTTTTTTTCCCTTCGTGCCGTCTTCTAAAGCCACTACTGCTTTATGTGGCTATGGCAGTTCCAAAATTGCTATGATAGGCTCCATCTGGGTATCAGTCTGATATCGATCTAAACTAGTTCAGAAAGAAAACGAGTTGAGACCGTGCCCTGATGTCCTGCCTGAAAGAGGAATGAAATTTAGCCAGCGTTTGTTGTAAAGTTGTAATGTAAAGAAAGCATGATTTTAACAAGTGGTGTAAAAAGTGTAAATATATAGCTGATATCCAGCCATTAGGGTCAGGATGACCTAATGCGACGAGAGGAAAGCAGGAACTCGGCCTGCAGAAAGAAGGAACTGGAAAAGGGATATTTAAATGCTTTAAATGTAATGTAATGTAAAGGCATTTATGTAATAAAGGCATTTATATTAATAAGTAAGCAATTAATTTGGCAACATTATTTAATTTGAAGCGGAATGTTTTAAAGACACTGTGTGAGGAGACATGTTATGTGTGGCACAAGACCTTGGAGGTCAAAGAAACTGTTTGTGCAAAACGAGATCAGCAGAAGTGTGTAAACTGGCTCGGCCCAGGACATATAAAATATTGTGATTCTGTACGAGTGGCAGTTCTCCCTTTTGTACCTATCGGGGGAGCTCTTCATGCATGAGATCTGAATAACAGAAATATTCTCCTGTAAAAAGACATCCTATAAAGTTATTTAGTCCATCCGAAATTCAACTTCCACATACATCTCACACCACGGTGCCAACTTACTAGGCCTCGATCTTTTCACCGCCCATGGATTCTCCCTACTGGATATTGTTGGATCTGCTATTTTAACTGTCAGCCATTTAGTTTGTGGGATTCTGTGTCAAGGCTGAGGGCCTCACCCCCACTTCAGTCTAATATTGAGGCCACTCCTGAACTCACAAATCCAGCTCAGTTTGCCTCTTTCCTTGGCTTAACAGCCTACTACCTGTATTTCTTGCCTCACCATTCCATTACTGCAGCTCTGCTGCATCAACCACTGCAGAACGATGCTCGTTGGACTTGGACATCTGCCTGCTCTGAAGGTTTCCAGCTCCTGGAGTCCCAGCTCACATCGCCTCCTATCCTGGCACACTGATCCCTCTTTTGCCCTACCCCAGCCATTTGTGATGCCTCAGCTGTGGCAGTTGGAGCTGTACTGTCACAGGTGCAGGACAGAGTTGAACGACCCATTGCCTTTGCCTCCTGTCCTCTCACCCCCACCGAACAAAAATATTCTGTGGGCGAACGTGAGGCTTGGCTTATGTCTGGGCCTGAGAGCAATGGTACATGTAACTTTATGGGAGGGCATTCATGCTGTGCAATGACCATAATGCACTGATAGCTTTGCTTGCAACAATGGGTACAGGGTGCAAACCATTCTGACTTTACTGGTGGTCAGAGCGATAAACTGTATTTATTCTGAGCAAATATACAGTTACAAGTCAGGTACATGACTTTAAGCATTTTGCCTGACCATGACTTTACACAGTGCTGTTGAACACGTAGATGTTACCTCCACACCGGCCTGTGCTGCTACCTCAGCTGGAGGAGCTGCTGGAAGACTGTTGTTATTCTGCAGATCCAGTGCCTGATTGGCATTCATTCCAGTGGCACTGCACTGTATTGCAGTAGCTAAGTTCAAGTTCGGCTTTGGCCCAGGTGGAGACAGAACTTCAGGCCACAAGCCTGGGTCTGGATCGGAGGGTTGCGATCCAACTAAGATCTGAAAAAGCAAAACTGATTATAAGGGCTACTAGAGCATCACTGTTCATTGTCAATATTGAATATCATTAGTGGTCTTCCATTCATCATTATGTGTCTATTATCCATTCGTCGGTTTATCTATGCCTTTCATAATTAATATTTCATTCAACCATTCTTCACCAATTCATCAGTGATCATCTTAATGTTGTTAGAGATTCAGCGGGGAACAGCTCACCTGCTCAGAAGGCTCTGGAATAAGAGGAACATGCTCAGGTTGAGCGGGGGCTGTTGTGTTAGGTATCTGAGGACAGGCAGGCGTACTGGTGGAGCCCATGGTGAGGCTTGCTCTGTTTGGGATCAGCTGTGGAGCGGTGGACAGCTGCTGTGTGGGCATGAAGGTTGGGGCTGACTGGACAGGCATGGATGCTGAAAGCTGCATGATCGATTCTACCACGCAGAGGTCCTTAGAGACTATGGGGGCAGAGGCATGGGTGGGTGGGGCTGTGCTACTAGGGATGCTGAGATGGAGAGAAGTAGGAGGACCAGGGAACTGTTCACTTCCAGCAAGAATGCCCTCTGCTGGAACAAGGCATGACGGAGGAATCTGGAAAATCAAGAATGGGGAAAAATACTAGTAAGCCACACATATTGGTGTGAAAATAACACACGCACAGGCCGATGGGGCCAGTTCTTCAGAAGCCACATGTCAATCTTCCTAAGTCAACAGCTCGTTCATTTTGCATCTTCTTCATCAACAAACTAGACAAACTACCCTTGATATTGCTGGTGGCATAGCAGGTAGCACTACTGCCTCAAACACTGGGATATTTTTTCGGTCCCCACAAGGGAAAACTCAATTTTATAAAAATCTGTGACAGCAATCAAAAAACTAAAAATGCCAAAAGTCTCGTTTTTTGTTTGAGTACTTATGGTTAAGGTTAGGGCTGATTAGGGGTTAAGGTTGTCATTGCTGGAATTAGGCCTTCACCCATAAAAATTAATGGAAAGTCCCCACAAAGATACAGATACCTGTGTGTGTGTGTACTTTTCACCATGTCGTGTACAGTTCCTCTGGAAACTCCAGTTTCCACCCACAATCCAAAGAGAGGCTAAGTGGCATCATGGCCCTGTGCTGTCTGGGCTCCAAGCCCTGCGGTGACCCTCTCTGGGTCAGTGGTTGGAAGATGGATGGACGGTCAGAAGGGAGCACAGTGACTCAGCAGATAGGCTTGTCACTTTACACCCACAGGGATTTGCTTCCAGCCCCAGCTCAGTGGCTGAGAAATAAGCAGTCTCCCTGTGCATGAGTTAAACATTCTGGTTTCCTCCAACAGCACAAAAGCACTTCCAAGCACTTCCACTATCCTAGTCAACTATGAACTTTTCCCATCCCACCAGGATTCACTCCCAATGCTCAGTGTAACAGGCTTCCACACTGCTTGATCAGTAACTAAAAATGCTTAGATATAGTATATATGAATGTGAAAACCTTAGCAAGGTCAGAAATTGCACGTGGCTGTGGGGCTGTAAGGTGAAAACTGATGGTCTCCCTGATTATAAGGTAATAACTGGGGTGTCGAGGTCCTGACCCACCAAAATCGGACAGACAGACTGAGGAATGATGAAAGAGATATCATAGACTAAAGAGAGTGAATGTCAAAAAGAAAAATGAAAAAATAAAGTCTATAGAAGTTTAATAAAGTTTAATATAGCTTGAAAGTGGAGTAGTATTGTAGTTTATAATTATCCTCCTGAGCCAATCAAAAATAATTATTTTTAATTATACGTAATAATAGAATGACAAAATGAAAGCCTTAAAGGCTCCCTGTGCTATGACTGTACCCAAGCCACTAACATCAGAATGCTGGCTTCCTATGTTACTCAACATTTTCAATTTTGGAACATGCCTGAATTTCTGTAATAATTTTATCTGAATGCTACTGTAACTGACTGTGGAAAAATGCCATCCATACATCCATCCAGCCAAAGCAGAAGAAATATTAGGCTTTTGCTTCTTTTATATCAGCATTTCTGTTCACTTCCTCTCCAGAGCTTGCCTTGTTCCATTGAGCTGTATCTCACCTGCAGGTCTGGAGGCAGGGCATGGTGCACTGTGGGTGCTGCAGATGAGACGGCCACTACGGTCTGCTGATAGACCTGGGTGGGATCGTCTGCAGACAGCCTGGATGTAGCCAGTTCTGGAGCCAACATTGTGCCGGGCTGGAATGCAAAAGGGGCAATTTCTTAAAAATAAGCATATTTACATTACTGTTATTCTCTGTATCAATTAGGGCTAAGGGTCTTACTCAAGGGCCCAACAGCTATATGAATGCTCTGCCAACCGTGGGATTGGAATTCATGACCATCCAGACATGGCCACAGATCCTTAACCCAATGATACAGCCCCTCACCAGAAATGCCAAAACAATTAGAGACTAATGAGGTGTAGTAGCAACTTTGGGGTTTTAGGTTCTCAGTAGGTTTACTTCTAGCCTAGAGGTAAATTCTCAATAACTGCACTTTCTAAAGAGCTCCTAAACTTACTGAGGGTTTTTAAGGGTGGTACTGCAAAACTATCTGTCACAAAGTCAAAAAATGTGAGACAAAGAGCGGTATAATTCACAAAGTAGAAAGTGGCACAACTCACAACAGGATTCTGTTGATAGAGCCCCAACTGGGACAAAGGCGACTGGTAGGGCCCTTGCTTCAGCATAGTGGGAGGCTGCTGATATGGACCCTGGTGAAGCTTGGTTGTGGGAGCTTGCTGGGACCCTTGGAGCATCTGATATGAAGCCTGATATTGAACAGGGTGTAGCTGGGCTGTCTGCAGTGTCTGGAAGGCCCCCTGGGGTATCTGATTTGAGAGTGTGTGGTAGGATTCCTGGAATTGCTGGGTCGACAGCGGCTGAGAGGGATTTTGTTGCATCCGGGTTGGAAACTGCTGCTGGAGCTCAGAGGCTAAAGGGATACAGACTGATGAGACAGAAGGAAAAAGAGTCTCCTGTTGGGACAGACTGGGTATGATCTGAGCAGCATGGGCGTCCGGCTGCATGAAGGTGAAACTGTACTGACCAGCACTGCCATCTGGCTGAATCGTGGTGAAGCTGTGTTGACCAGCACTGACATCTGGCTGAATCACACAGAAGCCGTGTTGACTAGCGCTTGCATCTGGTTGTATTGTGTTGAAGACGTGTTGACCAGCTTTGCCATCTGGTTGATTTGTGTCGAAGACAGGTTGACCAGCATTGGCACTTGGTTGTATTGTGTTGTAGACACGTTGACTAATGTTGGCATCAGGCTGTACTGTGTTAAAGCTGTGTTGACCAGCACTGGAATCTGGTTGTACCGTGTTGATGCTCTGTTGAACAACGTTGGCATCTGGCTGTACTGTGTTGAAGATGTGTGGTCCGGCATTGGCGTCCGGCTGCACAGTGAAGCCAAGGCCATTGTCCATGGCACTGTCTGAAGGGGCTGGGGAAACAGAAAGAAAGTGAGATGTAATGTGCAACATACAAAACAAAGCTAGACAGATACACCTGCACTTGCTAATGACACAATGTCCCACCTCAGCAAGCAACATTTAATATAAATGTTAATATAAGTATAAATATATCCCAAATAAAAGCCATATATAAAAAGTACATCTAAATATGCATGTGCGTGTGGTAACATTGTACTCACAAGTGATGCAGGGTATGCCAGCTGGCTGCTCAGCCAATGGTTCTTGGGGGTCAGGCACAGTAGGCAGGCTTGTCTCCCAAGGGACCTTGCGGCACGGAGTACTGCCTCCGTCCTTCTGCGTATCCCCCTCCTCTGCAGACATTGCACGCTCCCTCCTCCACTGGATTAGAGATACCCGGTCGCGGATCGACTTACCCACAGCCTTGACATCACTCTCCTGGAAGAGCCCGGATTCCACCTGCCAAGAAAACACTTTTGCTAAGCAATGCAGCAGAAAGTACAAGGAACAGAAAAAAAAACTTAAAATCAGGCCAACACAGTGGTTGAGAAGAAAATGGATGAATGAGAAGGAAATTTGTTAGTTTGCATTAAAGGACACTTTGATCTTTCTGTTCTCATTTAGTACTCTGACAAATTGGCATAAACACTCAGGCACAAACATATGAACATACAGTAGTTATTAAACCAGGGACAGATTATGATTGGAGAACTGCAGGCTAGCTGGATCAAGACACATCATCTTACAGAGCAAACAGGGTCCATCCCAAACAACAGAGATCAACCGTAACATTTTCAGCGGGTTTATATCTTGAAGCAGTATGGCAGCATATTGCTGCCACTGTGATAAACTAAAATTTACCCAGTTTCTTGTTATAACGAGATAAGTATCTCATTATAATGAGTAAAACACTTCATGCTGGCTCAGTGCTATATTGGTTGGAATGACCATGATTACATTACATACAACTTTATTGTCAGTGTGCTGAGTACAGGTGCAAAGCCAGTGAAATGCAGTTAACATTTAACCAGGTGCAGTTAAATATATAAAATCAAAAATAAGGATAATAAATTAGGAGTAAAATATATGTGAAGTAGTATTACGAGATGCAATGTTACAAGTGCAAACTGGAGATATACAACGTGCAAAATGAGCAGTTAGTGTAAACAAACAAGCAGACAGTGCAAACAAGTTGTGTGTGGAGGGGGGCAGGGTGGAGAATCAATGCTGTAAGATATTACTGAGCACACATTCACAGCGTTGGGGAAGTAGCTGTTCCTCAGCTTAAGCCCTAAATTCCACTGTACAACTGGATAAAACTGTGTAGCTACTTGTCGGTCATAGAAGATTATTCTCAAGTTGGCGTGGGAGATGTATTATTCCGTATTACAAAAATTTGAGCAAATGAATTTACTAACATAAAACTTGCAATATTTACACACAGAAAAACTATGTGCAGGTGACTTGACCGCAATCTTGTCCTTGGCATAAAGTAAAACTTGATCAAATCATGTAAATGAGTCAACATAACGTAACATAACATAATATACCCATTACGTTACAAGGAGAAACATTTGTCATTTAACTAGACCATTTGATTCTCATTTTAATTAGATAAATCAGTATTACATTATAATGCAAGTCTTTCTCATTTTAGCCAGATAATTTCTTATCTCGTACCTTGTTATAATGAGATAATTTATGTCTCATTATAATGAGAAACATATCTTGCTATGGTGAAAGCCCTTTGAAAATCCTTAGCTGGATAAAGACTTCTTTTGATTAGTAACAGGTATACCTGGATGCATGTGATTAGTTCTAGATATAATTTTTCCAGTGCTACTTATTATTACCATTATTTTCATTTATGACTTAGTGAGTTCTTTCTTGAGATACTTTTTAGAACTCTTTAAACCCACGTCCAATTATCATAAAACCAGTGGACAGTTTTTGAGAACGAAGGATACAGAGCATCAGTGCTGCCACGAGAAACTTACCATCTCATGGGCAACACCCTCTGGGACTTCCTTCTCCAGGTCAAATGTAAACTCAATGGCACCACTCTCCCTGTACTTGCCCTTCAGCTTTCTTGGATCCTCAATCCACAGCTTCAAAGCAATGGACGACTTCTTGCCATCGTCCTCCTCAGCCAGCTCCACCCTCAGCCCCGTGTCTTCCGCAAAGAAGGCATGGCTCAGAAGGTCTTTGATGGAGAACCTACAGTGGCCATTAAAGACTTAATCATTGCACCAAAGACCTGTCTTAAAAGAAAAGCCAGCAGTTTCATTAAGATGTTTTTGAAAAATGCTCTATATTGAAATAAACTTTATAGTAACTCCTGACCGCTTGTCCTTGCGATGGCAGATACATTCTCCGATAATCTCCTTGATCTCAGGGTCAGTGACCTTGTCATAGCTGGCAGGCTTGACCCCCTGGAGAAACATCACAAATGCACCAAGATCACATAAATGATAGGAAGGCAATTCAACTTCAACTGCTCATTGGTATGAAGTGAGATGACAGTTGCTTCAAAAAACAGAATCACAATAGCAATATATATGCATGTACAGCAGTTGTCGACTCTGCCTTATGATTTTGCAGTATTATTCCTTATAATGTTTCTGAAAGTGTTTAATTAAATTTGTTTTATTTAATGACACTCTGTTGCTACCTCCACTCAAAAGGATGGCATTTCAAACATTGAAGGTAGCTTTTGAGCCAATTTCAGTTTCCAGTTTAAAAGAATTTACACATGGCATTCATCTCAGTAGTTAGTCATTCCAGGCCACGTGCCTGAAGGCTTACTGCAGCGTGTGACGGAACCTTACAATCTGTCCGCCTGACATAAATTAGGCAGACGCAGGAAATTAAAGGGATCAGGCTTCAAAGTGAGCTGTGGTAGCTGATACCAATCAGTTAAAAAAATCCTGGATTGGCCTAGATTCCGATCTTTGATATCGGGTCAGGACTGGTAACAACTTCATTCCAATTACTATTCTTAGTCTAAGAGAGGAAACAAACCTAAATTAATAATCCATTAACATGTTAGGAAGCACTACTGTAAGTCAGAAGAAATGGGAATGAGACCAAACACTATCCTTCTGTCCTTAAACAAATGTGTTGTTCGGTGAACTAATCAATAAAACAATGACATACATGCAGTATCCACCTGCGTAGTACCAGGTAGGTCCCCTTTTTGTTTCCCAAACCGCTTCAGGGGTTAATTATTTGTATATTAAGAGATGCCTTTCTGCACAACACTGTTGTACTGAGTAGTTATTCTTGCATTTGGTAGCCTTCCTGTTAGCTTTAACAAGTCTGGCTATTCTCCCCTACCTCTCTCATTAATAAGGTGTTTTTCTCCACAGAACTTCCTCTGACTTGATGCTATTTTGTTCATTGTACAATTCTCTATAAGCTCTAGACAGTGTTCTGTGTGAAAATCTCAGGAGGGTGGCTGTTTCTGAGATATTGAAACTACCACATTTGGGACCAACACTTACATCACTTTGAAATCGCTTAGATCAGGTGTTTTAGCTGTTATACTGCTTAGTCACACAGTAGGCGAACCTCCTGACCCTGTCTCTGGGCTGTACATATTCAGTTTGTACCATCAGGCTGTTCGATGAAAAATATTGATGTCCCTAACAAACTGAAAGTACTTTCATGTAATCAGAGAGCCACGCTGACCTACAGATGCAAGTGAAACGGGGATGCAACTAGGGGCATGCAAACTAATGAAGATAAACCATACACTGATACCTGGTTTTCGTAAGGCACAAGCACAGTTGTACTCACACTGGTGACCTTGCGGTATATCTGTGCTGCATTCTGACACTCAGCATAAGGGTACTCTGAGGTGGCCATCTCTAGCATGCACATGCCAAAGGCGTAGACGTCCACAGCCTCGTCATAATGCTCTTCATACATCTCAGGGGCCATAAACTCTGGGGTTCCTGGGAAGTGCATGATAAAAACAGGGTCCACCTTTAAGAAACTGCTTCCAACAATTATTCTTAAATAATAAGTCAATGCTTTTGTCCAAAGCAACTTATAAGTACGGATTAGTGAGCAGGGTCAGTTCCTAGACCCACTGATGTTAAAGGGCTTGCTCAAGGTCCTAACTGTGAAATTACTCTTCTAGTCAGGGGATTTGAACTGGAAATGTTATGATCACAGATTCAGAGTCACAACCCAGAGCCACATACTACCAACACAGGGTTTTTACTCTTAGATATTAAAATGATTAATGTGCTTTCTGTCATCTGAAGTATGATATTACTTTCAGTGGCTTTGAAACTAGATTCATACAAAATGAATCTCATATATAATTTTTTACAGCTTATTGATTTCTAGAAAGTTCCCAAACCATACCCCAAGCCACAGTACATATGGCCTGATATTACCGGAAAATTTGCTCTGTGATAAAAAGAACAGAATGGACAATAAAGTTATACTTCTGACAGCTTGCCTATGACACTTGTCGCAAATGAGGCTCTCTTGAGTGTTGCCAGACCCAAGTCTCCGATCTTGACGGAGCCTGTGGGGCCTGTAATAAAGATGTTGTCACACTTGAGGTCACGGTGGATTATGGGCGGAGTCCGGGTATGTAGGAAATGCAGGCCCTTCAGAATCTGTCTGCACCAGCTGCGTAACACCTTGGGCTTCATGAGCTTGAACCTGCGCAGGTACCTTTGAGGTCGTAGAAGAAGAGATGTAATTACCATTATGTGCACAAGGTCACTTAAGGACAATGCCAGAACCGTGGTATTATCCTTGTGGAGTCACAGGATTATTTTACAAAACAAATGCAGCTGCCTCAAAATAAGCGACCAAACTAGAAATCAAAGATGCCATGACTTGGCAGCCTTGATGGTAGTTAAACCCTTAGTCCATAGACGTGCTCTCTCAGAGTACAGACCTCTCAGGGATCTGCATAGCCATTATACCAAAAAAAAAGGGAACAGCTCACGTTTTCAGCGTTCCAGATGTCATCAGCTCAGTCACCAGCACGATGCACCCCTTGCCCTTGACTGCAGACTCCCAGAAGTCA
This sequence comes from Mormyrus iriodes, assembly GCA_011763525.2. NCBI lineage: Eukaryota > Metazoa > Chordata > Actinopteri > Osteoglossiformes > Mormyridae > Mormyrus > Mormyrus iriodes. The sequence goes on along the minus strand of JAAGVU020000123.1, from coordinate 10,200,498 downwards.
TAGAAGCGCACAATGTTGGGGTGCTGAAGTCCCTTCAACATCTCAGCTTCCTCCTTGAATCGCTGCCGCTCTGCCCGGGACAGCTTGCGATCCTGGGATAGGGTGCCCGTGTAAGATTCTTCATATTTTGATTGCAATTTGATGGACTCATTCTCAGTCTTTTATATTGGCTAGAATTGCATTCAGGTTTCTGCTTTGGTTTCCCATAGATAAATTTGGTATTTTGGTAATGAGGGAATCAGGTGCAGTAATTCAGTAGCACTGTAACTGTAAAGATTTTAATTTAGTAACTGGACAGATTTCAGTAACTGAAGTACTTTACTTTTTGGGCTGCACGACTAATTGTTTCTGAATCTCGATCTCGATTCATACCCCTATGTGATCTCCTTCAACGCAGATTATTGGAATGATGTTACATCATTTTGGATTGTGTAGAAAATGAAACATTGATCAGTGGGCCAGATATAATGAATTACAAATATGTCATGGGCCAGTACTTTGAGATGTTTTATAAGCGGTAAATGAGCCAACAAAATCCCTAGTTTGCCAATACAGAAGACGCCTCATCTCACAATGCCACCTCCATTATTCCAGTTGTTATGTCTTTAGTTACGGTGCTGCTACCTTTGAATATTCATAAAGTTTAAATACCTGCTAGCAATATCTGCCAAGACTGACACATCGAACTGATACTGACATCTTGATTATTTAACAAATATCAGCCAATACTGATATGTTAACCAATATATGATGTGAGATGCATGTTGTTTGTTCCATCTTCATAAAGAAAATATGTAATAATGATAATTAAGAGTGAATATATATTGATCAACATATAGGACTGCAGGATTCTGGGAATTTTCAAAGTTGGAAACTTTCCATGGGAATTTATGGGAATATGTGGGGATTAATGGCAATAAAGCAGAAATTTGCAAGATTGCAGGTTAGCCTATAACAGAAAACTTAAATGTAGTTGAAAAAACATCTTGCAGCATAATTTGGTTAAAACAACCAGATTTAAGGCAAATTCAGTTGAATTGCTACCCTGAACTGTGCATTCCTCCATCAAATGCACAGATAATTTCTAGAATCCTGCACACTATAGCAGGACTGTTCAAGCCACACTACTGCATTTGAGCCCAGGACTACATCCAGTCAAGTAAGTCTTGATGATATTACTGGGCTAAACATATTTGATCTATGGTATTAAAGTTTAACTAGCAAATACTATATCAAAATGTTTTTATACAGTAGTTAGACAGTAAATCAGATATGCTAAATGTAAGCTAGCCAACACCACTTCATTGACAATTTAACATTTAGGACCCAATCGCTGCACAATGTGTTGATTGAGTTTAAAAACAATAACTCACAAAGCCACTGATGCACAGAAATCATACACTTACCATCGGAATCACAAGACACTGAACTTGATGGCACTAATAGTGATGTCATTGTGTAACCAAGTGCTTGTGAGTAATTATGTGTGTACAAACACAACAAAATAAGCATCTGCATCGAAACGCACTGCTTATAAGTCATATTCTACGTTGTATTATTCATACAGTTTGCTTTCTTTGCCATGTCTGACAGCTTGACAGAGTTCCACAGCTTGCTGAAACAAGGCAACTCAGCTCATTTATTACAGACAAAACACCCGTTATAGCCTATAAGTAACAACAACAGACTGCTTTCTATTCATTAGGAAGTCATTTACTTGATATTTTCACAGTATTTATTCACAAAAGTTGGCATATTCTTCTTTGATGTCGAGCTCCATCAAAAAGGTTGAAAGGGAACACGCCCATCAATATTATTGGGACATGGCCATATGTAAACACAGAATTTTCTTACATTTCTAAAATTCCCCAGCTTAACTTCCCATGGAAAGTTTCTGGAAATTTACTGGAAATTTTTTACCCCTTTGCAACCCTATTCGAGAATCATGAGAGAGAATCACGATCTGGATTACAAGTGGGGAAAAAAATAGCAGTTTATTTTTTACCCAGAATCATGCAGCCCTATTTGATATGCAAATGTATACTAATAATATGCAGCTGCATACTATCATTGTGACTGGTCACAAAATGCTGGATGCTGTAACTATGTCATGTGTTTGTTTATATATATGGGCAGTAAGGGAAATGATACTGTGATATAAGGGACTAGGATAAACTAGCTCCACGTTTAGTCACACTGATAAAAACATTTAAAAATTTGAAAAAAAAAAAAACATCAATTCTTGGAAAAAATAAAGTACAAACTGAGAAGTCTATTGATGCTATTCCTTACTAGCATTTCTAGAATTACAATCATTCATATGAATGCTAATTTCACTGTCAAAAAGCTCATGTTATCTAGTGAAATGAAAAGCCCTAGCTGTAGGCACAAATTCGTTTAAATGTATGTCTCTGGACGTTCTTTGCATTGATGAATTTACTGAGAATATCGAGATAAAACATGCCTATATACACAGCAACAGTGAACAGTTCTCAGCCCACAACAGGTCCAGAAAACAGACATAAAGCCATAATTTGATGAAGCGCAATAGATAACTTTGTTGTTGTGTACTCCTAGTAGGCAACAGACAGGGCAACACCATCCCTCATGGCCAGCTGAGTTACTGGACTCCCATTTGCACTACATCCACAGTATGACATACTAGCACCAATGTCCTTAAGTCCTTGACGTCACTGCTCCAGACCTAGTTCAGCCTGAGCGTTACAGAATGAGGAGAATACAAATGAGCCACAGTGATTAACCCTGCCTTTAGGGTCCTCCATTTATTTATCTTAGTGCAACATATTTATTCATTCAATTACTGTTACACTAGGGATACTAGGCTCTCCTTAGATATCTTAGATATTACAATACAGATAATCCTCAATTAATTACTTTTTTAAATTCTCAGCTCATATACTGGGATATTCTCTGATAACCCATCTGCATATCCTGAACACAGTGACCTGGTTACACTCAACTGCACAATTACACAATCTAGGGATGAAACTATAGGCTAGATCCTTGGTTTAGAGGAGAAAATCATTACCTTAATAACCTGGAGAGGGAGATAACTGGCACTTAAGTAACACAATACCTCTGAAGGAGAGTTACATTGTTCAGTTGGTCCACAAATTATTATTATTTTTTGTGTAAAAATGTCTTACATATCCATAAGAAAGTACAACAGCGCATTTTCATCGGAAGTAGCAAAAAAAGAAAAAACATAATGCTTGATATCGTGTTTTCTCCTGATCTGTAACTTTTTTACTATTACACCCACATGGCTAAGCTCTCAGCTACCGCTTGTCGGAAAGCTCAGAAAAATTCTTTTGCTTAAATCTAAGTTTCTCTTTTCAAGGAACTGCATTTTATTTTTATTTTTTGTTATTAAAAACCAGCAAAGGGCTTGGAGTAACAAGGCAATTTGTTATAATGAAATACACATGTATGTTTATTACATGTACATAAACCTTGGACCTTTGTGAGATAAGCACCCCATATTCAAACAGGTTTTTAAAAACTTTTTGAGCCTCAAAAAAGCATGTGCGGCGTAGGTTAAAATATTTTCCACTTACTTAAAGTACTCTTTACCTGCTCTTAAATGAAAAACTAATGTGTTGTTATTCACAGAACTGTAGGAGTTACGAGGCTCTGAACTTACAAAAAAAAAACCCTCTGAAAATACACACTAATCTCACTCTGTTTTAATCCACTTCTTTCATACAAATAATGTAAATTGTACCTGAAATGTAAGCCTTCCTAATGTGTAGAGTGTGTAAAGTGTTTTAGAAGATTTTCAGAAGATTCATCCTAAGCCAGGTAGCTGTGATGGTAAAAAAAAAAGTTACAGCTGATAAGAAAACACTCAGAATTATCATTTTCTGTATAAACCTATGAGAGTCAAATGGGCCACAAACCAACAATACAACTCTTGACTAGATCTGATACCCTATGGTTGATTTAAGTGATATCCTTCAATACCAAACTTGGAATTACTCCCATTTTTCTTATAAATCAGACTCAAATGCTGAACAATGACAATGTTAAATAAACACTCTCAATTCCACTGTGTACATTTCACTTTAAAAGTTTTCAGTTTCCCATATCTGGTTTGATAGTTGTCATGCACACTGAATAAACACATTACCTGCAGTTCACACCAGGCAACTTCAACCCAGGTGTCCGTGTCCAGACCCTTGTAGACGGTCTTGAAGGATCCCCTCCCAAGCTCAATGTCAAACTTGAGAAACCTGCCACCTGGTGAGGTGGAGACGGCTTTCATCTCCGCCTCCTCCTCGTTCTCATCGCTAACCGCTTTGCCAGCGCTGCTCTCATGGTCGGAGGCGGCGACATGGGCTTTGTGATCAGTGTCACTCCGTTCCTTGTCGTCGTCGGCGCTCACACTCTCCGTGGCACTATGCTTGTGAGCGCCTTGGCTCTCGGTGCTCGACGTCTCCCGGCGCGTCCCACGTGTCCTGTTAATGACTGTCTCAATGTTCCCATTCACGGGCTTGTTGATGTTGTCACATTCAGCTGCTTCAGACGTTTGATCGTCAGAGTCGGACAGCCACAGGCTCCTCCTGACAAATCTTTGACGGATGAGTCCTTGATAATTTGAGGAAAGGTACACACTGGGGTCGCTTCCTCCTTTTGGCGTTGCTGCATTGCTCATGTAGTTGACATTGTTATCACTGATGCTCCCGTTTAAGACATCATTAGTGTTCACGTCCAGGTGTGAACTGGAAACAGATGAAAATGTATACTCCAGCTTGGGATCTATACTGGTTACGCCCCCTGATTCCATATCTGGTGTCAGTTAAGAACGTTTTTATTGCTGATGGACTGCTGACAGCACGATCTTCTTCCAGTGGCCGAATGGGTAGCTGCAGTGCCGGCGTGTGCTGACGCAGTCTGCCATCATCGCTACAAAGCCATTAACACACTGTAAGCACAATGACGATGCGTCTATTTTTACTCTAATTTTCTAAATATTGCATAAAGCTTCGAAAAAATTCAGCAGCCTCATTAAGTTTTGTTTATTAATATTATATTATTTGATCTTCAAAATGCACCTAAGCACGAAATAATATTACTAGCAAACTGAAGGGTAGAAAGCCATAGTTCTAGCACAATGCCAGCGTGGCGAGGTAACAAAAGCCTGAAAATGTAATGATTCGGCAGTCTCATAAATCACTGTACTCGATTTTTAACTGTCCGGATTAAAATAAATATTCATGCAGCGAGATGACCCTGCGCACATGCACTATCCTCTCTTCCTGTCCCGGAGCAAACTGAACAATTTGCAACGCTCGTTTTTTATAAAACAACATTTTTTTTCTTAAGGCGCACAAATGTCAAGTATAATATGGATATTTCAAAAGAGTACCCTTTTGCTAGTTACAGACTCCATCGGCACGGGGATCTTTCCCGCACGGAAACTCACATTGTCATAATGACAGTAATGCACTGGTACAGCACATCCTTTTTTTCTACATAGGACCCACGCCCCTAGCAACCACTCTCATCCAATAACAGCGCACGTTTTCTGACCATACCGCTTTCAGCACAGGGGTCCTTCTGGGCGACACCATTCAGTTCGTTCACCGGTGTGTAGGGGTCATGCAACCCATTAAACATCCAAAGAGTTGGTTTCTTAAGAAAAGAAACTCTCGGCCCTGCATTAATAAATGGAAAAACACGTTAATACCGAGCATCTGATGAGCCGTATTATTTTGGCTTTTTAACTTATTTAGTTTAAGTTTTACAAACAACATCAGCAATAAAATAGTAATAACAATAACAATAATTATAATGTTGTTTGCATGTTCTCCATGTGATTGATTTCACAACCCAAAAACATGCAGTGTAAGTGTGTACCCTGCTATGGATTGGTAATAAGAAAGTGTATAGTATAGTATAGTACAGTTGTCAGGGTCTGTGCCGTCCGACCCTACCCTTCATGTCTCTTCCCCATTTGGCAAGCAAGTGTTGCTGGCCATCCTGTTCCCTCCTTTGTTTTCATGCTAGACCCTTGTGTGTTTTCAGTGCTCCCCAAGCTGCTGCATGACTCAGTAGGTTGAGGATGCTGCACAGAGTCTATAACCCTCTGGTTATGGGTTTGAGGCTGGCTGCAGACCAACCTAATCCGTTAAATTTCTGACTTGGTTTTCTGTTCCCCAGTGTATTATTAAATTTTCGATCTTAATTTTTCTGTCCTAGGTTTGCCCTGATCGTGTCCTGTTTGATTTTAGTTTTGCTTATATTTGTCCGTAGTCATTCCTAGTGCAGTGAGCTCTCTTATGTCCCATAGTTTCTAGAACATTGTTTGTGCTTTTTAATTGTAATCTACTCACCTGTTTCCTGTTAACCTGTGCTCCCTTTTGATTGGTTGATTTGATTATGAGTTACACCTGTCCCTTGTTTGCACTGATTCCTTGTGTGTATTTAAATGCTTGCTCTCACGCAATTTGTTAGTCAGTTGTTGTATTATGTGCCTGTGTGCCTGGTGTTGTCCCTTGCCTGGTGTTGTCCCTTGCCTGGTGTTGTCCCTTGCCTGGTGTTGTCCCTTGCCTGGTGTTGTCCCTTGCCTGGTG
>JAAGVU020000123.1:10167446-10181760 GCA_011763525.2 Mormyrus iriodes | reverse complement strand
CATGGATTAGGTAGTATCCCTAGTTTAGTGCCTTCCAAATTTTTACTGTGAAATCATATTATAAGATTGTTTAAAAATAACTTGTTTCAATAATGAATATGCTGCCAGAAAGTAGTTAGTCTCTGCTTGAAAGTCGTTAAATAAAACAGGTGCTATAAAGAGGACTAAACATTCTGCAAATCTAGTAACAACGCTGCAAAGTTGGTGATTGTTATCATAGGGACACGGTCTCCCTCTAGTGGTGACATCCTTACTAAACAATTTATATTTTTGGGAACTACGTATCAGCAACAAAGAATAAAAAGCAAATTACGTGTGTGTATAAAAGACATAGAAACTGTTAACTGCAGTGGGTGGCATGGTAGCTCAGTGGGCAGTGCTCCCAGATACCACCAAGGCTCAGGGTTAAAATCCTCCCTCTGCCTCTGTATGTAGAGTTTACATTTTCTCCCTGTGTCACATGCGTTTCTTCTGGTTATTCCTGGGTTTCCTCTCATGGTACAAAGACACATAGTGTATGATTGTGCATACATTGTAGGTGCCCTGTGACGGACTGGCATCCTATCAAGGGTGTACCCCTGTGTTTTGCCCTATGATGCCTGGGAAAGGCTCCAGGCTGTCATGTGACCTTTCTCAGAATAAATTATTGGACAAAGGAGGGACAAAAAAATGTTTTAACTTACAGCAATGATAATTACTAGATACTTAGAAAGGAAAAACAAACATACAGTGGTTGAAGCTTTACTTGCACATCCTGCAGAATGCATGTGAAAGGACTACCCACTTCTTTGTTGAAAGTATTATGTAAACATATGAAGAAATCTATTATTGGCCTGTTAACTACTTGGTGCACTCAGGCATTCACTGAGTAAAGGTATCCTCTGTGAGCTGGACCAGGACTACACAGTGAGAAGGGAACTTCCTTCTGTAGACTTAATAAGTAAGTCTGAGTCCATTAAAAATATATAGTCCGTTTATGCCTAAATTTATTCATTTGTAATGGAGACAAAGAACTTTTCAGTGTATATTTTCTAAAAGGCTGTATTATTCTTAAAGTGCTGAACCAACATGTATGGCTGAATCACTGAAGGCCGATTATTTTTAAACTATTTGATCTGAATTTAAAGCATGTTTTAAATATTTTTGACTGGTAGTTTAATAGATATAAGGATAAGGATATTATGATTGTGACAGTGTGAGCAGTGGCACATAATAAGATTAACAAAATTAACCTGCGTGAATGAATGGAGTGAACATAAGAATACAGGGATAAACATCTAACAAAAATGTTTTTAAAGAATGGTGTAGAGGAGCTTGTCAGAGACTCAGATACTGGAACAAATCAAAAACAATCAAACAGCAGACCCATACTATCTGCCTCACTTATGAGCTGCTTTGGACAACAGAATTTCAAAATAAATTATAATTATGCTCAAAATGGTACATGCTAATGGAAACAGCTCCTCCAGAATCAGGCCTGAAGACTGCTACAGCAGCACCTGGGGTGTATTTTTAGCTGCCTAATCCTCACCCTTGAAACCTGCACCGTATACTAATTAATGCTCATCCTTACTGAAGTAATTAATCTCGTGAGTAATTGGAATGCAATTCACATGGTGCCCCTGTCAGGCACAAAGCATCCTCTAAAACGGCTAATTCTCAAAAACATGACTTCAGCTGTTAAAAACAAGGGAAATAAATCACTGCTGTACAGTATCCATTCTTCAAGATCAAAAGTGAATACATCCATTTTAATGTCCCCTGTCACTAAAAGAAGAAATCAGCACTTTTGGTTCATGAAGGCTATTACAATGAATTCTGACCTTATACATGAGCAAACAAAAAAGTTTAATACAGTATAATTTTAAAATCTTTGTCAGAGGAATAAATGTAACAATATACTGAAACACAACAGAATATCTACATGCATTTATAAGAAATATTTTTCACACATTGCCTCACTTCTGAGGGCAGGCATCTGTCTAGTGTGTCCCCCAGCCTTGTACTGCCTAGGATAGGCCACAGGCCCCACAGGCTAGATTAAACAACAAGAAGGCTGAAGGATGCACCCCTTGCTTGCCCTAATGATTTTTGCCCAATTTTCCTGCATATAACAGCAAGAGCGAGGTGGCTGGTCTGCTCAAGCCCAGCGCTGTATATGCCACCACCGCCCTGGCACCATCCCCCAGGGCACCATCTGAAAAGACAGAGAGATGCCAGGCCCTTTAAGATAAAAAGTGTCAGCTGATTAACCACATGAGTAATAAGTTACTTCTGTAATTCACCTAAATGCCCATTTCAAATGCATATTAGTGATTGATGAGTCCTGTACTGCTAAAACTCACCACTGTAGTAATACATTAGAGCGCCCCCTACAGCAAGGCCAAAGCAGCTGAAGAAAAACCAAGGACCTGCAGGGTAACAGAATGGGGTCAGCAACACTCATCACAGATCTGTATGATTGTGTAGGTAAGTCTGAGTATGGGCAGGAATGTAAGCGTGGGATAAAATTCCTTTAGGAAATCGTAATGTATGAGCTATCGTTAGGTTTCGCTCACCCCTGTTGTTAAGCACAAATCGTTCCTGGGGGGATTTATGAGTTTGCTTTGCGGTTCCTACAGTGGGCACAGAATGAATCATAATATAATTCAATTTTAGGAGTATTTTCTCATAAAAATAATTAAAATGTCAGTAGAAACAATTAAAAACAGCTTAGAATGGAATAAGCTTTGAGTGTAGCTCTGACCAGAGCGAGCGGTCCTTGTGGGCAGGCTGAAGTACACGTCCTCCGCGTGCAGATGGAGCAGCCGATACAGCTGGTGACACGCCTGCTCCCCCTTCCCAAGCAGCTGTGTCAGGAGCTCAGCCGTTCGCACACAAGTGGGCACGTCCAGGTTCAATAACTGGAGTAAGCCGAGTGAAATATGACTGGGCTGGGGAGGTCGGGGCTTACACACATGCGCAGACAACTAAATATACTTAACCAGCATGACTGGAACACACACACACACACACACACACACACATACATACATACATACACACACACACAAGCATACAAAGGGAGGCTCTTACACCAATCTGTCCAGCAGAAAGCATGATTTAAAACACTGTGTGACAGCTTGCTTGCCAAATATGAGGAATGAAATCATTTAAATTTAGTGTGAGGTCCATTGGTAGTGGGAAAATATAGATGGTTTAAGTGTAGCTCAGAAGGACGGGAGCGGACTTACTTTATGCGTCTCTGCATATGTGAGTATCTGAGGGGAGCTCTGGCTGAGCTCCAGGGTGAGTTTATCCAGGAGCCTGGAGTCCACTCTACGGTCTACTCTGAGAAACCAGGAGTCCCTCAGCAGCTGCTTCTGGAAACTTTCTGCACGTCAGACAGCGGTGCTGTTCTCAAAACTACAATCACCACAAAACCCTTACAAAACTCCTTCCGCGTCCGAAGCAAAATATAAAAAGGGTGGATCTGGGTGTGGGCATTTCAACCAGTTTGACAACGTTTCTGAATAAAGAAAAGCACTGAAACGTTGGCGTTAAGTAACTGAAAGCATAATCTGCTCTGTTACTACGAGATGACACTTTGCATTAAATCTGACCATGAACGGCCCCGATAGTAAAATATGCAAACTTCAGAGTAAACAACTTAGCGCACGTCGCTGCAGAGCAGGTACTTCATACTAAAGCACTGTAATTCGTAATCTGCTTGTGAGCATTAGCTTGTATACTTCAGGAATTTTATTACCTAGAATATTTTACGGGTGTTCTGAAAGCTGGCTACGCGAATATGGTGCAGACGGGCACAACATACTGCACAGCAACCAGTGCTTGAAATGGGCCGGTACTCACCGGTACGCAGTACCCGCACTTCTGTGTTTTTTCAGAATACCGGTACCTCTCAATATCTACTGCTACTGAGTAACAAGGGGAGTCCCTGTTTCCCCCACGTCAAGCACTGAGCGTAACCAGTCGTTTTGATGAAGTTTACCTGACGCAAAGCGAGATCTACGTACCTCCGCTCATCCTGAAATATTCAGATTCTAGTTATTGACATCGATGCGACGCCAACTTCTCCCTCTTCCATCACTTCCTTACTCTTCGCGGCAAATTTGGGACAATACCGCCACCAAGCGGCGGATTCCTGTCATAATCTCACAAGTCAAAGAAGCAGGAATACAGCTGTCTCAAGGGACATTTTTACGACGAGTACTACGTGTGAAATATGAATTGTTTGAAATATATCTGATTCATTTTCATATTTTTCCGGGCTGCCAGTTATATTTATCAATCCTTTGAGTGTTTTATTTTTATTCGAACCGGCCCGTTGATTTTATTAGTGCCATTGTCACTCCCCCCATGCACCGATTTATTTAAAGCTTCAGAAAATTAGCACATTCAATAGACACCAATTTTGCATTTGCATAAATTTAATTACTTTTAAAAATATAGTGTTTTTGAAAACATTTGAAATAAATACCAACAATAAACAATTTGTATAAAAATACCATACTCACCATGTCATTGTAGAAGTCAACAGCCCATTTCCATAGGAAGATTTCTTTTCCACTGAAGTTCCAATGTCTTAAAGAACACCATTTTGTTTTTAAATCTCAATTAAAGACATCTGGCTTGGCAATAGAAGCTACTTAAATACCATGAAAAAAATATGACCCACTATAACAATCGCAAATAGAAGTCAATTTTCCCTTTTCCACATTCAAAAACACAATCAATGGATATAAAGTTTTATATTTTTACAAAGTCAAAATTATGTTACAATGTAAAAAGTAATATTTGTCCAGAAACCGTTCTTAGTGTTCAGCGAAAAGGTATTTGTTAATAGTTTGCACAGTTATGGTTATTTGTGGCTTGAATTTTATATAGTTATGCATTCGTGTTTTCTGTTAAGTCCCATGTATAAAAAGGCTAAGGTGTTGTTACATAATTAACATGACGAACCTATGTAACCATTTAACAAGACATTACTTTGATGTACTGGTGCCAACCCTTCTGCCAGAGGATGTGGACCTTCTCTTCATGCAAAAAAAAAAAAAAACGATCCTTCCACAGCCAATCCCCAGGCAGTGTCTGACCCTTTCGCAGCCAATCCCCAGGCAGCGTCTGACCCCTCCGCAGCCAATCCCCAGGCAGCACCTGACCCTTCCAGAGCCAATCCCCAGGCAGCATCTGACCCTTCCGCAGCCAATCTCCAGGCAGCACCTGACCCTTCCGGAGCCAATCCCCAGACAGCGTCTGACCCTTCTGCAGCCAATCCCCAGGCAGCGTCTGACACTTCTGCAGCCAATCCCCAGGCAGCGTCTGACCTCTCCGCAGCCAATCCCCAGGCAGTGTCTGACCCATCTACCAGCCTCCTGTGACAAAATTTCACTTCTCAGGCTGCTGCAGTCCCACCACATGCTGCTTCTCAGCACTCCCGTGCCCAGCCCAGGAGAGCCCGCAGCTCCGCCCACCAGTTCCCCTCAGTTCACCACAGCTCAGCCCTCCGGCATCCTGCAATCAGAGCTCGCTGTCTCACCCACTGCCCTCCTGCAGCCGGCCGCAGTTCGATTTTCCAGCCAAACCCCAGAAGGGTCGTATCATCTGTATCTAGCTCAGGTTAGGCTACCTCTCCAGCTCAAATGTCTCTTGTTCCTGTCCAGGTCACTGTGCCTTGTCCCCTGCCACCCCGTCAGTGCCCACCTCATCTCCGGCCATCCCATTGGAGCCCATCCTCTTCCCTGCCAGGCTCGTCTTGCCAGATCCAACGTCATTGGCATATCCAGCCTCTCAAGCCACGCCCGTTACTCCAGTTGCCCAGACAACACCCACTTCAGGATTTTCACAAGAGATTCCTGGCCCAGAATGGTCCGCTCCACCCAGCCTCTAAACTCTGGCCGCTCCGCCAGCATATAAACTCCCGGCAGCTCCGCCAGCCTCTGAACTCTCAGCCACGGCTACACAAGCAGCTGGCTGATAAACGCTCCATGGATCATGGACACCCCTAGTCGGGACTCCCCAGGAACCCGGACAGGCCCTGGCTCCCCGGTTGCCTGTCTGACGCCTGACTTCTTGGAGACCCCTCATTTGCCTGGTGTCCCACCGGCGCCTCCTGAGGTCCAGTCAGCCTGCAGTTTTCCTAGAACTACCCATGCCTGCACTCTCGCCATGGTCTCCTGCGGCCAGACCGGTACAGGCGTCCTCCTTGTCTCCTGTAGCCTCGTAGGTGACCTTCTCCCCCCCAGGTCTCAATGGCGTCCTCTCCACCTGCTGTCATCTTGTTTGTACCCTCTCCTCCTGCTACTGTCTTGCCAGGGCGCTCTTGGCCTGCTGCCAGCTCACTGGGGCTCTCATTGCCTGAAGTTTTGCCGGCGTCCCCCAATCTCGTTCCCTGCTGTCTCACCGGCACCCCCTGTCTCACCTCCTGCTGCATTGTCGATGCACTCCTTGCTTCCTGCTGCCTCGTTGGTGCACTCCTTGCCTACTGCTGTCTTGTTAGTGCCTGCCTCGCCAGGTGCCTGGTAAGGGCTCACCTTAGCTGTTGCGTCGGGTGTCTTCTGCCCAGGTGTGGCTTCAGGAGCCCTCTCCACAGCCACCTTGTCCGAGCTCTGCCTTACGGCCACCTTGCCCAAGCTCCGCTTCACAGTTGCTATAGCCTGCACCCGACATCCAGGCCTCCTCGCCTGTGCCCGATGCTTCAGCCACCTTGTTTGCGGCCACCACTCCTGGACTACAGCTGTAGGTCCCTAAAACATCCTACAGCTACGGTGAGAGAACAGTGACAGGTGAGGTGGCAAGGTCTCCAGGAGTGGCTGCTGGGGACACCTGCCCTGCTTGCTCCGCCTGGAGCTCCCACCAACCAACATCTCTCATCCCTTGGACCCAGCAACTGATATCCCTACACACTGTAGATTAACTGCAAATTTGAACTATAACCGTGTGAAATACAGTTTTCCTAAATCTTGATGCTACGTTAGTCCATACAGGATATATTTGAATACATCTCTATTGGGAACAAGGATATAGCAAAAGATAATACAAGTTAATAAAGATAATAAAGTTATTAGAAATATTCTTTGCAATGTTACATTCCCTGCAGCAAGGCTTTTTTTTTGGTCAGCCTTATTTGATGATATTCAGTGGAAAAAGCATGAAATGTCCAAAATAAGTACTGCCTGAATAATAAAGTAAAATAAGTATCATATGAAGAGTTATACAGAATTAACCCAGTGAAACAGATTTTTAAAAGATTTGACTTAAATATTTGAAACACTTGTGCTTTTTGTGGGATCGAAGGGGAAGACACTGAACAATTCAAACAATATATAAATGTTACACAAATGTCCAAAAACATGAAAGTACAGATGACATATAAAATCATAAGAGACTTTAATCCATCCATCCAACCCATCCATCCTTTGTAACCGCTTGTCCTGTTCACGGTTGCGGGGGGTCTGGAGCCCATTCCGGAGGCCACGGGCGTAAGGCAAGAGACTTTCAAATTCTGTATCTTTTTTTTTCTTTTCTTTGATATTTCATTCTCTCTCAGGGTTTAAAGTTTTATATGTAATATATGTTCCTTGAGCCTCCCTTATCTTTATCAATATGAAATAACTTTGGGAGAAAAAAAGCATCCCTATTTTGAAACATGACGTGATGTCGTGTAATGTAATGCACATGCGTGCTGCAAATCAGGTCGCGTCGTAAAATATAATGATGTGCGCATGCGCACAAGCGGCGAACATTTGTGCGCTGCAAGTCGGGCAGTATCGGCGCGCGGGATTGTTGAATCGAGGAAAAGCTGTGCTATCACTTCATGCCGCACAATGTCTGCATTCGCTGAACCCGATTTACCCACAAATCTTGCGTGTCTTAAAGTAAGTCTGACAGAAGTGTTCAGCTAGTTTTTATGCTTTTATGTGTGAAGCGTTTAAATTGACATCTGATTTTGCATTGCTATGCTAGCAGCTGGTTTCTTTAAAGTTCAGAACGACGGTGGTAGATAATTGTTTGTAATAGAACTGTAATTCAGCTACGAGCAGGTACCCTGTAGTGGTCTTGCGTATTGTCAGTTTGCCCAGTTAGCCTTTTATACGGATAACTGTTTTGTTTGTTGTTTTTTTTTTTTTTGGTGCTCCGTTGTATTCCACTCGGCTGTTGTTCAGACCCGCCTTTGCCGTTCCAGCCCGTCAGTGCACTACTGCGCTGTCCCATCTGTTTGACAACATGAATGTTACTATGATTAATAATAATAATAATAATAATAACAATAATAATAATAATAATAATAAAGAATATTTTGAGTTATTTTTCCTTTTTGGTGCTCGGCTGTTCTGACGCGCCTTTGCCCTTCCAGCCCATCGATGCCCTACTCCGCTGTCCCATCTGTTTTGACTATACCAATATTGCTATGATGACCAAGTGCTCTCATAACTGTAAGTCATGATACTAACTACTCTGGGCTCCTTTTTTCTTTAGATTGTGAAAGAAAATGACCAATTACCTGCTAGCTAGCTACTTTAGAATTATTTGAGATGGAAATTTTACTCCAGCTATATTTGAGTCTTTTTGTTAAGGAGTTTGAAGCAAACTGGTTGTAAAGTACTGGTAGAATTCAGTGGCTAATTGTTTTTAAAATATGTTGTGCCTTGGTTTCAGTTTGTTCCCTGTGCATAAGGAAATTCCTCTCATACAAGCCGCGGTGTCCTGTGTGTAATTCTGTAAGTATACTTACATTCGACATCCATCTATTGAGAATACATTTATGATGTTTTTATTGAGCATTGTGTCATTCTTTTGAAGGAATACTACTCAGTTTTTCCGTATTTTTTTGTGCTCTCTCTCTTTTGTTTTGGTTTGTTTGTTGTTACCTTGCATATTAGCTTGTTTAAATATGTTTAAACATTATGTTGAATGTGTTCAACATTGTTCATTAAACATATTATTACATCATAATTTGCTAGTTATATATTAAAGTGAAAATCTTTCCTTGATATTACTTTAACAACATCTATTGAGCTTGTGAGTGCATGTATAGTTGCTGTCCCTCGTTTATTAATATATGCCAGTTTTTATTAAGAGACTGCCACCCACACCTGCTGTTTTAAGGTGTACTGCCATCCAACCTTATGAATTTTCCTTTTCAAAATACTCCTTAAGCTTTCAGTAGGTTTGAGGTGGGGGGTGATGATGGCCAAATTACTATTTGATCTCTCTCTATCCCCATAGCATCCAAGCTGTCAATGCTGTTCATAGCAGCATGTGTTTATTGTCCTGCATGAACATCATTTTATTTTGGAAGCCAAAGTGCAGATTCATGCGAAACTGCCAGCTTCTGGACCTGGGGTCTCCAGCTCAGGTCCTGGTGAGCTACTGTCCAGTAGGTTTGCTGTTCTGTCTGGCATTTGATGAGCCACACTTGAGCCTCTTTGTATTTACTTGAGAGCAAGTGTGGCTCATCAGAAGCCCGGTAGGATAGAAAACCTACTGGACAGTAGCTCTCCAGGACCAGAATTGGAGACACCTGCTCTGGATCATCCTGTATTGGGATGTTTTTGGAATTTCAGGGACGCCAGCAGTTTCGAAGATCTCTTTGCTGCTTAATAGTGGATTTTTTTTTTTACAGCATTCCTTTTTGAAGAGATTAATTTTTCTGACTGAAAATTCCAATAATGGTCCTTGATCCAAGTTACTTTGTCTGGACTCCAAATCGCTGAAAAATTATTATAACACTTTGATCTCAAAGTTTGTCTGTTTCATGCCTGTTGCAAGACTTCCCTCTATTTCATTCTTTTCAGCAGCAGAAAGATCTTTCTTCCTTCCAGAACTTAATGAGAACTGTGACTTACCTAATAATGTGGGGCCTTACGCTATGCAACTGGTTTTAAGTAGGTGTCCCTTTAATTAAGATTACTTGGCAAAATAAATTATGGCACTCTCTGGGATTGGTGCAGTTTGTTTAAAGATGCATGAAAAACGAACAAGCAACCAAAAGATCAGAGTAAGTTTGTATTTTGCTAAAAGAGTCACTAATATGTCTCTTGCATAATACTTGCAGTTCCTGTTCCTTTTTTTGTGCAGAACTAAATTTTCCCTAGAGATTATTAAAGTACCTCTCCACATTCCAGGTTAATTATTGTGGGGAAAAGGCTAATTGTGACCTGTTTGTCTTTTAGACCACAACAGAGTCAGATCTGAGAAACAATCGGATTCTGGATGATCTGGTGAAAAGTTTCCAAGCTGCAAGGTATAGGCCAAACCGATCTTCTCTCACAGTTGGATTTGTTTTACATCTGTATGCTTAAATTTTGTTGATTTAGGTCCTTCCTTCCAAAGAACACGGCATGAAAGTGCCAAGGAATGGGTCAAGTCTATGCATGTTTGTACACTGATTTGGCCAGTAACATCACATATAGCAGGCGTGTCAAACTCAGTCGCCATATTAAAAACCACTAATCAGTTTGTGTGTCAACCAGGGCTTCTTAGCACTTAGCACAACAGTATGACCCAAAGTTTGTAGTTATTTGGTTAAAATCTTTACGTAAATAACATTCCCAAATGTGAACTTTGAAGTAAACATTTTTCTTAAAAATCCTCTTTTTAAATACAACTGATCAATAGTATACAAAGTCCTCTCTAAAGATGTAGCAATAAGTCAAATGCGTCCATGGGCTTGAATGATTATCTGCTTTTATCTGACATTATTTACTGGATCCTTCTTTTAAATGAGAAATAGGCTGTTTAGTCCCCAGAAATCGAAATAACCAGATTACAACTAGAATGTTTTGCTGAATTTAACACTAAATTGCTGCTGTTGAACTTGACAGTGGGAGGGGCTTCTGTTAGATTTTGTTATTCAGAAATGTCAGTGTCAGACACATTGCCTTTGGTTTACAATCGTTCCTAATTGCGTTTGTGTTTTCAGTTTTATTAATAAATAATTTGAAAACAAATTTAGTTTTTCCTACTGTACCAAAGTTGCACCAAATCGTGAACCTAAAACCGAAGTTTGTACTGAACCATTAAATTTTGTACATCTCAGATGGGAATTTTGTAACAGTGCATTGTGTAATAGCACTGCATTATGTAACAACTCGGCAAAATATAAATGTATAGCCTGCGTTATAATTTTTTTATTGCAACATGTTGATGATATTTATAATTAGGATAATCATCATTATTAATTACATTGTCCAAAAAAGAGCATCATTGTGTTTTTGTGATCCATTTTAGATGATGACTTTGTCTCTATGACAGAATAGACGGCAAAAGTTCAAATAAAGAATGACGTAGAAAATAGCTAGTGGGTCGGATCACTCGTTAATACCACATGAATGCTGATAAATGTTTATTAGCGCAGTATGTTTACGTGCGCTATTTACTTGTATTTGCGCTCTCGTGTATTTTTGTTTACTGTTTATTTTTAAGTTTGTTTTATTTTATTTTATTCATTACTTTTATTCTCCCCCCAGTATTTATCATTTTGTGTGTGTTCTCAACTGTTTTATGTTCTGGCTGTATACTGCTCTGTTGAAATGCTATTTCATTTCATGAGTGTGAAATGACAAAGTGACTTGACAATGAAATTTTTGCTAACTGTGGTGTAGAAAAGGCATTATATCTCAGATTTTTTTTCAATAAGGAAAAAACATTTCTGAGCTTTGTAGTTCCTATGCCAAATTTCATCAAAATCCAAAAATGGTGATGCAGAGGCCATCTAGTTGAATTAAAATGGAATGACTGCAGTAAGGGTCATTGACTGACTGATCCCTGTGTGAAATTTATTAACAGACCTGCTTAGCCAGTGCCAGGATTGCTCCTGGTACTGGTGTTTCCTCCGGCATGGGTTACCAATTCACCTAATGATGAGAAGCAGGAGAATGTGTGCCTTGTGTTGGAGTGTCCTGTCTGGGGTCCCCTATGTGTCCTGAACTTATGGCTTTATACTGCATAAATATTTAAGGAAGATGGATATGTTACAGTAGGCAAATTGTTCAAATTTTCAGTGTAATTTACAGGGTAAATCTTAAAATAATGAATGCTTTGTAGTTAGTGCTAAGAAGCCATTTGTGATGCTTAATACATACATTACATTACAACGGATTTATAGCTGCTCCCATGACTATACTAAATAGATCTCTCTTCCCACATTTTTGTCACAGAACAGTCATTTGCTGTAGTTAGATCAGGAAGGATCATATCGTCAGTTGTGGGTGCTACAGACATGCTGTCTGCTCACAGACAAAGTGAGTTAACGGGATTGACTCAGATCAATCAGAGCAGACTTCTCAATGTGCACACTGTGTTTTCCTCCTTTGCTGAAATGGTACTTAATTAGTGTTGCTTTATACATTTACATAAATATATTAGAAATGATTATAGTGCATAGTCATATAGAAATATATATAGACATAGACATAATGAATTTCTGATCTTGACACCTGCTCAGACTTGCTTTGTGGAAGGTGATATTGCAGTATTCTGAAGTCCTGAGATGCATCAACAGGATACTTTATACATTTACATAAATATATTAGAAATGATTATAGTGCATAGTCATATAGAAATATATATAGACATAGACATAATGAATTTCTGATCTTGACACCTGCTCAGACTTGCTTTGTGGAAGGTGATATTGCAGTATTCTGAAGTCCTGAGATGCATCAACAGGATACATTTTTTTTAACTTGCTTCTCATTAAATTATTTTATTAAGTAATACTGTTCTTTGGTTGAATTTATTAAATGTGACATTTCTTAGACATCTGTCTGCTTTTCACTTCTGTTTAACCCAGGCATGAATTGACGCAAACGACTTTTGAATCCCCACCCATTTCCCCGAAGACCCCCATCTCTTCTGTAAGACGGAATTCCATGAAGCCGGGGCCCCCAAAAATGGACGGCACCATTCTGAGCCACTTTTTTCAAATAAGGTCTCCCACTGGCTCAAAACAATCAAGAACACCAAAAGTCCAAAAGGACAGCAGGCAGGGACAGGAGAATACGGCAGCGCTGGTTGTGAGTGTGAAGGAGGAGCAGATGGAGGTGTCTGCTGGGGGACCTGTGTCAGGCGCAGCCTTCCCCTCAAGTTCTGCATCACCTACCATGAAGCCTGTGGTCAAAGGTGACATTTCCTTCATGGTTTGTACTTGGTAGACATAGTGTAGGACCAGCAACCTTGGCTAGAAAGTAAAATTGTTAGTTAAAATTAATTGGAATATTCTTGCCAAATCATTTTCATGGGTTTTTGTGGCTAGCTAGGGCTATAATATTAATTTTGGCTAAACCGTTTGGGTTTAAATTGCAAATGCTTTACATTGTGATTTACATAAATCAGTTTATTTGATTAACACTTATTTTCCTGTGTCCCCATGAATTTACCGTTGTCAGTAGTAAAACGGGCTGAATGGACAAAACAGAACCTGGCAAGTAAATAAAACTTGTGTGTTTTTTAGTGGATTGTCCCGTGTGTAGCGTGGCTGTTCCAGAACAGTATATTAACAAACACTTGGACAGCTGTCTGACCAGAGATGAGAAGAAGGAGTGCTTGAGAAGGTACGGTTTATTGTATTCCTTGGTCTTGTGAACACAGTAAATCTAGAAGTATTGCACAGATATTTCTCGAACTTTGCAGTCACACTGTAGGGGTCACAGTCTGGAAAAGATCAAATGTTGAGAAAAATCACAAAACTGAAGCCATACCACTTGGAACTGAAACTGTTCAACTTTTGAGAACTGTTCAAATTTTGAAGCAATGACTGTTAGTGATGGCAAAGGGAAGGGAGAATGCAGAAGAAATTTGACTTTATAACTTGGTAACTCAATCAGTACGTACTAGATCATATTAGTACTTCACCAAAGCATTATATGAGTTCTTGAATCCGGTGGTCAGTGTTCTGATGCTGTGGCTCAGTCCCTGTGATCATCTGACCAGACTTCCCCACCCTTTGTATGACCTTCCTGTCATGAACTTTTGAAAGTTATCTACTGATGGCCTACATTGTACATGGTGCGTCACAGGCATGCTCAACGCTCTACATTACTTATCACGGGTGTGCTTTCGGGATAGTCTATACTGTGTATGAAGAATGACAAGTGTGCTTTTGGGACGGTCTACACTGTATGACGCATCGCGGGTGTGCTTTCGGCACGGACTACGCTGTATGACGCATCGCGGGTCTGCTTTCGGCACGGACTACGCTGTATGACGCATCGCGGGTCTGCTTTCGGCACGGACTACGCTGTATGACGCATCGCGGGTCTGCTTTCGGCACGGTCTACGCTGTATGACGCATCGCGGGTCTGCTTTCGGC
>JAAGVU020000123.1:10155741-10165878 GCA_011763525.2 Mormyrus iriodes | reverse complement strand
GGGCAACGTAGCTCCTGGGATCATTGGAACACACAAACCCCTCCACCACGATAAGGTGTCGGCTCCAGGAGAGGGCTTGGTATATTTATAAAACAAATTTTGCATCTGACCCATGTTTCTTCACTACTGTTCCCATACAGAACATGCACATCTTTCCTAAAATCCAGCCATCTTCTTTGACATTACAAACATGCATTTCTAACACTTAAGGCTTTTTAAAATTTTAAAAATGCAGAATCATATATTGATGTGGCCACTGATGCCGCAGCTGTCGCCTTTCCTTGGCACACTTTTTAATATGGGGCTCTGTAATGTGCAAGAGAGGCACAATCCCTGCCAGTTAAAGGAGGAGCAGTCGCTGCGGCTGCCAGTGAAGGACGCAGAGCACTTAGCTTAACACTCTGCTTAACACCCATGGGTGTAGATACCAAAGGCTGCATACAGTAAGAGTATCCACCGGGCACTGGGAAATTGAGACCCAGAGGAGATTTATGTGTATGCTCAGGAGGAGCGCTGCTGCATTTAAACACACAACCTGTTTTGTCATCCATCAACAGTGGAAGACATAGCAAAGGAAGTAGAGAGGAATGAGAAGATCAGAAATCAACCGGAACTGAAGCCCCAGCCTGTATGTTCTTAAATAGTCCTTGCAGATCTGAGTGTCAGTTTTGACAGCTGTAGTTTGTCATGAATGTATAATTACTAAACTGGCAAAGTTGATTTAAAAAAAAAAAACTTTTATACCATAACCTTTTCTTAACTTCCTTTCTAGGCAATGGTTTTTTCAAAAACTCAAACTGAGGAACAAATAGAAGAAATGCATGCAAATTACCGTAAGTGAAAAGCTCAGAAACGCAGTGTTGACCTTGAATGTTTGGTCTGTAGCCCCTCCCCCCCAGTGTGGCCCGGTTGTCTAATCCCAGTTTACATTCCCCTCAGAGCTCGGCAGATCAAAGGGCTGCCAGCTAAATCTGCATGTTTTCCTGTGTCATGCAACATCTGTGCATGTCTGCACGCTGGTGCCCAGCGGGTGTTACTGTAGAGCCAGGTCCATAGAGCTTAATGCTTTCCTCTGGTCATGTACAAATTTTACAATTCAGAAACACTTACTTAAAGGAGCTGATACACTATATGGACAAAAGTATTGAGACACCTGGCCATTACACCTACAGGAAATTTTATGACGTCCCATACTAAATCTGCAGGCATCAATATGGAGTTGGTCCCCCCTTTGCAGCTAAAACAGCCGCCACTCTTCTGGGAAGGCTTTCCGCAAGATTTTGGAGTGTGTCTGTGGGAATTCTTGTCCATTTATTTAGAAGAGCATTTGTGAGGTCAGGCACTAATGTTGGACAGGAAGGCCTTGCTCGCAGTCTCCATTCGAGTGCATTATGAAGGTACCTATGATGCATTATAGATGACAGCTTTAAATAAAGTGTTACTACAATGTCTTGCACCAGCATGGTAGCAATTGTGGTGTTGAAGAGGCAATTAACTAGCTGAGCATCAGTTTTTCTTCTTAAGCATATGTGGCTGATGGCTCAATTTGCTAATAGGGTTTGCGGGGGGCCTGGGGTGTGAATCGATTGTGTTACGAATCGTGACTCTTCAAGTTGGTGAATTTCATATTGCCGTGGGAGTTGAAAAATTGATCTCTAAACATCAGTTTAAATATGGGTTACTGAAATGGTTGTTCACATGTGATACTGCTACTATACAGTATTTGCCCAATTGTGCACAGCCTGATTTTTTTAAGGGACTGACGTGCTTGAATTTGGCACAGTGCGATCTTTTCCTGCACCATCTCAATTTTAAAGCCACAACTAACTGCAGGTATGTGAAATGTAAAATTTCATTGCATATACCTCTTCCCTTAACACTAACAGTTTCTAAAAGAATGGAGCTATTTACACCTTTCTAAACTCCTCCCTCGGGTGTCACCTCCTCCCATGTCTTACACTCTCATTGGCTGTAGCTCATCACCGCATTCATTGTTAGTCACATCACTTTTCACACTACAGGGTTTGGAGTCACCGACAGGCCCAGATATTTAGACTGCTAGATATCTGACCAGCCTCTGCAACACATCGGTGACACTGTCCGGTCATGTCTTTGAACTAGCAGTTGAGCGTCGATTTGCCTCCAAACTGGGACTTTTGTTGGCTATCACCGAAAACTTTCGACGAGCAGAAAATCGGGGCTAAAATCGTGTAGCGTGAACTTAGCATTAGATATTTATTTATTTATTTATTTATTTATTATTAGCCCAGTCTGCGTTTCCTGACCAAAGCACACAGTCGGATGATGCCCTCTAAAATGAGTTAGCACGTTGGATGCATTTCCAGAAAAGCATCAGAGTTCGGTATAATAGAGCCAACAGACATTCTTAGTCTTATCAAGTACTGTCTTCAATGTTGGCGCAATTTGTTGGGAAGGTCTTTGAGCTCTCTAGCACTAGCTGTAACCAACTCAGAGCCACAGTTAGCATCATGTTTTCTATGTAAATGTGAAATTAGTTTGCTTTAGGCAGTGAGTGAAGGTTCTGCAGTTAGTGTTTACCTGTGGTTGCCTTGCATATTCTATTTCTTTTATGCCCAATATATTGCATCTTCATAAACCAAAAAAATTAAAAGCTCTCCCAGATAGCATCGGACTCAGTAAAAAATGACTTGCAGCTTTTGAATGGATTTTTGGCAGAATTTTCTCTGTTACATAATCAAACCATATTTATATGTGGAAATAATAGTAATTATTTAAAAGCCATTCCTCCTTTATAAATGAAATGTTTGATCTGAGCTTGAACTTGTTTTTCACTGGCTCGATTTTGACTTTGCCTCTTTCTTTTGGTCTAACAGGTAAACAGCACAGTGCTGAATTCTCCCGCCTCATTTCCCAGGTTAAGGGTCGCTGGAAATCATCCAAAAAGGCAAAGGTGAAACAGGAGGCACAGGATGGAGAGGATGCTGGAGGAGAGCGTTCCCCAGGTACGGACGCACTCACCTGTAAAGCCATTATTTAACTCTAGTTTAACATTTAATTTGGTCTTATCATCGGCTACCTGGTTTATCAGTGTCTTGGCACTCGTGTAGATCTCCGTGTGTCATTCTCTAGTAGGGTTGCAAAGAGGTAGAACATTTCTGGGAAGCTTTCATGGGAATTTTAACATGGGAATTTTGGGATTTTTATAATGCATTGACATCAGCTGCCTCTGAGCGCAATAAAGAATTGAATCTTGAATTCTCCAGACTGAGTAGACTCCGACTTTCGTCATCAAACCTCACTCCATGTGTTTGTGGTCAGTAATGTTAGCAAGACGATTGTGTTCGTATTCAATAGTGTCAAGTTAGATGTAATTGTCTTGAACATCTCTCTCTACTTGTATACTTAGTTCTTGTGTTTCATAACTGTACATACACTGCAAATTCTCTGAATTGGCATACCAATTCTGTAGTTAAAATTATTCATAGTATCTGTAGTATCAACATTTTTTTCCTAATTGAAATGGTTCATGGTTTTTGTTTTCCACAGTTTTAAATATAGAGGCCCCGAATGACTCAGGGTCATGCTCAGTGGTGACAGTAGAAGCTGCTGTGATGTCAGAGATCCCTTGCAGATCCCCCAGTCCTGCTCTCAGCAGCATCTCCATCAGCAGGTAGGATTATTGATAAAAATACTGACTGTTTGTGATGTCATCAGTCAATAGATTTAAAGTAGCTTTTTGGTGAGCACTGCAGCCATGCAAACAGGCAAA
Source organism: Mormyrus iriodes (assembly GCA_011763525.2). Lineage (NCBI taxonomy): Eukaryota > Metazoa > Chordata > Actinopteri > Osteoglossiformes > Mormyridae > Mormyrus > Mormyrus iriodes. The sequence goes on along the minus strand of JAAGVU020000123.1, from coordinate 10,162,127 downwards.
CAGGATTAAAACTGCCTGCAAGGGTCTGAACAGCTTGCCATGGGGACGTGTGGTGTGGTGTGGTGTCACAGCTGTGACTGTGTCCTGCGTCTCTGTCTCTCTCTCTCCCTGTCCTGAGTAGCTTGCCATGGGGACGTGTGGCGTGGTGTCACAGCTGTGACTGTGTCCTGCGTGTCTCTCCCTCTGTCCTGAGTAGCTTGTCAACTTTTTTACCGGGAACGTGTATTGGACTTTGAACCCATCAGTGATGCCTTAATCCCAATGACTTACAAGGTTTGCTTATTTTCCAGCTCCATTTCAGATGTGTTCAGCCCAGAGCCAAAAAGAAAGCATGAGTAAGTTTTTCCATCTTCCTTAAACATGAGCAGTGCATGATGCCCCTTTTTGAGGCCCGTCTTTCTGAAACCTTAGACATTCTTTATGGAGCTACAGGGAGGATTGTTATTGTTCTCAAAATGTTTTTTTCTGTGACAATTTGAAATTACTGCAAGAATTAGCACCATTCCATGTCATCACTGGCTGTGGTTCTGCTTTAGCTGTTATTCAGTATAATAGTGTTTGTAACCAGCAATATTTTCCAAGATTGTATTCCCAGTGGTGACATTGTTGGGTTTGTCACCCTGCACCTTAAAAGCTGTGTGAAGTTCTTTGAAAGTGAAAATGAACAAGCAAGTGATACTAATACATGTACTGTGTGATTATCAAGGCTTTGAGAATGCAGTGCTCTCTTAGTTCTTTTAAAATTGAAGGCTTATCTACCAGTGGGAAATTTCATCAGAAACAGAATGTCTGTTTTCCCAGCTTACAGTCACGATTGTTAAGGTTTCCTTAAGCCATGATTCATTTCAGGGTGAGCTGGAAGAGATTGTGACAGTGCTGTTAAGTTTCTAGATTAATAAAAATATGGCTAATATTTATATAAAAGTATTATAGGACATTAGACTTGCAGGTCATTTTTATATGTTCTTAAATTGCTGCTGTCCAGCGACATGGTACTTTGGTAAACTTTGGCTCACTCTGAACTGGAATATGAAGTTCGGCATATTTTGTGTTTGTTGCAGCCATATTTATATCAATCAAATTCAGACTAGTAATGTATATTTAGCTCAATAGTGACGTTTTATTGATTATTTAAAGAGATTATTGTAAAGATCCTGCTCCCTTTTTCCTCCAAATTTCTTTTGTTGAAATGGGGGATGTACAGCTTTTCTATTTATTCGTTTTTTTCTTTCTTTCCAAAGGGACCCTTCTTACGCATACATCCATTTAAAAAAATGTTTCAAGTTTCAGCTATAATAAAGCATTTTTTCAACCAAAATAACCCTTGTTTTCATTCCTGTAGGTGTCACTGTAACTGATTAATAATTGTGAAATGCCAAATACCATGATACTATGAAACTGATATTTTCTGAGACTGTTATCATACCATGAAATCTCATATTTTTGCATCCCTAGTCTCTTCATTCAGTCTTGCTCTTTTTCTTTTAGTATAAATGTATAAACTTTAATATTCCTCCGAACCTCTGGCTCTTTCAGGATGTGGGAGAGTAGTCCCAACAGGAAGCGCAGGGCATCCAGCCCCCAGGACACAGACCCGGCTCCTCACTCCACTTTGGATAAACGGGCCCGTTGGCACTGAGGTGCCACAGCAGAAACTCTCTTTTGGTTAATTTTTTGGCACAGCTGGTGTAAGGTGACTGAAATTTGTTATTCCAACTTGGTTCTTAATGCTGAATCTGTAATATCATTAAAGGTTTTTGTTTTACATATATTTCTCAAGGTTTCTTTCTTGTAACCCATCGCCAAAGGTTACAGAGGGGGTTACAGAGTGTAGCAGAGCTCCAGGGATAAATGGACACTGTGACCCTGAACCCTGGAAATTTTGGATATCATTGTTAGCATGAATTATGCATGAATACAGTTCTGTTTGTCCTGTAATGCAGTGCTAGCAGGACTGGGTGTTTGTTTATAGAATAATAAATTGGGTTTGCATGCCACATCTTGTTCTCCATATACAGTTGGGAGCAAGTTTGGGGTCAAAGCGCAGTGTCAGCCAGTGGCTCAAGGGCCCTGCTCAAGGGCCCAATGCTGATATCACTGCGGTGGCCACAGGATTTTAACCAGCAGACTTGGGATCACGGGCACAGTCCTAAACTATAGAGCCACACTTTTCCTGTAAGGGTGGCTAATCGAACCCGAATGAATGAAGCCTTCTCTGAGTATGAATTCTGTTTAGTGTTTTGAATGTAGTGGATTAGATGTTTTCATTTGGTGGTAGAAATGAAGGTATTTCAGCAGATAGACGACCAGCTCAGTTATTGTTTATTCCTTTTCTGGTGCCTGAACCTTGTGGTTATGGGGAGATAAATGCCTGCTGATCTGATTTGAAAGTTACAGTAGACTTTAGGAAGACCTGTGATATTTTCTGTTAGACTAGGTACAGTGGTAGGATAAAATTTTACTTTGATATACACCAACAGAGCTCTTGAGATGCATTACTACATATTTTGGTTATCCACCCGTTCCACCTTTTTAAATAGTAAAATGGAACAATCATGTGACACCAGTCTGAGTCCAGGAGCTGAGGGTTATTCTGTATATTTATACAGAGGTGCTGGGCTGGTGCTTGGTGATCTGGGAAGGCTGCTCTGGGCCCCCATGCATGCTCTAGACCTCCTTACGCAGAGTCATTCTGATGCTGCTGCAGATCTTTCCCATAGCTTCACAGAGCGGGTCGCAGAAGGTGTGGATGCAGAGTCCGTAAACACGGCTGAGGCACTGTGTCTCAATCAGGTAGCTCTTAATGCAGGGCATGACGGCCCAGATGTGGCAGAAGGATATGCAGGCGAACAGGAAGCCCCACAGCAGGGACACGGGGATGCCGAAGACAGCAGAGAGCAGCCGGTAGCACCAGTACTTGGAGACGGTGAAGGTGGTGTAGCTGGCCTTCCACACGGTATCCAGGCTGTGGCTCCCGTCTGGCTCAGCAATCACATCCTCAAATTCCACCTGGGCAGCAAAGAGGTGCTGAAGTCATACAGAAGGACAGATTGCTGCCTTGGGGATGACACAGGATTCTGAAAATGGCCATTTTTGCATTTGAATAATTGATATTTGAACACTAGTAAAGAGATGTATAGTAGTTTAGTGTATTCTTGGCAGATCTTCAGTAACCCACATTTCTCTTAATAATGACTGATTAACTTAACACTGTATCGCTATCAGCAGTTCACATAAAAATAATTGACAGCTACTTGCTAATCTGACTCTGTAGATGGCAGTCTGATACAGGGCAACCTCTGGGGGATGTATAGTGCAGCTGCCGGCCTGTTTATGGTGCTATGGTGTACCCCCCAGCGATATCCCTGCGCATCGTGGATGTTAACCCTCATTAGGCATATTGGGAAACAAAAAAGATCCAGCATTAGAAATAAATGTCCAAGAATACAGAAAGGCAGGTTTATATGTAAATAGCTTTTGAAAGGTATATGAAAGTAAATTCACTGCTAAGGTGTCTAAAGCTGATGTGGAGGTAGTTCACCACTGACAGATGAAGAATTCAAATCAGCATGAAAGAGCAAAAAGAAAAAAAAATGTGGCGTGGTGATCTGCTGGGTGACACCATTGCCTTACGCCTTTAGGATTACAGGTTTGAATCCCACTTCAGCTCTTTGTGGGGCAATAGGTGACACTTACCTTGTGCCTTTAGGATTACGGGTTTGAATCCCATTTTTGCTCTTTGTGAGCTGGTAGGTGACCGCTGCCTTACAGCTTTAGGATTACGGGTTTGAATCCCACTTCCACTTTTGTGGGCTAGTAGGTGATGCGGTCACCTTACGCCTTTAGAATTACTGGCCTGAATCCCACCTCCGTTCTTTGTGTGATTTGGTGGGTGGCACTTGCTTTTCGCCTTTTAGCATTATGGGTTTAAATCCCAATTCCATTCTTTGTGTGATTGGGTGGGTGACACCGTTACCTTACACCTTTAGGATTACAAGTTTGAATTCCACCTCTGCTTTGTGTCAGGGGGGTATGCATGTTCTCAGTCTTGTGGGACTTTCCTTCTTAAGTCCAATGACACACATTTACTTTGGCATCCATAAGTTGCCCATAGTGTGAGAGTGTATGTCCAAACCACCCTGCCACCCTGTCACCCTGTCTACGATAAGCTGTTGCAATATCAATCGCACAAAAAATGCCAATTTAAATCTCTGGTAAATCAGCTACAAGGTTATTAGTAGAAGATTATATGGATTAATGTGGAATTTTCTCTAATTATATTAGTAAATCAGTCATGTTCTATTTATTATTTTGGCACATCAGAAAAACTTTTAATCATTGTAGTATAAAATCATGCAGATACAGGTCAGGTTACAACAAAGGTATGCAGGAGAGCATTTTTGAACACGCAACACGTTGAACCTTGAAGCAGATGGGCTACAGCAGCAGGAGACCACACCGGGTGCCGCTCCTGTCAGCTAAGAACAGGAAACTGAGGCTACAGTGGGCACAGGCTCACCAAAATCGGACAAAGGAAAACTGGAAAAATGTTGTCTGGTCAGATGAGTCCCATTTTAATGTCAATTGAGCATCATTTAAATGCCACCGTCTACCTGAGTATTTCTGCTGACCATGTCCATCCCTTATGACCACAGTGTACCCTGCTTCTAACAGCTACTTCCTACATGATAACACGTCGTGTCACGAAGCTCATATCATCTCAGAAAGGTTCCTTGAACCTGACAATGAGTTCACTGTACACTAAATGGTCTCCAGTAACCAGATTTCGATTTCGAACGGGAGATTTGCATCATGAAGGTGCAGCCGACAAATAGGCAACAGCTGTGTGACACTCGTGTCGACATGAGCCAAAGTCTCTGAGGAATGTTTCAAGCACTTTGTTGAATCTATGCGATGAAGAATTAAGGCAGTTCTGAAGGCAAGAAGGGGTCCAGGCCGGTACTAGCTAGGTTTACTTAATGAAGTGACTCGTGAGTGTATGATGCTGTTATGTTAATGGATAATATAACTCAGGTAAAACGTGATGGAATAGAGTGAAAAAGAAGCTAATATTTCCTATTCAGTTATTCACTGTTTCAGTGTTTCCCTTATTATATACAGACTGCTCAGCCATGGCTCAAAGTGGAAAAGTCCTTCAATAACATTAGCTATACAGAATTATGTTATAAAAAGAAATGTCCCTGTATATACTGTGTAAACTGCTTTTCAGGACCAATAACAGCACCTAAATCCACTGTTGTTACACCCCTTTCCCTACTAGAAATAGCCTCAGAAAGTCTTGCTATTGCAGGAGGGAAGACTGCTGGCTATTTTGGGAAACTGCTACTGCAGGGCTATATTGGATGCAGGTCTGAAGCTTCCAAAATGCCGCTCTTGCAGGTCTACAGCATGCATGCTCTTACAGCATAATGGCCCCTCGCTAGCATTCAGAGGTACCACCTACCCTGACAACATCTTCATTTATCTGCTTGGGGTCCCGGTTGATTAGGTCAATCTCCTTGGTGTGGCTGTCCTTCACCAGCTTCTCCTCCATGGCATTGTACTTCTCAACCATGGTATCACCTGAGACCTGCCTCAGCTTGAGGAACGGAAGAAGTGGAGCACTGCAGTGCAACACTAGGAGACTTGAGTCTGGACTTTCTTAATTGTCTGTTGCTAGAGTAATGCCAGGATTAAAATACCATCCGACAGCTGGCATAGCCTTCGTTTCAGTCAAACATGGGGTGGGGTCACATAAACAGCCAACCCGCATGGGCAATCAATCACACCAAAACAAGAAAGGTATTTCTTAAAGGGGAATCCAAGCGTGAGTCCTGTTTCACACAGAGTTGTCCCCCCGCCAATGGTAGTATGGCTTTAATTATTAATACCACATGGACAATTTCTGCTTAAAATTTCTGTCCAGACCAAAGGAAACACTGGAAAATAATCTTTCATATGAGTGAAAAATTAGGCTTCTGGAGCTAGAAGCCTTTACCGTTAAGCTTGCATATGCAGGCTCACATCATGTATGAAATTTCAATAACTTAATACAGCGTGAGAAACCCCTCAACTGGCAGTCACCATAATCAATATAAGCGACCTATGCTGATTTTACAATGCATACACTCACACTGCACACCACACATACAGATGTTTGCGTGTTTGTTGTGACTTCTTGGTGGTGAGTGCATTTGGAAGATGTTACAAGTGAAGATAATTCCTGATCCAGGGATATTTAGATGCAACGTTTTATGTTGAGAAGGCACTCAAAAATAATAATTATATATAATATATAATTAAATACACTACTGTGCAAAAGTCTTAGGCAGCCAAAGAAGATGATGTTTAAATGATCTTTATGTTGGTGTAAAACTATGCTATTA
>JAAGVU020000123.1:10093670-10137788 GCA_011763525.2 Mormyrus iriodes | reverse complement strand
AGCTGGATTTGAGAAAGCACTTCTTTACACAGCGTGTAGTTAGAGTTTGGAATAGTCTTCCTGTTAGTGTAGTACAAGCTAAAACTTTAAATCAGAGCTAGATAAGATTTTAGCAACTTTAAGCTATTAGTTGAATTCTCCCCAAACATGCTTGATGGACCGAATGGCCTCCTCTCGTTTGTAAATATCTTATGTCCTTATGAACTTTATTCCAGTTACTTATTTAATCATCCAGTGTATAATATTTGTAAACATTTGTTGATTGTTTATAAACATCACCACCAATATTCCTGTGGCAATTTATAAAGTGTAATGCCAAAAATGCCATGTGTTTCCACAATTTTGGCCATTAGTGTAGCTCGTTGATCCTCCTTTGTAAGTCACTTTTGGCAAAATGTCTGCTAAATAAAGGTAAAGTTGTGACTTCTATTACTACTGTACCTCAAGTACACTCAACATACAGTGTATTAAGTGGAGAAATTACTTACCAATAATAACACATAAACATGGGGTCCATTGCCTAATGAAGGTTGTTGTAACCCATCTGCCTCAAGGTTCAACATGCTATGCATTCTGAGATGCTTTTCTGTTCTGTACAGTTATACAAAGAGGTTATGTGAGTTACCGTAGCCTTTCTGTCAGCTTGAACCAGTCTGGTCACTCTCCTCTGACCTCTCCCATTAACACAGTATTTTACTCCGCAGAACTGCTGCGCACCGTATGTTTTTTGCTACATTCTAAGTAAACTCTAGAGACTGTTGTGCATGAAAATCCCATGAGAGCAAAAGTTGCAGAAATCCTCAAACCGGCTCATCTGGCACCAACAATCACGCCATGGTCAAAATCGTTGAGATCACATTTTTCCCCCATTCTGGTGTTTGATGTGAACATTAACTGAAACTCCTGTCCCGTACTTGCATGATTTTATGCATCGTGCTGCTGCCACATAGTTAGCTGATTAGATAACTGCATGAATAGGCAAGTGTACAGGTGTGGGCCTTAAACTACTGACATTCCGATCACAGGCACAGTAACCTATCCCACTTAGCCATACTCCACCGCCTGAAGTGGTACATCACTCTTCCCATTAGGAAAGATGAAGCAAAAATTTCATTCAGAAAGAACAACCTTGAGGCAAAGAGCAGAAATTGTGCTCAGGACCTGTACCTTCCAGCTGTGTGGAGTACTGCAGAGCATCTTTAATTTGAGCCTCAGTTTAAAGAAGATACTGGCACTTGGGAAAAAATCCTCTCTAGTTCCTATGCTACATGTCCCAGTGCTCCATCTGATTACAGACCAGTGGCACTGACTGCACACAGCATGAAGACCTTAGGAGACACCTGGAATTAATCCACCCCCCGGTTGTCACCACTTGATCCCCTTCAGTTCACCACCGAGGCCCAGATTGGTGTGGATGGTGATATCATCCGCCAGCTACACCGTGCCTACTCCCACTTGGACAGGCCAGAAGGTACTGGGAGGACCATATTTTTCAGTTTCACCAACACCTTCAATACCATTGAGCCAGTCGTGCTAGGGAGTAAGCTGTCAGCAGTGAAAGTGGACGCTCCCCTGGTGGTCTGAATCATGGACTGGCTGACTGGATGTCTGCAGTATATTCATTTTCAAGATGGTGTGTCTGAGAAGGTGCTGAGCAGCACAGGTGCTCCTCAGGGGACAGTTGTGTCTTCCTTTCTGTTCATCCTGCACACCACTGACATCAGGCACAACAGGGAATTCTGCCATCTGCTGAAATTTTCTGTGAGAGTCGGTTGTATCAGGCTTGGAGACATGATGGAGTTCAGGAGGGTGGTGGACAACTTTCTTAACTAATGTGACAGGAACCACCTACAGCTATACACTGGTAAGATGAAAGAGCTGGTAATGGACAGGAGAACATCAAGGTCTCCAGTTACCCCTCTGTCCATTTGGGTCGATGTGGTGGAGTCTGTACAGGACTATAAATACCTGGGTGTCCACCTTAACATCTAACTGGACTGGTCTAAAACTACACTACCCTCTACAAGAAGGCCCAGAGCAGACGGTATTTTCTACGAGGGCTCAGGTCCTTCACAGTCTGCAACACAATGTTGCAGATTTTCTACGAGTCTGTGGTAGCCAGCGCTGCCTTCTGCACTGTTGCATTCTGGGGACTCAACAAGCTAATCAGGAGGAGGGCTATTGATACTGGTGCGAAGAGGAGGACACTGTCCAGACTTCGGTTGGTCACGGACAGTTTTGTCACTCGCTCCACAGTGTTGTGATTGGACAGAAGAGCACTTTCAGCTGCAGACTGATCAATATAAAAAGCAAGAGAACGCCTGTGGAAATCATTCCTTCCGGTGGCCATAAGACTGTACAACTGGTAAATCAATCAACCAGGACATGTGCAATATGGACAATAATATGTACCTATATTTTCATCAGTATTTATTTTTTATCGTTCAAATGCAATATTTGACATACTTATCACTATAACCCTTGTGTATTTTACTTCTAAATTCTAGATTCTATAGAGTTTATCCTCATTTTAAAAATGGACTGGGGTCACTTCGACCCCAAAAATAACAAAGGGGATAATCACCAGCCTACTCCTTTATCATCGCTAGATGTCATATTTAATTTTATACAAAGATTGTTGTATGTGGTTCCATGTACTGACTATTTCTGTCTTATTGTGTGATTGTGTAATGAGGAGTCTAGCAAAAAACTTCCTTCAGGATAAGAAAAGTATTCTGATTGATCCTGATTCATTTATTGAGATCAAGGGGGTTCTTAGCACATTGCCTAATAAGAACCGGGGTTATCTCAAACCAATCAATTCACAGCACATAGATATAATTGGTTCATTATAAAAAGTGAGGCCACATGGAAAATTTTAAGACGGTCAGACGACTGAAGTAGTGTCTTCTGTGACATATGATGTCCGTCTGTCTGTCCGTCCATCCATTCGTCAGTATATCCATCCATCCTTTTTTAACTGCTTATCCAGTCTAACTTGCATAAATCACAAGGCCTCAAACCATGGTCCAAGCTAAAGGATCTTAGATGTTACGTAAATGAGATGCTGGGTTGCTACAATCATGCAGTAAAACTAAAGTGAATATCTGAAATAAGAGAATTGATGGAGGTGGTTTTGCATATGAATATATGCTGTGTTGCTTATGTGGAAAACTGGAATGCTTCCTATGATAAGCCCTGAAGTGTTGCAGAAGCAGACTAAATGCTGAGCAATTAAGAGACAGAGGCAGCATCTAGTTTAAGGTAGATTTGGTCTGTAGCTTTACAGGTGCTGGTTTACACACCAAAAGCAGTTCCACTGTTAAATACCGTTAAATACCTAACTGAGAATTCTATAGTCAAATGAAGATAAATAAATGGGTCAATTTAGGAAACAGGAACTGGTGACACAATGTGAAATGGGATTTTAAAAATTAGAAAACCAAAACAGGATTATGATCGAGAAAATCAAGTGTTAAGGAACAGAAAAAAAAACACATTTGAACATGACTTCAAACATCTAGAACGTTCTCTTGTCAAATCTTTTTTGATGTGTCTAATGTGTGAATTTGAGCTCGAGAAGGTATCTGATTCGGCACTGGCTTTCCTTGTAGATGAGATATTCACTGTTGCTAAAGCAACTGTTTATGAACTCTGGCTGCTCAACAGGTGGACCCTGAGGAACCGTCACACTCTTGCCGTCAAGGGTGATGGTGCTGTCCTTGGAGGCATCTGGAATGTGGAAGAATCTTCATGAAGTTCATAAACGGATTAATCATTTATTTGTAAAGTGGGTCAGATGTCTTATGAGGCTAATTTGTTCTTATATAAATTAAAACTGAATGAAAAATAGTCCTCTGACTATGTTTTCGGGATCTGAATATAAACGACTTCAGCAGAGCTTCAAATCAGGACAACTGCAACTATTTTATAGTAACCAAGATTTGGAAGCTGTCCTCTGTGAGAAGCAGCATTTGGATGTGTGTGCCGATTATACGTGATGCAAATATAATACCTCAAGATCAGTGATAATCTGACTACAATAAGTAAAGAGAATAGAATTTTCGCTACTGGCCAATTGAGCTAGTGCAGTAAATAATGTGATCTGATGTACTTTTTACTTGGCAGTGGGCTACTGCTCACTTTCTTGCACATGCTCTTCGCCTCAATGGCTATGTGACCAATTGGGTGTGCGAGGTTCATTCTCAGCCCTGCGCGCCGCCAAGGGCAGCTGGGATCTCATACCTGGCTCCATTCTTCCACGAGCCACCACACTGTCATAGCCGGTGGGGGCGCGAGTGAGCCCAGGGTTGTCTTGCTCGATGGTGTACTCCCTCCCCAGGCACACCTCATTGAGGAACATCACTCCGGTGCCTCTGGACGGACGCACTTGGGCAGAAACATCACAGCTGTCAATGACAACACTTAAACAAGGGAAAACGCACAGTGGCTCTCTCTGCTCACCGTAGCAGGCAGACTTTCTGTTCTCCGATGCGAAATAGATCCCCCTGCCAACGCGGCCGCCGGACTGGGGCATAATCCGGAGCCCGCTTTTCAGGATGGCCGCCACCACGGCCACGTTGGTTCCGTGCCATAGCAGGCGCCGGTTCTCCAGAGCATCATGTTCTTGGAACCGCTCCGCCTCAATACGGCAGCACATTCCATAACATCGTTAAGGACAGAATCTTTGATCCTATAGATTTATTGCTGTTTTCTGTCATATTATCAAGCATAACACAGACATTCTGTACCTCCTAATGTTCATTTCCACAAAATGTCACATTCAGTAATAACAATCTTTTTCATTACCTCCTTATCTCTGTCTACTTTCCAGACATCGATCAGTTTTAGGTGGTTAGCATCGCCTGTTGACACCAAGTATGTTTCAATTATCTGAAAAGAATAGTACATGTCAATTTATTTTTATATAAAGCCTTTTCCAATCAGTGACAGATCCTGGCAAGGGCAATTGCCCAAGGTGGCATTTTCCGAGGGGGTGCTAGCTTAGCAAACCACGGGTGCCAATCCTGGTGAAGCTTGGTCTTTAACCCCTGCCCAACAGTCCCAAAGCACAAGAAGTTACTGACATACAATAGTCTGAGGCAACAAAAGCAAAAATGATCAGTGAATAAAAAACACCATATAGTTTGAAAGTCATTTAAAGGAAATAAAATACTGCACTATGGTACCTTAAATTCCTTAGTATCTTTTCCCAGTAGACTCAGGTTGCAATTGAGTGACAAATAATTCTGGTCGGCTGGGTGAGGGACATCCTCAATAGCCTCTTCTTTGGCTTTCTCAGTCTTGGCCTTGAGACCCTGAGCAATTTCAATATCTGCCAGAACCTACAGGACATAATACAAGAGATAAAAGAGCTGTTTTCTGAAGTACTAACATGATAGATACTGAAATTGTATTTAAAAGCAGTCCTAAGGATTAGGGATGCACCGATCCCACTTTTCCTGTCCCGATACCTGGGCTTTGGGTATCGGCCGATACCGAGTACCGATACCAATGTTTAATTAATAAGCACTGTTCGGTTTTCTGTATTAGTGAACAAAGCGTACACCCAGGTGTACTTATATTGGTTATTGAAACTGAATAACATTAAATATGCTAGCACACCTCAATAACATGCTACGTTAGTTGTTTAATGTTAGATATAAATAAGGCTTCAGTTATTTCTCTCGCTTCTTCAGAATTTGCGCTAAAGTTCATACATTTTCATACATGTAAGCGGTAGATCATTTTAAGCGATTTAGCTTAGTTGAAACCTGAATTTTCAGCTCAATCATTTATATCAGGCTTCTCAATTCTCAGCTTGCATGGTCTTTACAGAGGAACAAAACCTTGACTGTAAATGCTGATTTATACTTCTGCGTCGAATCTCCATCATAAGTAGGGCATAGCCGCGCACCCTCCGCCGTAGCCTGACGCGCATCTCCCCAGAAATGTAACTGCACGTTGCGGCGGCGCAGACCGCGAGAACTGTGACCGGTCCGCTTGACCATGATCATGTTTTCCTTTTTATAGGAGCGAAAAAAGCGTATACCCAGGTGTACTTATATTGGTGATTGAAACTGAAGCGTTATTTATATCTAACATTAAATATGTTCAGTTATTTAATGTTAGATATAAATAGCACATTGGTTTCATTTTCTCTTGCTTCTCCAGTATTTGCGCTGAAGTTCATTGTTGCGGTCTTTCTCTGCTACCATTAGCAAACTCTGTGTACACGGCGCTATGGTGCGTCTTTAGATGTTTGATCTAATTGCTTGTGATAAATGATGTACTGTCCCTTCTTCCTCTTGACACTTTAGCAGAACAGACCATATAGTGTAGCAATTAAGCGGTATCAGTTCTTGGTAAGGGACAGTTTTTACGAGTACGAGTATGAGTATTTGACCGCAGTATCTGTCCGATACCCGATGCCAGTATCGGTGCATCCCTACTAAGGATCATCATAGGCACACTAAGTAATACAGCCACGTTGAAAGACGAACAAGGCTAACGTTCTATCTCACCAGGAGCATCTCTTTCTTCTTCTCCAAAATGTCAGAGGTACTGATGACAGGAGGCTTCTGTCGGCCAAAGTTGTGTGGGATGATTGTATAGAACTTTGAGGACAGCTCTTCCATGACAGTCTTCCGCCTCTTCTTCTTCAAGGCCTCTTCCAGCTCTTCGAGAACCTCGAACCCTTTGGCAATCTGCGCCTTGCTCAGCTTCCCAAGAGGCATCTTCTTTATGTCTGTGAACCAGAGCCAGTCAGCGTGCATCATCAATGCCATTGTTGATTCACAAACATAACAAAAGAGAGACTACAATATATACTATGAATTTATAAATTATATTTTCACCAAAAATTCAAGAAATTCACATAAAACAAAATATTACACAGCATACAAATTTCTCCAGAATCTATTACAAATCCAATTCAAGACCAAGACCTTGAATGATAGAGTCCGAGTCAAGACCAACACTTTTTGGACATCGAGACAAGAAAAAATGAAGTTGAGACCATGACTTTAATTATAGTCATTTACTGTCAACATCACCCCTGTTATTTATTAAAAGTAAAATTTTATTATTTAAGCATGACAATAAAACTGGTCTGTCTGATGATTTGTTTCAATGTCCCCTGAATTCTCCAGGTCCCCCCCATAGGTTTTTGCCAAATTCTGCATATATGTAAATGTTTTTGCGTGTGTGTGCCTTGTGATGGGTTATCGCAAGGGTTATTCCCTGTCTTACGCCCATAGCTCCCAGGGTAGGATCTGGACCCCGTGGTATAGAAAATGGATGGATGGATGGAAATTGATAGTAGTTACTTGCACCCCTGTGACTCCTGTGCTTTAATAATACCAGCTATGGGGTGGATAAAATAACGAAGATACATTAATATCAAGAAATTTTATGTGGAACAGCGCCACCCTGTGCCTTCAGAGCGGCGTCAGTCCTTCTCAGAGTAAGGTCATTCACATCCTGAGCTGTGTGTAATGGGACATTGCAACTTTCTTTTAGAAGACAAGCCTCTAGCACTATGAGGAATGAAGATGGAAATCTACTTCACACTATGTTCAAAGATGATTGGATCTGGTAAATGGGCAGGTCATGGAAGACATCTGATCTCATCCTTGTATTAATGAAGCTACTCCTGAATTTGTTTTGCAACGTGTACAAAAACATCAAGAGGAAATAATAGGTTTGCTTATCCAGTTTGTAGTTTGTACCATATAATTGCCTGGGGTCTTATTTATAAAACAGTGCGTAGGACTCATACTAAAAGTATACATACGCACAAAATCCGAAAAGGGCATGTGCAATAAAAAAAAAAAGATTTATAAAACAGTGCATACGCACACCTTCAAGCAATGTTCTCTTTATAAATCACACTCTACCTGGAATTGTGCGCACAGGGATCAGCCTCATTTTCTGCCCTTTACAGGCCCAGTGCAAAACACCACATGAACATTGATGAGTACAAATTAAGCCATAAATGGTCATCGCAAAACACCTCAAGAAAATTTAAGAATACAAATTAAGTCCGAGAAACGTTTACTTATTGTGGCAACCGAGAGGAGGTGCAAGAAAAACTTTTCTGAAACAGAAACTGAGGTGCTTGTGGGTGAGGTGGAGACTAGAAAAAATCATTTTGTTTGGTGCTCACAGTGGTGGGGAGACAAACAAAAAAATGCAGCGAATGGAAATACGTTGCAGATTCTGTTGTTGCTGCAAACGCAGCAAACAGGACAGTACATGAATTTTTTTTTTAATGGCTTGATCTGAAGGTGACTGGAAAAACAAGAATTGCAACCCATCGTCCCCGAGCTGTCACCTTTGGAAAGACGTTCAGCATAAATTTCTCACACACCCATCTAGGAGTGATTTGAACAACAAGGATGAAAATGATTATGATTGTCTCATAATCAGACTGATAGCTTCACACCTTGTCCAAATGATCGTGACAATCCAGTCATGTCCACCACTAATATATTTACATTTCAACAGCTGTGGTGTGACACGGCGCTGATGAAAAATTATAAATGTGGTTTGATTTAAGATTTACGTTGGCTTATATATTTTTCTAATAATAATTATTAGCCATAATACAAACAAAGCCACTTTTTTCTATGATAAAGTACATGTATATGTGAAGTGTGCTATGAGGTGAAATTAAATGTACAAGTTATGACTCACAAGCACAAGGCATCAGTATATGTGTAATGATGCCACTCATATTTTTCCTACAATCTGGCTTCGATTCACCATCTCAACCCGGGTCACCAATTTCCTCTAAAATGTTCAACAGATGGGTCAGAGTTTCCGTACGGATGCGCACATTCTGCCGTCAAGTTTGTTTCTATAGATCACAACGTTTGCGTGGGAAGTGGCATACGCCCCTTTCATGCTCCCGTTTTGTGTGTACACAATGGTTATAAATGAGACCCCAAGAACATACGAAAAACAAAATGAACATTACATGGCCTAATTAAACAAAAAAACACCTGCATTCCTTATAGCCAATACAAGGCACTTTATCTGTATGTGCCTTATGCATTTGTGTTATGTGGGATCCAGTCAATTTTAATTATCTTATACTAGGGCACTAGAATTTATAATGTCCATTCATCTATCCAAATTCTGGCTGCTCATTACAGGGTCACAAGGGGCATGGAGCCTCATCTCTGGCAGCAGGGGGTTCAAGACAGGGGTACAGCCTGGATCGGATACCTGTCTATCATAAGGAAAGTTATGTTTTGGGGGAAAACATCTGAACGTACAGTACTGTGCAAAAGTCTTAGGCAGTTAAGAGAAATGTTTAAAGCTATTCTATGTGGAGTAAATGCAATTTTGCCCAGAACAAAAAACACAATTTAGCATTAGAACATAAGCAATCTAAGAGTAACACGATAAAAACTGCTTTGCTATATGGCTGTGAGACATGGACGCTATCCAGCAATCTGAGACCAAGAATCCTTTGGTACTGTGTCCTTTCGGAGAATCCTTGGGTACCACTGGTTTGACTTAATGTCAAATGAGAGGTTTCTCAGGGAGTCCCAAATGAGGCACATTACCTGCATTGTGACAGAGCGTCAGTTTTCGGCGTCATGGCCATGTGACGTGATTCCCTGAGGGTGATCTGGCTCACAGGATCCTCATTGCTGAGGACCCGAGTAGCTGGACCAGGCCAAGGGGACGCCATGTAACATCTGGCTATGGCAGATATACGGCCATTTCTAGAGGGTGGGACTGGACTGCATGTCGGCCTGGGGGGGTTGCCAACAGGGATCCCAAGCTGTTTTGCCATATAGTGGATGTGGCAATGGGCTGTACAAGTGTATGCTCGCCAACCTGACCTCATCTGGCCTGATAAACACTAGTAAGAATTTCTTCTGTTCTCAAAAAAGTTAGTGATATCTGGTCGGATGGCTTGATGAACACTGCTTCGATTCCCAAATTTTTCCTCAGGGGCATCACAGCCATTCCATTTATTTATTAATTTTCCCTGCCAGCTCACTTAATTAATTAATTTAATTAGTTAAAAAGTCAATGAGATATTGATTAGCCATATGAGGTGTGCTAGGGGTCAAGTAAAAAAAATACATGAGTGTACTGGACGGTTGCTGGAAATATTGGGATGATTTTAGCAGAATTTTAAAATGGCTAAACTAACACACTTGGACAGGCATAATGCCATAGTTTTACACCAACATGAAGATCATTTAAAAATAATTTTCTTTGGCTGCCTAAGACTTTCGCAGAGAACTGTATATCACATTCTGATTCTATACAGCTGAATAAAATGAAAGCCACAGAAGCAACAGATGAATGGGAAGATGTCCATCTCAAGCTTAGATTCCATCTAAAGAATGAGGTAATTAGTAGAGATACACACCTAGGTTCATGCACTCCATAGCCTCATTAAACATGTCATTGCTGAAGATCAGCTCAATGAGTCTCTGCGTGGACTTGTCCAAGGTACATGGTAGAATGTTCTTTTTGACTCTCCCACCGGCCTCGTCCACCACGTCCATCTGCAAGAGGTACATGTGGCAGTATCACCTCTCAACGCCACACCATGTGTGTTTTTGTACTGGCCTGACAGTAAAGAACGCTATAAAGGGGAGTGTCACTGGAACTCACTTATCCGGCTCATCATATTTCCCCTTTTGTGGATATTTATTCTGCAGCGATACAACACAAGACAATCCTGGGTCTCAGCATAACAGATATAATGTTTCCTTCCCTGCATGGTATATTATAGCCAGTGCTTGAGAGCTTCATAACATTTGGTAAAAATATAGATATGTACTGTATGGATTCATGGGAAACTGTGTACATTGATGGGTGAAGTTACCTCTAAATCATTAACATCACTATTCCCTGTTTTATCACTATTTAAAACTGTCACTACATGTTTTCAGTAATAGACAAAGAAACACTCAGAAATACATTTGGTGTATTGGTTAAGAGATATGGGGCTAATTTCAAAGATAAGTTCGGGATACATGTGCCAATCAGGGGGTTAGAGAAGCGCACTTGTGATTAAAAAGTTGCTGGTTCGAATCCCTGACTAGCAGGGTACTGCCCCCAAGCACTGGTATGTCACATATGGGTCACAATATTTCTGCTAATTTCACCTGTAAATGAGAGATTTCTCACCTTCACCTCCACATCCTGGTCTCCATCCACTTCAATAAGTGTGTATTTCCCTTGGTGAGAAACAAAGTTTTCCCGGTCGCTCCACTTGTTTTTTGTCTTGTCTTTAAACTTCTTCTCAAACACTTCAATTGCTTTGTTAGGGCTTTGGAAACTCAAAGCTGAGGAGGCCCCAGTCTCCCCCTAAAGGAACATAGAGCGAAATCTCAAGTCTCTGGCCAAAGTCAATGTTCACTTTTACAGGTTTACAAAGGTGTTAGGCTCC
The DNA here is from genome assembly GCA_011763525.2 of Mormyrus iriodes. NCBI lineage: Eukaryota > Metazoa > Chordata > Actinopteri > Osteoglossiformes > Mormyridae > Mormyrus > Mormyrus iriodes. The sequence goes on along the minus strand of JAAGVU020000123.1, from coordinate 10,126,363 downwards.
AAAGACAATGTACTCAAGTGTGTCACACTGAAAATGAGCTGAAGTTGATCAATGTTAAGTGGACTTACCACTCTGCCCCACCTTGTCCAACAATAGAACTGTCCATTTCCCGTTTGTAAGACTTGAATAACATAAAATTTGTTGTTGTTCTGGCCAATGTTGGTTTGATTGAGCATACAATCATAGTCTTCATATACCTAGTGGGTGGAAAAAAAACATTAAACATAACCCACAAAAATCAAATGCAACACAGGGTGACTTCACTTTATTTCCATTCACTCTGACACTTTATTATTATGCATCCACTCCCCCATTTTCTAACTGCTTAGCTAATATAAACAAAATGTAACTGAATTACAGCATGTATAACAAAATATGATACGTGCTTTTTGAATACTCTTAGTCAATTTGAAATAGTGCACCAATGATATAAATGAAAGATATTTAAAATTATCGCCAAATTTAGATCATGAGAAATTTTGAGACAGGCTTACCACTTATCGTAACTGTATGTCTGTAAGCCATGGACACATACCAAATGCCACACAGATTCACCAGTTTACCATGATGTCTTCCCAAAAGAGAAAAAAGACCCCACTAACACTTGGAGAGGTTACGCCCTTGCATACTTTGGACACCCCCCGCACACAATTGTTAACGCTCCACCTTGGCACAATACTGAGTGCACTGCTACTTCCTGATCATTGTTCTCACCTGTGTGTCGTCACCTGCTTGACTATTTAAACTCCTAAGTCTGTCCTTTACTTATGAAGTCTCTTGTTTAGCAGTCAGTCGGGGGGGGGGGTGGTGGTATAATTCTTTTGTATATTTACTTAGCAAATGTTTTTGCCCATAGCAATGTACAAGTGACGCAAATAGCACATTACAAACTTACGTGCTTCTGAAGAGTCAACTACGCGTAAGTGCAGCTAGACTGAGCTTTCAATGAATCAACATATGGTTTTGGATTATCCTTTAATAATTTTTGTCCTTAATCACCCCTTGCCTCACTGACAATTATATTTGGGTTTTGTAATAATTTGGGTTATGCTAATCCACATTTTGGATTATTATTGTTTGGAGCCCATACCATGTTATAAAAAGACACACTCAATTCAAAGAACTGCGGATGGATTCAAACCTATAACCCTTCAGTGGTGGTGAGACAAGAACCCTAAGCCACCAGGATGCTCAGAACCTTAAGATATTTACTGCCCTAAATATGGAGTAAACATTGCGAGTTAAAAAAAGTGTAGTATGCCATATATACATATATACATACATTTCTCAAACGCTATGGACATGCAGATGGAAAGCAGTAAACAGACACATTCATTTCTTATAGAGAGGAAAAGCAATGATTGATTACTTGACTTATTGACTGATGGTCTGATTGGTTTGTGCAGGCATGTCGTGGGACCGATTCCCCCGCTCACCTCGGCTGGCATGTGCTCACGTTCAAAATGCACATCCGCCTTTCTGTGGCTCTGCTCCTGCGGTCCCGCTGCCTTTAAGGCCTCCTTGGCTGTCTTAAAAGCATCCTTTGGGGTGCCGGGCTCTTCCTTCACCTTCTTTCCACCTGCTTTTGTGGCTGAAGCTCCCTTTCTCTTTGGTGCCATCTGTCAAGAGCTCTTCTCCTTGTGAAACCACACACAGTATTTTTTATTATAATTATAGCCACCTGTAACTCATGTCTATATACAGACATTTAATATATTTTAATAATTTACAGTACATATGAGGCCACAATCAATCTAAGGTATTCTAGTATGCAGAAGGCAATGGCTGCAGCAACAAATCTGCCTAGATCTACTCTCCCTCCGTCATATGTCAAAACTTCCAGTCTTCTAAAAACCTTAAATACATGATGTCCCCGGTGTGATACATCGTTCAAACGAATCACGTCGTACAACAGATTCAAAATAAACGCGACCGAACCCCTATTTAAACTTCTGTTTATTTTTCTTGACTGAAATGACAGCTGAAACTGGCTAATAATGGGCGTATAATGAATTCAACAAGCCCGATGGTAAAATAAAAACATACAAACAACAAATCAAAGGTAATATTCTTTAAGAAGAGATTGAAAATACATTTAATTACCTTAAGTTGGTAGAGCCAATGACTTCCGACAACTGCAACTACAGCAGTGCGCAATTACTTCGCCGATATCACGTGTGTGTTGTCGTTGCTGTCAGTCCCTACTCGATTTGTAAGTGCGCATGCGCACCAATGTTGCGCATGCGTATATAACATTATACTTTGTATCCCAATGTCAGTTATTTTTATTCGGGATAGGGGTGTGTATGCTTTTCGGTTAGTTGTGACGTTCTTATATTAATTATCAAAGAAAACCTTGTCGGCGTTTGTACATCCTGCAAAACTAAGCAAGTCACAAACTGTAAAGGCTACCATATTCAGGGTTGTCAACTTTGGTCATCTGTCTGGAGCGAGATTTTCGAGACAAGTCTGCACGCTCAGTTTAAAAGTATATAACAGTTTTATTATCTTGTAAATAGTCTGTAGGTTTGCAGACTGCCCCAACGCTTTTGATGTAACTAATTTGGAGTTTATATAATATATAATAAATAATATAGATTTGCCGTAAGATTTCTTACGTGACCGTGGGAGTCTAAAAGCGTGAATGTCACGCAAGATCCGTGAGAGTTGGCAACCCTGCTATATTTGACGAATGTATTGGCCGAATCATTCTGAGCGTATAAGGAGGCTGAGCTTTGGGACACAGTGGCTACATTGTAGATACAGACTCTGCCTGCAATTGTTATTAATTCATTTACCCCCCCCCACCGTCCCCGCATCCATCATAACCGCTTATCCCGGTCGCGGTTCATTTCTACTCAATTGAAACAGTTTACTGAAACAGATAATATGTTTTACAGGTAGGCATTTTCACTGAAGCATATAAACAAATACACAGTAATACGACACATTGGGGAGGGGGGTGCACCAAGGACAGTATAACTGCCGTTTGTGGATTTGGTGCCCCAGCCTACTCCAGCACTTCACTTCGGTTAGCCCCTCCATTAGTTGTCTTACACTTTTTTAATGATAATTAATTAACTGAAGATTTAGCAAGACATATCACTTTATTATTATTAATGTATGTTATAATATATAATAAAAATAATGAAGTAGTTATGCTAAATGGATGTAAGCATAATTAATTCAAGTCGTTCTTTGTGGAACTGAAGTTTCCGCAGTGTGTTTCTCTGTTTTAATTCTTGATACGCATACTTCCGGTTCAGAGCCGGCCGACCCAATTACATTTCAACAATTCTAGTTTCCGGCTGAGTGTTCAATAGAAATGTTCCATACATCCAGAAGGTGGGCTTCCAGTGCTTAGGCGTACATTGTTACAGCCTATTAGAACCATTTATCCTGAGTGGGCGTGGTGTTAGTCCTTCGCACGTGGGAGAGATTGCTTATGAGAGAAGAAGCATTTCCTGAGGCGATTAGTGTAATAAGAATTCGGTAGGAATACTAAACAGGAATATCTAAAATTATTTGAAGAGATATTGTACAGTATGTCGTCTTTCTTTATTAAGAAAAAGGGGAGCGCCAAAGTTTCTCGAACAGATGAAGAGTCTGGCAGGAAAAGAAAGGTGGGTTTGAACGATCAGCTTTTCCATTGCAGCTTGCGTAGGTAAATGTCCGGTTTTTCATTAGTAGCTTTTCACCACATGTTGAACCAAGTTTAGATATGAGGTTTGTCAAAACATCTTTAGATTTTTAAGTAATTGTAAACCGAAGTTAGGTCACAGTGTTGGTGCTTTCAGGGTGACGGTGATGCTAAAAGTAAAGGAAGCCTGAGGAAAGTTAAATCTAGAAGGCTGAACGAAGAAATCTCAAGTGACTCGGAAAACGAAAGGTAAGCTCATAGTGATTAGTTTTTTTAGCTTTTCAAAGCAACCGATTTATTTTTCTAAATGTGGTCTTTATTGCTTGATTTATAATAATAAAAATTTTTATATAGCCCGCAAGTAAGTGGGAAAAAAGACGCTGAGGAGGAACGGTTCGATGAGACCGCTCAGGACAAGAAGCTCCGTCTGGCCAAACGTTACCTAGACCAACTACGGGAAGAGGGTGAGCAAAAATGTGGAATGACGTTGCATTTCTGCTATACAAAATTTTTTTCGTGTGTGTAATCGTGAAAGTGAAGACTGCAGTTTATGCACAGTAACAACACATGGTATTAAGGTGGAAACGCCTCTCATTTTAAACTAAACCTGTTCATGCACAGCCCCATAACAAAAAACGTGTGTTTTTTTTTAGAGGAGAAGGCAGCTGAAGACCAGTCTTATGAGGCAGCAGCGATTGCTGGTAGACTTCAGGAGGAAGTGGTAATTTCCATCACCATACAGTCCTCAACAGAGAAACATCTGTTACTTTTAAATTGCTCATGAACTGCTTAAGTTATGTCATTCTTTTCCTTTAGCTTGAACAGAAAGGGAAACTTCAACGCTTCGTTGCAAGAAATGTAAGTCCTAAGAGGTTTGCTTATATGTATGTGTTTTTCAAGTGTACCTGGAGGGAAGACTTTTCATTGCTTTTTGTGATGTTTTACAGTACCTGACCCCAGATCCTGTTGACTTTCGTCTATTAAGAGGCCATAAGCTTTCGGTTACCTGCCTGGTTATTTCACCGGATGACAAGTTCATCTTCTCTGCGTCCAAGGACTGTTCAATTATCAAATGTCAGTGACTGTCAAGCAAAGTGCTGTCTTTCCTGTCTTGGTTTTGTAGGTGTAGTTATACTTAGGCACTTTATTATTCCTGAATATTCATAGATACTTTATTATAGATGTCTGCATTATTCTTGAGTACCTTTTGCTTAGATAAAATGGCCTCTGTTTGTGCTTGGATCTCATTGTCATATATTCTTCAAGTTGTGCTTTATTAATGCAGGGGATGTAGAGAGTGGTCAGAAATTACACACGGTAGCTGGAGGAAGGAAGGGGACCGAGGATCGCCATGTGGGCCATACTGCACACATCCTCTGCATGGCGATATCATCAGATGGCAAATACCTGGTAAGGCTGCACACTTACCTCAGTGTTGGACTCCTCTAGACAAAATGATGTGCATTTTTTTTTTTTTTTTTTTTTTAGCAGCTGAAACTAATAAACACACTGGCACAGTTTTGATCCTTCGCCTACAAGTTTGAAATCTACACAGGAAGTTGGAGAGTAATACAGTACATATTGAGAAGAAATTTTGCAAGGAATTCAGTTCTGTCATTTCATATGTAAATATTTTTGCAGGCTTCTGGTGACATGAATAAGTTAATCATGATTTGGGATGGAGCAACATGTAAACACCTGCACAAGTTAACAGGGCACAGAGATGCTCTTTCGGTGAGCTTTCATACCTTTCTCGCCTTCTGTTTGCATTCTGGAGTTTAGCAGCCTGTTTGATGGGCCTGTGTGTGTTTTATGTCCAGGGCCTCTCGTTTAGGAAGGGCACTCATGACTTGTATAGTGCGTCTAAGGATCGAGCAGTCAAGGTGTGGAATGTGGATGAGAATGCATATGTGGAAACACTGTAAGTATCGCCATGTCGGCAAAGTCAAAGAAGCACGTTGACCATTCCGACTTGATGCCATAACCTCAGTAAAATATACTAAACTGGCTGTGAGTCTGCATCAGCAGAGAGTGATGGGAGTTGCCCTCTCCAGTTTCGGCCACCAGGATGCGATCACGGGCTTGGACAGCCTGAGCCGGGAGCGGTGTGTGACAGCGGGGGGCCGAGATGGCACTGTCCGGGTGTGGAAGATCGCGGAGGAGTCGCAGCTGGTGTTCCACGGCCATGAGTGAGTGAGAGAGAGAGAGACACACACAGCTGCTTCTTCTGTGTGAAGAGTGGAGCAATGGGCTGGTCTCGTTGCACCTAAACTAAAAGCATTGTCTGATAACCGTAGCATTTTTCCTGTTGCTAAACATACTTTACGCCATGGCTGTGCCTTTTTGACTGTTTACGTCTTGGACATTAATGTAGATGAAGGCAGGGAGTCTGACTCTGTTTTCTGAGGTCTGGCCTTGTCAGCAGTGCATCCTAAAGGTGCAGGTCTGGTACTTAACTCATAACCACTCATATGCAGTTCCTTTGTTATAGAGTTGTGTGCTTATGTAGATGTGGGATTTTTTTTGTGAAATCTACATCCATCACTCTGCCTGTCTCTTGTATCGTGCATGTTTAACTGTATTGCAGCAAAAAGAATTTCCTTTGATCTTTATCGCATTCTGTGACAGCTCAACCCTAGACTGAACTGTAAGTTGCAGCGATAATCCCCCCCTGGTTTTTTATTTGTGCTACAGGAATCCCCCTCTCAGCATTGTCTCCATTGAGGGAGCTCGTTTAGAGACATATCTAAACTCTGGATTATATCTGGCTGACATTGGTTGACCTCAGTTTGAATTCCATGTACTTGGGTTCCCACTTAATTACAACTCTTCTGTCATCTGTGTGTTATAATTATTGCTAACATTTTAAAATAAAACTCTTTTTATGCTTCAGGGGTTCCATTGACTGCATCCAGCTCATAAATGAAGAACATATGATAACGGGAGCAGATGATGGGTAAGCAGGATCATCGAGTGCATGTGGGGATGATGATTGTTAAGCCAGATCGGCATGTGTGCATAAGATGATGATGGCGGCGGTGGTGGTGGAGGTGATGATGATGATGATGATGATGATGGGTAAGCCGGATTGTCGTGTGTGCACATGCTCCCTTACCCTTCGTTCATGACAGTGATGAGCTGCACTGGGACTGACGGTTGGCCTCCTTCCCCAGGTCTTTGGCCTTATGGAGCGTCAACAAAAAAAAGCCGCTCTGCACTTTGAAGCAGACGCATGGTTTCCATGGAGACAGCGGCCTGCAGCAGCCCTATTGGATATGTGCTGTCGCTGCTCTACACAACACGGATTTGGTGGCCTCAGGTACGCGTAGGCTTAAGAGAGGGAGGCGTTTGAGCCGCCCTACTGCTGTTGAAGTGGAATGCTGTGTCGCATCTTCATTTATTATTTTCTACACCGTCATGATTTTAAATTTGTAAAATATCTAGTGATTCTGGAAGTGAGGTCAGGTCAGTGAGTGTTTAGGGTACAGCTGGCAGCAGCAGTTTGGGCAGGCAGGGATGTTTAGGGTCAGACAGGCGGATTTGGGGATTGGATCTAATCTCACTGGGGTGGGGCTGTGCCCCAGTCCAGCACAAAATAACTGCACATTCAGACTCCTTTAATTCTCATTGGTACTGTTTTGTGAACAGTAATCTTTAATCGGTTTAGTATTTTTCTGAATGATTCTTCTATATTAAACATGATCTTCTTTGCTGGATTATGAGGATGTCACTATGTGTATGTTGCTGTCTAATCTGGAGACCTAAGTCAGACTGGCTGCAGATCAGGTTCTGCTGGTGTGAGCCTGAGTGCGGAGGCTAACCATACTGTAATTGCACAGGTTCCCATGATTCCCAGGTGCGGCTGTGGCAGTGTGGCGAAGGCTGCCGTAGCCTGCAGGCTCTCTTCAGCATCCCAGTGGTAGGCCCCTCTCTGTCTCGCTTATCAGCCCCATTGATCAGTATGAGAGGCTTTTTCCATGGAATAAATCAAGTCGTCCTTCCAGTCAAATCATCTTATCATGGTGTGATAAATAGATTGAAGTAGTTCTGGTTGGCTTTGCACACTTTATCATCTCATCCATCCACCCTGAGTACATTGACGGCAGGGCCTGGATCCTAGCCAGAGAGCATAAGGTCCAGCTCGGGGGTCTGTCTTAGATGGGATGCTAGTCTGTCGCTGGGAACATACATTCACACGCTGTGGGTGATTTAGATATCAAGTTTTATTGTACAGGGTGGGGACAGGTGCATGGGGGGAACAAACAGCAGTGCAGTAGGAGAATAAACCATACATAAGTAATATGTCATGTGATATGGGGACAAGGAGGTAACACTTGGCCTAAGTGCCAGTGTTTGGAATGCAGGAGGTGATTATGGAGAAAATACGAAACTCCGCACACACAGCAGATTCATTACCGACTGAAAGCCTTAGCCCTGCAGATGTGGGGTGAAAGGGCTGCCCACTGAGCTGCAGGATACACCCGCAAAAAAGAGCGAGGCATTTCAAAGCCACCTTAAATACGTTCAGTACCAAGCCTTTCTAATAGAATGCCAGGCTGTGTGAAATCCCAGCAGAGCCCCGCTGAGCACAGAACATGGGGAGGATATGTTTGCCATGGTGTTCAGTCCGCCATCTTTCATCTGACAGGAAGGTTTCGTGAACAGTCTGAAATTTTCAAACTCTGGAAATTTCCTGGTGGCTGGAGTTGGCCAGGAACACAGGTAATTACTTTCCTTTATATTTATGTCTGTGAACAATGTCAGCATTAAATTACTACAAGGGAGCAAAGGCAAAGGTGGCAATGTCTCAGTGGTTTTCCGTCATTATGAAATTGATTAAATGACGTGTTAGGAGGTTGTATTTCCTCATGCGCCTGGTGGCTGTAATATGAGTGGTTTGGGGAATGATGTGGAAATGCAAAATGGAAAAAGTATTCAGACCGGTTTAAGTATGTGCTTCAGAAGACGTTTCAATGGACAACCGAGATTTGTTGCTTTCTATCTCTGACGAACCTGTACACAATATAAGAATTAATGTTGTATTATATGAAATTGACAGGAGACCTGTAAGTAGTTGTTTGTGTTTGATATTTTATATTATATCATCACCCACTCCAGAGATTTAACATATTTAAAATGCGATTATTTTAAGAAACATGTGGCACTTGCAATCAACTATATGCTATTGGAAGTTGGGACAGTAGGTGGCAGTGTCACCTGAGCTTTTTTTCTGGAGGCAAACAGCAGCCTGTACAAAATTTAATTTAGGGAATTTTTTTTTCCCCCCCCCTCCATTTTTCTGCCACTGTTAACGAGCTCTCTGTGTGACAGGCTGGGCAGATGGTGGAGAATTAAGGAAGCAAAGAATGGAATTTACATCATTCCACTGAAGAAACAAGACTCAAGCAAATGATGGGAATAACATGCATGAATATAAAAGCTTGAGCAGGCTGACATGTTAACTGTACACTTTTTGCTGATTAAATAATTTGAATAGTTATAATTTGTGCCATGCATCTGTTGGATATAGAAGCCGACGAGCCAAAACATTATGATCACCCCCACTTGAAGCTAATAATGTTGACTGTCTAGTGAAAAGGGTGCCTGTCAAGGTCTGGGATACATTAGGCCGCTAACCTTCAGTACTTTTAGTTGACATGTTGAATACAGAAATGGGCAGGGATAAAGATCTGAGTGACATTGACAAGGGCCAAATCATTATGTTTGGGTCAGATCACGTCTGCAACGACAAGGCTTGTTGGGAGCTCACAGTCAGCTGTGGTGAGTACCTGCTGAAAGGGTTCTGAGGAGGGAAAAGCCCCAAACTGCTGACGGTGTTAGACGGCCAGGATTAAATGATGTGGGTGTGAATAAAGGCTATTCTGTCTGGTACAGACCATAATTTTGATGATGATCATGGGATGATGTGGCACGAAACATAAGACATTTAGCCCTGTTGCGTGTGGGGCTGTGGAACCTTGGGCCAATCACAGTGCCTATGCTGACCCAGGTCCATTGTGGAATACGCCCACATTTGACACAAGCATTTGGACCAATGAGGGTCACCTGGACTGATGATTCCCGATTTAGGTTGTATCATGTGAGCGGCCTGGTACGTGTCGTGCATCTGTGGGATGCGTTGGACTGACAAGTCCGATCCACGTGTGCGTAGCCCCATATGCAGCAGGACTCGTTCTGGGTGCCATGACACATCACTCCGATGATCATCAGAATGATCTGCCATTTGGCTACAGGAGCCCTTCTGTTAGTTTATACCACACAGGATAGCCCTACTAAACTGATTTCCAGAAATAACAGCTGTTAAGGAAACGTGCGGTTAATTTGTTATAATATATTTATTTAGTGAAATGTAATAAAATGTCTTTGTGTACCTCGATGAATATATATTCTTGCTCATTAAAGAGAACTCTAGCTTCCAATACAACATAAACTGTTTCTAATTTATTTTAAAACCTAAATTGCATAATAAATATCAAAAGGTCAGACAGCTGGAATATTAATATAATTAAAAACAGATTTTATTTACATAAGAAAGCACAAAATCTACATTAAAACATTTCCTTTGATACATTGTAAAGCTTACATGGTTTGCATGACTCAAAAATGTTTCTTTAGTGTTGAAGAAGGTGTATATTGAAATGTTTTGTTATAGCTACTGATCAGAGAATGGGTTGACAGAACATAGTATTCACAGCACTTGAAGACGACAAACTCGGACTTCCTATATCTGTAACACTTGGGATTATTATTATTATTATTATTATTATTCTTTAACTATCAAGTATAAATAATGGCCGTATTTGGGAGGTAGGGCAGCTGCCCATTTCTCACAAGGAGGATGTTGTAGAGTCCAGCACCTCTCGTCCGTTACACACCGTGGACACAAAGTTGGAGGCAGAGGCTGCAAATGTAGGATTTTTGGTTACACATCCTGAGTGGCTCCTAGTGCTGCTGGCATTGCATTTACATTTGTTTCATTTAGCAGATGCTTTTGTCCCAAGTGACGTACTAATGAGGCAAATAGCTCATTACAAACATATGTGCTGTCAGGAAGTCGACTAGGCATGAGTGCAGCTAGACTGAGCTTCTAATGAATGCCCAGGTACGACACTAAGCAATTTTGGAGCAGGAGCTACACAATGTCTTCCAGACATAGCAAGAATCTATAAAAACAACTATTCAACAAAAAGTGCAACATTAAGAGTGTTCAGGGAAGCTGGCTTTGCTCCTACTCCTTTTCAATACAAACTCTCACCCTCTGCTCCTGACAGGATATTGTGAGATTCTGTTTGCTTTTATGGCAAAGAAATAACTGGAAAAAAATGTCAGTTTTTATGTTTCAAATCTAACAAAGTAATGCTGTAATTTGTAGCCATATGGCCCTGAGCATTGCCTTACTGGGCTGGTCACACAGTGCTATGGGGTGAAGTGGATGCAGGTGAAATTAATATAGTATTCTGCTAAAAATAGTAATAAATGTCATTTAATTCCAAGGAGCTGAAATCTTCCTTTATGGAAAAAAAGCACTTTATTTGCAATTCTGCATAGGGCTGTTATTTCAGAAGCCAGTATCCAGCCAATTAATAAACACATGAATAATCACGTTTTAATAGCCTTACAATTTGCAAACTGAATGAAAATCCAGAATTATGCCACTGATCGCTAAAAGTTAGTAGTGTCTCCTGTAACTATGAGCCTACATTGAATAAACAGTCATGGAAAATGGATGTTGGTGGATGTAGCCCCTTGTTGATGACTGATCAGGACCATAGCACAGTAATGGTGTTGACGGCGAACTACGTACTTTGGGAGAAGCTGGACGGGGGCCCCGTGGTGACGCTGAAGCGAGCCGTCGGTGCTCTCAGTGTGGTCACGTTCTTCTGAGGCTGGAAGAGAATGATGTGTGTCTTGGGGGCAAAGAGGCAGCCCAGAACCACAGAGCCGCTGAGGCTGACTGAGATGCACATGGTGGTGGTCTGTACCTGGGGAGGGGCACCAAGGAGGAGGAGGGGACAGGAAGTTCAGCTTAGCATCCTGTAGTTACTTTGCGTGATGCGTCATGTATCACAAACAGACATAAACTACAGACAAGGAAACGCCACATACAACTGCAGAAAAAAGCCGGAATGAGATACGCTGAACTGGAACACTGTTTACCTTCCCAAAAACTGGACAGATCATTCATGATTTTCAAAACGCCTGAAAATATAAGCGCATACCACTAGTGCGATTAGTAATGAATGAATGAATGAACATTAATGGAGTGCAGCTGTTTGTGGTAGAGCTTCACAATGCTGGCATGCACGCTTGTGTGTTTGTAGCACGTGTTTGCAATGTACTGTGATTGCTGCACTTTTACAAAAGTCTAAAAACTAATAACTGCTACTGGTCAACAAACGAGGATAAGCTATGCTGATCAAACTGTAATTAAAAGTGAGCATATTACAAGCAAAGACCAACTACTATAAATCTTGTTGCAGCTCTGAAATATGTTGCTTCTAATGGGCAAACAACTCAGCTGACCTTGACAGCACAGGTGTCAGCGCTGTACCCTTCATGTTCAGGAATATTTTGGGCTTGAACAACTAATATGCAAAATAATGATTAATAATTAATGCATTCAGTTTGTGTGTTTTGTTTCTGTTTCATGATGCCATTCAGAGCTGCAGAAATGAAATAATTCAGATTTTATCGTACTTGATGGAAGGAAAGTGCAATTGCTACTACCCTTTACAACAGAGGAATTGCATGCAGAACTGAATGTGGTGACTCCTATAGTGCACAAAAGCTGAGTTTAATACATGTTTTTAATTATTTAGCCTGTGATGCAAGTATCTGAATGAAAACATGAAGAAGTGGGACTTCTAAAATGGTAATGTGGGGGCCTTCCTTCAAGGGAAGTGGAAGGGGATGGTGGAAAACGTGAATTTCTTTTATTGAATGGCTATTTGCGTAGCCATAAATGTTGAATACTGTGTTATTTGTTTAGCAAAGACAACTTAAGCCTGCAACTCTATGTTGTAGATGGATGGATTCGTTACATGTGAAAATATACACTTATAAAGACTGATCATTACTGAAGTAATATTAAGCGTTTCATTAATCTGTACAGCCAGTCTCCTTTGTGAGTTTTAAACCTGATTCTTCCAATAGCACCACCCCATCATTCATCATTCAGTCATTAAAAACAGATTTAATTGCATAGGTAACCCGAGACACTAAAATATGTTTTGAAGAACAAATTCAAAGGAATTCCCGGACAGCCTTAGGTTGATAACGCTGAAGGCTCCAGCGGGAGTAGCATCAGTGCCAGTATCAAGGCCTCAGGTGGCCAAGCACAGAGCCTCATCTGGCACATGCAGACCGCCTCCATCGTCATCGGCGCCAGTGGGACACCGCTGCCTTTCAGCCTCTGAGATTAGTTTACACTCCATTCCACACAGTAGCACATTCCTGTATCTTGACCGAGGCCGATCTCGGCCCATTTGGCGCCCCTAGGCGAGCTTCACTGGCGGGACAATTGCACTTTGGGGGGTGGGGGCGAATGCTTGTGCTGCCTAATGGGTTTACTGGTCCTCATCTTAACTGCATGTCCTGTCTGGATGCAGAGGCTTGGGGTTATGGTTATGGTTATGGTTAAGGTTACACACTTTACTTTGCTGTTTACTCTCTGCTCCCTATGGAAGTCTTTCCCCAGAACCAAGCTTCATATGTTACAATATAAACATTATTACTTTAAGTTTGTGAGCCTGTCAAAGGTAAATTGTTGGTATTAGTGTTATACCAACCATATGAAAGCACTGTTTTCATGCATACATATTTTTAATTTTGGTTGTGTTAAAAACTATATAAGCTGATCAAATGTTTTTTTCTGTCTTTTCAACTCCTGTACAATAAAAATTGGTTGGACACAGCTATACTGGTTTTTAAAACTGCAATACAAGTATAGTAGGATAAATGTAAGCATTGAACTAAGTAAAATATCCCAAGTTTTATTTACTTAGTTTTTTTAATTTTGATGTTTGGTGAGGTTTTCCTACTAAATAATTACCATGCATCTTAAAAATCAAGTTTTGAGATCTAGTCACAAGTAACCCAAAAGGTTGTCAATAAAAGATGCATTTTAATGTGATCCTTTGGTCTGAATCATCTCTTTGTTCTTCACTGCAGCAGATTTTTCACTCACATAAAAGAGAGTTGCTCCTTTTATCTGCCTTAAAGAAAGATGATCCAAAGAGTTTGCTTTTATCTGTCAGATCTGCATGTAAAACCCAGATCTGCCAAAAAGGCAAAGAGCTTCAGTATCATTGATATGGAGAAACAGAACTACCAGGCGGCTCCCTACATACGTCTTTTAATGAAGTATGTCTTCAGTGCTGAGATATTCTGTGCAGATCAGGGTCGCCATCTCTCACGCATCTGGCCTAATGGGTTTACTGGTCCTAATCTTATCCTCTCGTGGTCATGGAAGTAATCTTACAGCAAAATATTATTCCATTAGAAACCTAAAATTAGCTACATCAAAAGTGTTGGGGTAGTTTGCAAACCCTACAGATTATTTATAAGGTAATAAAACTGTTACATACATGTAAATGCGTGTGCATGTGTGTCTTGTCTCAAATTGAAAATCTCACGCCAGCCAGCTAACCAAAGTTGGCAACCCTGGTACACATGTAGGCCACATAAAGGTCGCTTACCCTGTAGTCACTGGCGGTAACATAGAATATGGGCTGGAAGGCCAGCCAGATGATGCAGGTGGTGTACATGGTGAAGCCGATGAACTTGGCCTCGTTGAAGTTCTCCGGGCACTTCCTGGTCTTGAAGGCGTAGATGGTGCAGAGCACGATGAGCAGGCAGTCGTAGGTGAGGGACAGCAGCATGCTGGAGTCCTTGCTGTTGCACTTCAGGATGACAATATCCCTCCGCTCCGGCTTCACCTCTTTGCGCACATCCGGCACCTCCACCAGCAGCCAGATTAGCAGCGCCACCAGCTGGCAGGAGATGAGTGCTGAGCAGATGGCCACCTGCGAGGCGGGACTGATGAAGCGCGGCCGCTGGGCGCCGTCTCGCACACCGCCGAAGATGCGTGCGATGCGGTTGGTCTTGGTCAGCAGGGCGGAGTAGCAGATGGCGAAGGAGGTGCCCAGGCCTATGCGGCGCAAGGCGCACACAGAGGCGGACGGCTTGGCCACGTACACAAAGGTCACACTATAGCACATGAGCACGCCCAGCAGCAGGATGTAGGAGAGCTCGCGGCCGCTTGCCTTCACCAGCGGTGTGCCATTATGCTTTGCAAAGACGCCGATCACGAAGAGTGTGCAGAGTATGCCGAGACATGCGATGGTGACGGGCCCCACGGCCCAGGCGTCCCCCCACTGGATGTACTCCTCTGGCAGCTCGTAGCAGCCCGTCAGGTTCTCCAGGGGCCATTGGCCCAACATGCAGTCTGTGCAGGTAAACTCGTCCAGCAGGTACTGGTGGGGCTGGCAAGGAATGCAGATCCAGCAGCACACATCCCCAGGTTGCATGCTCTTTACCTCATTCTTCCTGCAGGGGTCACTGCACTGTGACGTTGGAGGTGCCTGTTGGTCCCACAGGATGTGACTCGTATTCAGCACCAGGCCCTGTGCCCAGTGACCTACCTTGGTGTAGACATATCTTCCGTCGTCCTCGTGGTAATGGAAGATGTTGTAGCGGCCAAGGCTGTCCCCGTTGGCGTCAAAGCTGACAACGTTCTCTGTGTCTGCTGGACGGAACGGCGCTTCAGAATGTGAGGAAGCAAGAAAATGGTCAGGTCATTCAACTCCCACTGAATAAAAATAAACTACATATCACTGTTACATCAAGTTCAAAATGTATTATGTTCTATAAGTCTCTTATTGGAATCACCGTCCTGTGCCAAAGTGTTTGTCCCCCCAGGGATCAATAAACTTTTATCTCATCTTATCTTTTATTTTATAGCCTATTAGTACATGAATAAGACTGGAGGTAGTACAGGGAACAGGTGTGAAAGATGCATGCAGCTGGGCTTTACACCTCTTGTGTTACAGGGATCTCCCTTTTAGACACAGCACCACTCCCGCATGCCCCTCTGTCTCTCTCTCTCTCTATCTCTCCACAGGCTGCCGTGAAATGCTCCTGTTTGTGCTGAGGTTTATAAAACACATTATAAAATAAATGAGCATAAGGGAGAGTGTTGATTTTTTCCCCTAGTTTAAAGGTGTAATTCCCATGAATGGCACAAGACGCATTTTGAAGAAATCCTCTCCTCACATATCCCCCTTTATTTATTGATTATTTATAAATGCTCTTATATAGATGTTGTGTGCCTGATAATGCAAGACTTATGATTGCAAATATCACCATCACAATTCGTTTGTAAAATATAAAAACAGAAAAGAACCTGAGCTAAATAAATCATACAGAAGTAATTTGTCAAATATGGGCCTTTTTTCCTTCAGAATAAACTGTTCTAATAGAGAACATGGATGCTTGGTAAAGTGTCAGGAGAATATTGTTCAGCCTGGTATCCCTCACAATACTGTTGTGGCCACATTCTGGGAACACAACCTTTATGCTCACCATCAAACTGGGTTTTTAAGACGTAGTCCTTGTACAGTTTCTTTCCGGTGCCTGGCTTCATGGCATCGCAGATCTTCGTGGAGTTGGGGCACACTGCCTGCCTCATGTTGTGCAGAGCGTTGGCCATGGCATAAACAGCATTAATCACAAACATTATTTTGGACTCCTGCTCAAAACTGCCATCACTCAGGGAATACTGCCCACAGCTGAGCTCCTGAAGACTGCACTGAAAGCGATGTTCCCAGAATTCCCGGAACCAGGGGTTACGTGTATTGTTGTATGGGTCCAACCTGGTGAAGTACTGGGTGAATTCCTTGATGGGGTAAGAGGCTAGCTCAATGGTGAAGGCCCCGTTGGCCACCGGCTCGCTCCCGCGCACCACGCTCTCCTGCGCCCCCCAGCCATCACTGGCCACCCAAATGAAGGTGGCGTTCATGCGGGCGGCCGCCACCAGCAGCTCCCGCGCGTCCTCGCTCCGCGTGAACAGGATCACTACCTTGGCATTGGCCTTCTGCTGAAGGGAGCGGATAACCGCATCGTAACTCCAGCGGCTCATCGAGCGGCTGACCTTGGCGGACGTGGCGATGCAGATGTGGCGAGCCCGGGCCTCCTGCTGGAAGGCGTCAATGCCGGTCTCTCCATAATCCCCTTCCGAGGCTACGGTAGATACGTAGGTCCAATTGAAATAGCGGAGGATCTCTGCCATGGCTTTTGCCTGGTAAAAGTCTGGCGGGACAGTACGGGCAAAGTAGTCATAGCGCGTCTTGTCGCTCAGCTTGGCGCTGGTGGAGGCATAGCTGATCTGAGGGATCTGGAACAGACGGAGTAGATTGGCTACCTGTAATATAAGGATGTGGGTCAGGAGCCAGGACAGACGAGCCAGAGCAGATGTGTAATGACAGCAAAAAAATGCAGCAGCAACATCACAGGAAGCACCAATTAGATTAAAAGCTCTGAGGGTGGATAAACGTCACTGCTTGTATTTATACTTTTGTGATTTGGAAAGGTGCATAGTCCCAGCTCTGATAGAGGCATTTCATTACATACAAAGAAAACCATTCACCTGACATAACTAAAAACACGTCAACCCACCAATCACATGAGTTACATTGTTTTGGGAGAGCAAGCTATTGCCATGGCCTCAGAGGATCTTAAGCCAAGCCAGTGTGCCTGTGACATTTGACCTTTGACCACTATCGCTTGACCTTTGCCCCTCACCACCTCCCCTGTATAATAGTAAATGGTGTCAGAAGCACTGGTGAATCGCAAAGCCCCAAGATATTAGCATGTTTCTTCTGAGCTGCCTCTTTCTGCTTTCAGAGAAGTATATATTCAGCATTCACAAGGTGATTCAGAATGGTCTCCAAACCTCTGAAATCCGATTTTTTATTTCTTTTTGGGATATACTGGTCCCTTCCTTCAGAAGAGCTGATATATTTTTAATGGCAGCCATATGTAGTGGAGATTAGATTACTATGGATACAGAAACCATGTGCGATGTAATATTGTAATTTTAAAGTGTTCCCTCTGTCAATGTAACTAACCCTTGTCCTTCGCAAAATTGCAAATTGCTGGACCCAGCATATTAATTGAGCTGTTTAGCTGGAGCCCTAGACCACCTTATGTTCCTATATCACATGCACCATTACAATCATTTAGAATAATTCATCTACCTACCCACTAGTCACGTAAGAGGCATTCTCTCTTGTCTTGTATTATTATTTGAACAATCCATGGCATCACTTTCATGCATGTTACCATAGAAACCAGTAGGACAGAGAAGAAGATTCATTTGCAAAGCAGGTAGTTAATATTAGAGGTTATTTCCCCCGTGAGAACTTGGTGTCTGATCTATTTATGTATTTGTTTGTTTGTTTGTTTGTTTGTACTGTAGAGCTTTATTATGTTTTACACCACCCTGGAAAAAAAAGAAAAAGGTACATGAAGCTTATTGGAACGTAAACATTTTTGAGTTATTTCGAGTTGTTTTGATATAAAAACATCTTTCCATACTCCTTGGGATAATATATTACAAGCACTGATAAAACATGGATAGCCATTTTACATTTTCCTGTCCACCAGGGTATTACCAAGGTGCTCCCAGGCCAGCCAAGAGATATAATCTCACCAGCATGTCCTGCGTCTGCTCCGGGGCTTCCTCCCAGTTGGACATACCCAAAACACCTCCACAGGGAGCCGTCCAGGAGGCATTCTAGATAGATGCCCAAACCACCTCAACTGGCTCCTTTCAATGTGGACGAGCACCGGCTCTACATTGAGTTCTTCCTGAATGCCTGGCCTCCTCACCCTATCTCTTAGGCTGAGCCCAGATACCCTGTAGAGGAAACTCATTTCTGCCACTTGTATCCACGATATCATTCTTTCGGTCACTACCCAGAGCTGGTGACCATACTGTAGGTGAGGGTAGGAACATAGATTGACCATTAAATCAATAGCTTTGCCTTCTGTCTCAGCTCTCTCTTTACCACAACTGAATGGTTCTCGACCAGAAAAGGGTGGATTGCGCCCTCCTGGTGGCGGATGAGTATACTGCCTCAAGCAGAGGAGTTTAAATATCTCGGCGTCTTGTTCAAGACGGAGCCAGAGACCCTCAGATCCCATATATTTCAAACATCATCTCTTCTGGCATGTTCAAGGTCCTTGTCCATGCCAGGTTCCCAGCAGCATTTAGGGATTTTACCCCATTTATGGCGCCCCCTGACTGTGATTCATCTCTTCAGCCACTGCTGGTTCTGGACCCATAGTTTGGGTGATAACAGTGATAACCCCTGACTACAAGGGGCTTTTCTTCTTCTCGTGCTGCCACTGAACAAATAATCTAATGCATAAAGTTGCATTCATGCACATCCACGTCCTTTAAACCCTTGAAGTGGCTTGTAGGAATGTATGGTGAAGAACCATGTTCCTGCAGCACACCAGCTTGTTCATAATGCTCACAGAGCTTCATTTAGAGACATTCTTAGCACAGAGAGATATTTCCATCTTTCAAACTAATATCCAGCACAGGGTCGAGCTGAAGGATTCATCTTTTTCTCGTTCCATTTCTATGTCTTAGCTGTTCACATTTGTCTTGATACATCATTGACCTCAAAGCAAATAGAATCGTGATTTAATGAAAAACTGCATGGTGTATTTAAAACCACTCTGCTGATGAGTCAGTGCACACACCAATGTAGAGCTAAAACCACGCATTCAAACAGGGTGTGTGTTTATTGAGCTACTCAGAACAGTCTGGGGATTTCCAGTACTGGCAATATAGACTGAAGTGTCTCGAAAAAGGCTGTGTATAAACGCCACAATATTTTAGGAGGAAGCAGATCCTATTTTCTAAGTCAAACGTAGGTAGTTCCCTGTGTGGCTGTAGGTCTCTGGCCTTTAACTGCTCAATCACATGGCCACCATGACAACTGATCACCCCCCCCACCCGACTGATTGGTCCCCACCCGACTCACTGCCTCCCCCCTTATTGACTGACCACCACCCAACTTACTGACTGACCCCCACCCAACTCATCACCCCCACCTGACTGACCTCAGCACTGTAATCCATTTAAACCATTTCTTTATGCCATTAAAAACTTTGAGCAAATCACAAGTTTTTCATTTGTGCATATACTGACAATATTTTTTCAGAGCATTATTTTCATTTATATACTTTGTACCAAATTGATATATGCATAGAACATGTGAAATACATATTTAGTCTAAATTATAGCATCCAAAATAGCTAATAAGAAACATTTTGTAAACGTGTAATCTACGTTCTACCTGACGTGGGTGGTATTAGCCAAGGCTTATGTTCTTCTAGAATGTGCTATGGTGTGTCAAAAAGCAGGGGCATAGCACAGCAAGAAACTCTAGCTGGTCAAGCAGATAACAGGAGGGCAGACCCTGCCATGATTCTGTTCTGCTGTTGTCATATTCTTCTTTAATGAGCTCAACTTGTTGGTAGAAACAAAATCTTGGTCTGGATTTGTAATTTCTGGAACTAAAATGCCCAACACTGCACATAGAAAGACACAGAGACACACACAAAGACACCTGTGCACATCCAAAGACACAGACACACAGAGACATATGTGTACAAATACAAAGACAAAGAGACACACACAAATAAGTGTGCACATACAAAGACAAAGAAACACATGTGCAAATAAAAAGACATAGTCACACAGTGACATGTGGCAGCAGAGTTGTTGACTCAGTATGTGGTGTAGCTGTGCACATACCTTAAGCTTCTAGAGACAGGCTCTGAATTGGATAATTCATTAGCAAAAATAGATGGATGGAATTTTACGTATATGTCTATGCAATATCTTTTATTCACTGTCTTGGATTTTAAGTCAAAATTCTGTACCATTTTGCCAATGAACTCGGGTATTAGTGAGGTAGAAAGACAAATTATCATTTAATAAAGTTACTTTCTTGGATAAGCCAACTGAGAAATGTTACATGGCCTCCATACCTGGATAGAGACATCACTGTAGGAGCCACCAATGACACCAGAGATGGCTAGGGGTAAGTCGTCATGGATGGCATAGGAGCCGTCAGGGCAGATGTACTCTGTCTCGTCCACCTTGGTGATGGAGGCACGGACAAACTCCAGGGACTGCTCCAGTGCGTAAGTGTCCTTGGAGCAGGAGTCCAAGATGTGGGCACCTAGTCTGAGGCCTGGTAGGATGTGCTCATTGTGGTTAATCTCATCCAGCGCCAGCAACATGGCCTCCAGCCTCTGGATGCCTCGCTGCTCATTGACTGGGCCACAGTCTTCTGTTCCTTCACCCTTGTGGTGCACAGGGAAGATGCCCCCAATCACCAAATCCCCCTCAACCAAGATCTCCAGCTTGGCACCCGCACTATAGCTGGATGTAGCCAGAGCCTCTGGGACCAGAAGCAGGAGGAGTGGCAGCAGAAGACAGGAGGGAAGCCACACTTTGAGCTGGAAGCACGCTGAAGTCATGGCCATGGGAGAAACAGGTCACTTTAGTCCTTGGTTTTGGACTGAAGCAAAGCTGGGCTCTTAATGCACATTTAAATAATCATAATGTTCTGTTACAACTTTAGGTATTTTGTTTCAGCTGCAGAGATCTACAAGAAAAAACAGAGGAAGTGTCAAACATGATTTTAAAATACAGCAGGACCATACTTTATAATAGCTTTATAACTTTATACTAATGTGTACAGACCAGTAGCTACTTTATGGATGCTGTATGGCTCAGTAGGTTAGGGTGCTGTGCATGTGATCGGAAACTCGCCAGTTCAGGTTCCAGGGTCAGCAGCATGATGTCGCACAAAAATGTATGTCACTTTCGGTAAAAGAGTCTAATACGTAATTAATGCATTTCATTATTAATATATCTGAAGAATTTTCGTCATTGTCTTTTGTTGCATTTTTTTCTAATCTTTTTCACACGTCTCAATACCATGTCTACTATATCAAAAATCTTCGCACAGTAAGTTTTACAAAACACCAGAGGTGGGGACTCGAGTCAGTGACTCGCAGCTCGACTCAGACTCAAGTCACAAATTTACTCAACTCGACAAATCTGTTGGAAAGACTTGGACTTGAGGGCAGATCACTCGAGACTTGAACTCGACTTGGATCCCATGACTCGAGAAGATTTGAGGTTACCATAATATTAATTTTTATCATTTCAGTGAATATTAATTCTCTACTGTCTACATTTTCATTTGGCTGAATGCAAGGTCCCCTGAGATAATTTGTTGGAAAGATGTATCACTTCCGCATATACATGGGAGTATAAACTGTGTGAGCACAACTATGACAGAATGGAGACTCTCTTTTCAACCTATGTCTGCTTATGAAAAACAACATACTATGGTGGGTTTTTGCTCCAGCAAGTTTTAATCACTAAAGGTAAAAAGCCTGACATAGGTATGGACTCGAGTTACATGACTCACAACTCGACTCAGACTTGAGTCACAAATTTGGTGACATTTGGTGACTTTTTTTGACAACAAAAAAGATGGAACAACATGGACTTGCTTGGACTTGAGGGCACGTGACTTGAGACTTGACTCGGACTTGCAATGTTTTGAGTTGAGACTTCACTTAAACTCGCCAAGGAGTGACTTGTACTCATCCCTGTAAAACACACCTAAGCGCATCAATTAATCTTTGGTGCAAAATGCACTTCAACCACCAAAACACTTCATACTTCACCCGAAAGTGATTCATGCTACCATAACTATAGCATATAGTCTCTTCCATAAGACGACTGTGTCATTCATTGCATTATCAACTAAAAATCACAAACAATATCAATATAAAGTCAAAATGTAGCATATATCCATCTACAGTGACCAACATTTTGTCAGGGTTTGAAATGAAAGTTTTGATCAGTATCTAAACGTCTGAAAAATTTGCTGTAGTTGTACAGAATTTTGCGGTGTTGAACATTGAAGGAGGTATTCATGAATTTTGGAGGAGGTGGTGATTGAATGCATTTTGTATCAAAGCAATGCAAAAGTATACACAGTTTAGTTCACATAGTCTACTGATATGGTGCATGTGTAAAGTGTTTTGAAAAAGAGGACGAGGTATTGAGGCAAGTCTGACAACAATTGTAAAAAACTGTAAATTCATTCACTTTTCAGTGAAAGGTTAGACTAATACTGCAAGGTTTCCTGGACTGTTAATAATATGAAGAAGCAAGATTTATGAAAAGAAATCTTTAAAATGAGAACACCATGAGACACAGAATATTGTCTCATTGGTTTGCAAGGGCTAAATAAAGTCCTTTCTGATTATTTTAATAATTTTGTTTTTTTTTTTTTCTGTCAGCCCAGATCCATGCAATGCTGTATGACAGACCTGGACACCCATCCAGCAAGATATTTTTATTCTTTCTAGTTCCCACCTAAGATCTAACTTCAAGAATTCATTACCTTAGTCATTAGTCTGTCTGTCAATTTAGTGAGCTTTCCCAGACATACAAAGAATCTCATAAAACTAAGAAGAAAGAAAGAAACTAACATGAATGCAAAACAAGAGACAAATTTATGTACATGTAAATAACACATTAATACTTAAAAAATTAAAACAACATAAATATGAAAATAGTCATACATACATACACACTAAATGTAATCAAATTAACAGACATAAAAATTAACAGACAGGAAATCCATGCAACACTATGCTGACTCAATGACTGCAGAGTTCCAAACTTCCTCTGGCATTAATCCCAGTACAAAAACTGTGCCGGGAGCCTCACGGAACAGGCTACCATGGCCGAGCAGCTGCATACAAGCCTCACATCACCAAACAGAGTGCCAAGCGTCAGGTGGACTGGTGTAAAGCACGTTCTGTGGAGTGACGAATCATGCTTCTCTGTCTGGCAGTTTGATTGATGAGTCTGGGTTTGGCAGATGCCATGAGAACCTTACCTGCCTGACTGCATTGTACCAACTGTGATATTTGGTGGATAATGGTATGAGGCTGTTTTTCAGGGGTTGGGCTAGGCCCCTTAGGGCACTTTTCCACCACACCAAATACCGTACTTTTCGTACTTTCCGTTTTCCATTGAGTACCAGTACCAAAAATTCCAGTACCTAAAGTACCAAACCAGCTGGGGTACTTTTTTGGTACTTCGGTACTTTGGGGTGGAACTTGAAATGCTTTCTTTTTCGATTGGTTATGCAAATAACCGGCCTCTGATACACAATACAAATGCCAAATGAAAGAGACCCAAAATGACAAATGAAGAGACCCAAGCTTTAATTGCAATCTGGTCTGAAGAACCAGATACAACAAGATCAGGATGGCATGACAAGAAATAAAGTATTTTGTATAATTGACAGCATGGTATTGGAAAATTTTCAAGTATTGCAATGTGATTTTGTTGTAATAAATGTTTATATTTATAAAATAAAAACAAAAATTTCTCACAAACCCATCTAGAAGTGATTTAAACAGCAAGGATGAAAATGATCATGATCGTCTCGGAGAACGCATGCAGCACTCATGCAAAAGCAGCGGAGGTAAACTTTAAACTGATTTTTAAACCTATACTAGATAATCTTGAAAAGGAATAATCATTAACATTGCAATACTTGCTGAGTGTTTTTTTCCTATGACAGAATAAAAATGTTTTAGTGAAACTTAAAGACTCTGCGCTATAATGTCTGTACCGTATTGAAGGTAAGAAAAAGCCTGATCTTAATCTAGCTGACTAGTGATGTGAGAATTGCAGGTGAATAACAAGCAATGTTGGTATTAAATATTGCTCATCCAGTCCTGTAATATACTGCAGCCATTTTTCGAGGTCAATAAAAATACCTCGCCTCACGTTGTGATGTCATTCAGCGTTCTGAATGTAATGTCATTCAGCGCTGGTACCAGTTTTTGCGGCAGTAAAAAAACCAACACCATGAAGTACCATACGTTTGGTACTTTCGTGAAGTACCAAAAGTATGGTACCTGGTGCAGTGTGTCACGTCCAACCCCGCCCTGCTTGTCTGCTCCCTGCATTTCCCTTGGGCATGGCTGCTAATCAGCCATCCCCTGAAACTTGGTAGTCTTACCTCTTGTTCCTGCCCTCTTGTTAACCAGCCACAGCTGCCTTGCATTTACTCCTCTGTTAGTCATGTATATTAGCATCTCTTAGGCCTGTGCTCTCTGTCCAGTCATTGCTCTCTGTCCATGTGAGCTGTCCTGCCTGCTTTCCCCAGTAAACGCCCCTACGAGGGGTTTTACTTGCTCTCAGCCTGCATTTGGGTCGTCCTTCTCCTGCCACATCATGACACAGTGGAAAAGCGCCTTTAGTTCCAGTGAAGGGAACTCTTAAGGCTTCAGCATACAAAAACATTTTGCACAATTATATGCCTCCAACTTTGTGGGAACAGTTTGGGGACCTTTTCTGTTCCAACATGATTACACCTCAGTGCGCAGTCCATAAAGACATGGTTGGGTGAGTTTGGTGTTGAAGAACGTGACTGGCCTGCACAGAGCCCTGAGCTGAACCCCATCAAACAATTTTGGGATGAACTGGAATGGAGACTGCAAGTCAGGCCTTGACATACAACATCAGTGCCTGACCTGACAAATGCTCTTCTGGATGAATGGGCGAAAATTCACACAAAAGCACTCCAAAATCTTGTGGAAAGCCTTCCCAGAAGAGTGGATGGATGGACAGACCTAAGTTTGACTGGTATTTAAGAATTACTTCTTATATTCCCCCAAGAGGGGAAAGGCCCAAAGACTGTACTCCATACACCCCTCCCCAGAGGGGGGACCCCAAAGACTGTACTCTAAACACTCTCCCCTTACCAAACCAGTTAAGACACTCGCTGCAACAAGCAGAACCTCTGTTCTTTTGCGTTCTCCTTTTGTTGTAGTTTGAATGTTTTTGGAGGTGGGGGTAGGTGGGGGGAGGGCCGCTTGCTCTTCTTTAGTAAACTCTAACATGCTCCTTTTCTGTCTTTCCTGCTGTTCAAAGCTGCATGCATGCAGATATGATCATTAAATAAAATACTGATATAATATAATGCCAGTTCATTAAAGCAGCCACCCCTTCATCTTGCATAAGTGCCTATTTGGCACATGCTCTCAGCAATCCTGGAGCTGATCCCCAGAAACACCAAACATGGAATCTATTATGTTCCAGCTTATGTGAACTACATAGAGAGTACTACATGATTATTAAAATGAAGATTAACATAATGTTCATTAAAAAAACACATTTACATTTCCCACAACACCCTAAGCGCAAGTTTTACTACATGTCATGTATTGACACAGCAGAAGTTATATTTGCTGTCTCTATAGGTTAATCTTTCAAGATATAAATTTAGGAAATGTATCTTAAATATGTAACATTATTAAACATAATTTGAAGTACATTTTGAAAAGAAGAATTATCCATCCATCCATCTTCTTATCCTGTTCAGGGTCACAGCCTATCCCAGAGGCAAGGCAGGGAACAACCCAGGATGGGGCACCAACCCATCACAGGGCACAATCACACACCATTCACATGCACATGCATACCTATGGGCAATTGGTAACTCCAATCAGCCTCAGCATGTTTTTGCACTGTGGGGGGGAAACCAGAGTGCCTGGTGGAAACCCCACAACAACACGGGGAGATCATGCAAACTCCACACACATGGAACCCGGGTGGAGACGTAAACCCTGATCCCAGAGGTGCGAGGCAACAGTGCTAACCACCCTGCCGCCCCCAAGAAGAGTTATTTTATTTGAAACTGCTCTCTTAATAAGCATGATTTATTTGCTGAGGTGATAGTTCCTGTGTTGCGACCTGGATAAATGGTGGACAATGGATGGATGGTGCGCCATGTTACGGCAGTTTTTCGCTGCAGATGCGACCCCAACGCCTGCAGTGTATTTCCAGCTTTAACATGCATTACGTCTTTGCAGAGGCGATGCTTGTGATGGAAATTTAATTTCAAAGGAAGTAAGAAGTTTCCTCCGTTTCTGATGAGAGAAATTCGTTTTAAAGTCATGTCTGTCTATACTGACTGACAGGACGCTTTCCTGCCGCGTGTGTGTGTGCAAGGCGAGAAACTGTTGGTTACGGTTCCTGTGGGTTCATACAAAGTGCAGCAAGAATTCTTAGGCTAGAAAGCATGTGAAAGAGCTTGAACCTGTGATTAGACCCTAGAAGAGCCAAATGCATATACAGTAAGACTCCCTTCACATTCGCGAATAATGCTAGGACACATGTAACCTCTATGCCCATAACATCTCGTAGCCTGAACGATGACATAAAACGTCTATGACCAATTTCTAAACAAACAGTACTGTATGGCTTACACTTCGCATGTCAAATTAATTTATCATTTCCTATCAAGACAGTTTTATATAATATAGCCTACAAACTATCAAAATGATGTCCTTGTATGTACAAATTTACTGCTGTGCGCACTGGGAGTTTTACGTTTTGCGAATTTAACTGTCAGTTTAACGGCACTGAAAAGTTGAAAAGTTAATGCGAGAAACGCGAGATTCCAGGGTGACAAAGGCAGCTACCGCGGGGGTGAGGCTGGCTGCGAGACAAGGATGTGCCCAAGCCCAGACATGTGATACCAATGACATAGTCTACACTTTCACTTAAACATTAGCCTATGTATTACTAATAGTGATATATTATATGATTTTATATAATCTAAATCAGTTTCAGTATTATTTTTAGCTTACCCGTCATTGTGTTTCTGCGATCTTTCGAATGCTCCAAAGACTTTCCCGTGTAACTGTTCACGACCAACTTGCGAACAACCGAAACTGCGGATGTCAAATGATCTAATCTGCAGTTGAACCCACGTTCTGTTATTAGAAATGTGTGCAACTTGAAGGTCACATTACTTGTAGTTTTGCGCTACAAATAATGCTCAAGGAGTAGGTGTTGTGCAAACACTGCAGTGAGAATGTCTTTGTGTGAGACTCTCCTCTGCAGAATAATGGTTTTCAGTTAAGTAAGCCTGTTGTTTTATTGGACCTGATCAAAGAATTGCCAGGACATGCTCCATGTTCAGGCAGGTTGTCACTGCACACAAGGATGCATCCCCAACACCTGCACTGTATTTCCAGTTTAACATGCATTACTAATTTGCTGAGGTGATGCTCCATGCAGACAGGTGTGTCCCCAACGTCTGAAAATTTTCCAGCCATACATCAGGGACTAAACCTGAAGTATGCTTCCAAGGAGCCATTTTTTAACTCTAGATGTTTTAATGTATTATATTACTATATTTATTGAATTGTAAATATAGATAGATGAATAGAATCGCTGCCAGTTGAGAAACTTGACTTTCGGTGATGAATTTGTAATAAGAAATGAAGGGTGTCTGTTGCCCTAAGCCCTGTATTTCTTGGTAACTGGATAAATGTATACAGAAGATGGATGTGTGGCTGCAGGATGGCTTCTTGGATGTTATCTTTAATGCTGTGTACATAATTATTGTGTAAGGTGTCTAACATGACCTTTCTCTCAGATCCTGGCTCAAACAGTCGACCTTACGTGATGAAGACTTTCCAGTAACCATGGTAACCATGCCAGTGGGATGGCCTGGCAGCAGGCAGGCAGACTCTTCATGAACTCTCTCATGAGCTGTTCTGCTGCATCCTAGTGTACTGGGCTGAACGTGAGGAGGCACACGCTTCCAGTTTGACCCCGAGAGTTATGAATGGCTGTTTGTGTGCTGGGTTTCTTTATCATCCGTCCAGATTGATCCTCGCAGGAAATGCAAAACTGTTCAACCTATTTGCAGAATTTTTCCTTGCGGACAGAATCCTATGCAACATCACAGCAGCATCTCTCAACAGCAATAATTGAAAATCTCTATTTCAGTCCTAGACCAGTATTGTTGTCCTGGGATGCCTTGCAGTTGCGTTACATCCTCCACAGTTTCTTTCTTTCGGGAAAATTTTGTGTAAAGTACAAAATCACATTCCAGAACACAAAGAAATATAACAGGTCAGGCTCCCTTTCTTGGATTTGATAGATTTTATAAACAATCACTTTTAGTCAAAAGATCAATGAACTTAAATCATCTGCTAGTCCTAGTCACTGCCCCCTCAGAATGCATTCGAACACATACTTAATAACATCTACCCATACAAGCCACAAAAAAGTGGCTCATAGAACTTGCTACTCAGAACAGTTACAGAACACACTGACCCACATGAAATAACCTGTCAGAACTAAAGTAGCAGGGATTAAAGTAGTTATTGAAATGAACCTACCATACATTTGAGCCAGGTGATAAATATGATATGGCTCCATGCTAGTGCTACTGACCCATTATCTAAAATGTCGTCGATATATCTATTCGATTATAATACACTCTAAAAAAATAACTTTCCATTTATTTCACCTTCATGCTTGCTGTGAGTCTTTCTCTATTTTCACACACATGCCTCAGAATTAACAGGGAGTTATATTTTTGTGAACAGATGAACACATTAATGCACTCAAACCACAGTCAAAGATGATGTGTACATGAACAGATGAATACATGAATGCACTCAAACTGCGGTCACAGATGATGTGGAAATGAATATATGAACACAGAAATGGATTCGAACCGCAGTCACAGATGATGTGGACATGAATATATGAACACAGAAATGGATTCGAACCGCAATCACAGATGATGTGGACATGAATATATGAACACATGAATGCACTCAAACTGCGGTCACAGATGATGTGGATATAAACAGATTAATATATGAATGCACTCAAACTGCGCTCACAGATGATGTGGACATGAATAGATGAACATGTGAATGCACTAAAACTGTGGTCACAGATGATGTGGACAGGAATAGATGAACACATGAATGCACTCAAACCGCAATCACAGATGATGTGGACATTAATAGATGAACACATGAATGCATTCGAACCGCAATCACAGATGATGTGGACATGAATAGATGAACACATGAATGCACTAAAACTGTGGTCACAGATGATGTGGACATGAATAGATGAACACATGAATGCATTCGAACCGCAATCACAGATGATATGGACATGAATATATGAACACATGAATGCACTAAAACTGTGGTCACAGATGATGTGGACATGAATAGATGAACACATGAATGCATTCGAACCGCAATCACAGATGATGTGGACATGAATATATGAACACATGAATGCATTCGATCCGCAATCACAGATGATATGGACATGAATAGATGAACACATGAATGCACTAAAACTGTGGTCACAGATGATGTGGACATGAATAGATGAACACATGAATGCATTCGAACCGCAATCACAGATGATGTGAACACAAAGCATTTTGTTCGAAATGAATGATTTTTCTTTTACATTTACTGACTCATTTTCAAAAAAGTAAAATCATATTATTCCATCCTTTTTTAGTTTTATGTATAATATGACATAGTATGTTATAATGCTATATTGATAGATTACAATGTTCCATATTAATCTATGAATAATTTCAAATTAAATAATTTTTTTTAATGTGTAAATGGGATTAAGATTTTCAAAAGACTTTGAAAAAATATATCCTTAGACTAAAGTAATTCGTTGTGAATTGTATGTAATGAATGGTTAAGTAATATAACTTATACTTTTAATTAATTAAATTTAAATTAATTTAATTATTGTCTCTAAACACTATGTCCTATTTGTATTTTTATTTCTGTTGCGATTTGCCACAAATACCTCTGATCGTTTCAGTGTTCGTGTATTACTGTATATTTCCAGGAGTTACTGTGCTTACTAAAGCAATGTTACTCCCCAGCACTTCCCTTAACTCCTGTAAAACTTTTCTGCATTTCTAAACATGGCATTTTTATATTACGTGATCTATCTGTAAAATTACGTTTCTGTCAGAAATCGATAAGTAAATTGTTATTCTACCTCTACGGAAACATTTTATTAGCAATCTGCATAATATATCTGTATCGTGTCCATAGTTCCAAAGAGACAAATGTAGGTATATGTCGAATGTTTTGTAAATTGCATCTGCTGTTAACAGTAGAAAATGAACCTTGTACCCGTCACGGCAAATAAAATCAAAAACTCACTACAATCAAATTATCAGTATGTTTTATTTGCATGTAAATTTGTTGTTAGTAATAAAATCATGCATACATTGAGATATGTATATCAATTTTCATAGCCAGTTCTGAATAAACTTCTCGAAAGATTCTATCAATGAAACCAATCAAATGCATTATATGTGTGCCAGTGCATCTATTCAGTTTCAGATGATTAGTTTTTAAATTATTATTATTGTATTTTTTCTAAAGATTCATGTTTAGTTTATCGATGTTGTTAAGACTAGAACTATTCTTATGCCCATGGGTGTAGTGATTTGGCAGAATACATAAAATACATAAGATTAAGCACAAGAATTATTCGCTTACCCATTTAGTCTGACGCCGTGCTTGGCTTTGAGATTACTCCAAGTTCAAACCTTGATTTGCTGTTTCAAAATTCAATACGTAAAGTTTGAGCCTCCAGAATATGCGGTGTAGGACTATACCTGTCCTTGGTGCTGAAATCGACTTGGACCCGAGAGAACAACAGATTCCTTCAGTTTAAATATAATTGAAACTGGGTCTCCGTTACAGTATTTTAAATGGAGACGTTTAGGTATCTCATCTACAACATTCAAGCGATAGTAAGCCTGTCACTAAAACAACATACTGTCATGAAATAAATAGGAAGACCTCGCTTGCTTTTTGTTGCGTTATGTGTTTGGCATTAGTTTTTCGTCGTCTTATTGCACAATGTCGATTTTCCTGAAAAAAATGTGCAAATCCTTGTGACAGGTGGCAGAAAAGTAGCGCTTCTGGATCCTTTTAAGGTTCAGACGGCTGGTCGTATTTTAACGGTGCACAGTCCGATTATTTACAAAATCATGCTGTTTCGTCTAACTGTTATTTCAAGAGATTTTAAAACAACAAGTACATACGCTATTTCAACATTGCAGTCGCTGTCAGTTTTCTCTCTTGGCGTCAAAATGCAATCAATTTTACTTCAATCTTTGTTCCATCCAAAATAATCTTTTAATTAGAAACGAATTAATCGGCAATGTAGATCGTCTTTGGCACACATGTTCGAGCTCTACGCAGAACAAGAAGTGAAACCTGCTATGACAACTTGCTAAGAAGAACTCTTTAGAGATTCCTGAGCAGCGTTAATGCTACGATGACGCCTTTCTATTTCTGGTTCATCTACAAGACTTGGCTTGGCCAGTTTGCTCAGGGAAAGGAAGTGGTCGCTCCCGTTTGGTTATCTGTCAGCTAGGGAGCAGACACCCAAATAAACATCTGATCTGAACTATACCCATTCTCGCCTCCAAAATGTGAGACATCAAATCCCTTAAGAGGTCCCGACTTCAAGGATTAATTATTGATATCATCTAGTAACTCCCCCGACCATTTGAGTCCATGCGTTTCTTTAACTTGCCGGAAAATGATAGAATCAGCAGGCGACCTTGCAAGTGCAATACATGTAGGGTATTGTAAATGTGTTAGGATTCATCTGTCTTACACATAAACTAAGGAGAGTACTCCGTCTTAATAAGCTGCTACTCCATTTGAGTAATATAAAAAAGCGATAGTATTAAGAACATAAGAACATAAGAACATAAGAACATATTATTTGCAATTTACCGAACAATACATTAGCGCTACTAATTCAATGGTTTTAAAGGATAACGCCCGATTCTAATAAACAGGAAAAATGAATACATAGAATATTTATGCATAAATAGCCTAAAAAAATATATATCATTTGTGACGAGGTGAAAACGCGCAATAGCATATCCCTTTCACGTTAAAACGTAGAGGGTAAAACTTGGCCGAATGTTATTTATTATATTATATTATATTATATTATATTATATTATATTATAAACTCTATTTTCTGGCCAATTTACAAAAGAGATTG
>JAAGVU020000123.1:10050317-10093570 GCA_011763525.2 Mormyrus iriodes | reverse complement strand
TGTGGCTCATTAAATCAGTCATACACACAGTACTGTCCAACCGCTATCTGTGGACATGTTGCTACGGTGTTTGTATGAGCAAAATACTGAGTAAACTGTTGTTTTCAACCAATATTGTTAACAATGGTTAACAATGAACCCAGCTAGAACTGGGGCTTGTTTCAGAAAGTAGGATTGCTTGCTTAGCCGGACAACTTGTTGTATTTAATGTAGTCTGGGCTAAATGTAAGTGAACGAAGATGAATGTCGTTTAAACTGAGGTACCTTAAATCCAACAAGTTGTCCAGCCAAGCAAGAAATCCTGCTTTGTGAATCAGGTCCCTGGTATTGCTGAATGAATTTACGACTTCTTGTACTGGAACACAGTTAACTCTGGTGTGATTTCATTCCCAACTCCGACTTCTGATCTCGGAGGCGAATGGAAGGTATTATGCATACTTCTTTCTTCTTATTGCTGTTGTTAGTATTATTATTGTTGTTTTGTTGTTGTTGGATGGTATGGTGTATGGTATATAGATGATATGACAGAAGAACCCACTCTACTTGACTTGAAATTCATAGCAATTCTGATCTTTGTTCTTAGACATGTGCTAGTATTTTTGAAGATATTTTCTGGGTCCTTCATCTCAACTATTCCAAGTGCCAGTCTGTGACATATTTCTTGGCTGCTGTATCCTTTATTAAAAATAATTGTTCCAAGGGGGCAGAAACTGTCTGTAACGTCTAGGTCTTCACCATCAGTACTAATGATAGATTCTGCTCCAGTGGTACTTTTTCCTTCACATTTAGCCATGGTAGGCTCCGGACCCCCCACGACCCATATGGAATAAGCGGTTATAGAAAATGGATGGATGGATGGATTTAGCCATGGTTTCTGAGAAGCCATTTAGGGAAAAATGGATACTCCACTTGCACATATATATGTACCAGTACTAAGCACTTGCACATACTTACCCATTGTCAGGCACATACACACACACACACACATATATATATATGCGTAACATGAGAATATATGTATATGAGTATGTGGGTATGTGAGAATGAATAAATGTATGTATATGTGTGCGTCCAAAAGTATGCATACCGGAAGGCACCATACTTTACTGTGTATACAGAGATACCGATACGCACATACTTGTACTGTAATGCGGTTAACGCAGGTGTGACGTCATTCTCAGCTCCGACTTCTGGCCTTCGAGGTAAACCGGATTACTGCATTAGTTGTACAGAGTACTCTGCGGACGTGAATCAGCTACCGGCAGAATCAAGCAAAACATAAAAAGAAAAAACTGATATTACTGGATGTGACACATTGAAAGCAAAAGACTTTGATAATTATGACCGACTTGCTGTTAGTTATGAGGATAGTGTGAATTATCTGGTTCCTCAGATGTCATGGGTCACTGAGACAAATGAAGCTGACTAAAAGCCTGGAGGCTTATACTTCCTTCATTTCCGGCTGGGTACAAGAACTGAAGAGGAAACAGTGTGGATGAAATATTTTGTTGTATTCACAGGTAAAAGTATAAACCGATTGCTCATTATTGATAATTTATTATTGTATATTAAAATGATCATAGTTTCATTATGTCATGGCAACGTTAAGCCATTACTTTGTTCTGTGCTGTAATGTGAACGCCACAGTGCTATGCCTGTATTTGTTGTTATTGGAGCAAATCTGTTTTGATTACTAATGAGTAAATGTGTTTTATAGATAAGTTGCAGATTGATTTATATGCTGTTGTGTTGTTTTAATTACTAGGTCTACCACTCCCAGAGAGCTGAGAACTCCTAGAGATCTCCAGCAAGTACCGGTTTCCTTGCCAAAATGGAGACGTTCACACAATTATATGCACTGTGTACATATTTGTTTACACTTTTATCAAAGGTCTTTGTATTTTATCTAAGCCACACTAACTTTTGCGCCGGGAATATACATATTTCATATTTATTGTTCCACTTCTCATATTGCACCTTGTCTTGCACTGTCTCATCTGTTGCTGCACTCTCCTCTTTTTGTTGCACTTTGTCCTGTTTGCATTGCTTTTTTTCCTGTTTGCCCTCCATACACCTGTCCCCTCATCTGCAGCCGTGGCGCAAGAATTTCAGTTTCACCGAGTTCTATGATGCATGTGAATTAAATGATTGTGATTTAAGCCTAGAACAAAACTGTCATTATTCGCTTTGCCAGTACTTGCTGCTTTTTTTTCAAACTCTCAAAAAAAATGCTTTTCCCCAAAAATAAAATATAGCTCTTTTGAAATAAATAAAATTAACTGTCTTTGGTTTGTCTTTGGACAACCTAGAAAAGTCGTTCTACCCGGGTAGTAAAACAAAACCCTCAGGTATTCCTTATCTGAATTTCAGACTCAAGTCAATTCAATCACTCCACAGCACAGGATCCCGACAGCTGCCCACGCTGTATCCGTCCGATCCTGTGGAACGTCGCTCACTGGAACAGGCTCGCCATCGCAGTCGGCATGGTATAAACCCAAACCGAATCCAAGTTCCAAAAACAGCACATAACTAAATACTCTGTTTAACAATTACAACACAGAATGTAACACAAAAACAGTACATCATACCGTCCCGTCACTCTGATTGGTTTTTGTTTTAGATATGATCTTTAAAACCTGAATATTTCAACTGGTTAATGTCACACTTGTAATTATTAAAATGGTGGCCGTTAAGCGAGTTCACTCATGGGGAAACTCACCGAAGTTCTCAGCAACAAAACCCGGTAACGAGAACAGGACCCGGGCTTACACAAACAAAACTTGACTAATGGTAGTGACCATTATCTAACTAATTTAGAATTATTTGGCCTACAAACTTTACCAATTTTGTTAGGGCTCTTTCATACAGCTTCCCTAAGGAAGATGTGTGCAAAAAGGAAAAAAAACCCACCGCAACTGGCATCACATGACTTGATGCCTACTTTGTTAGCCCCTTAGTCACCGCACATTTCATATGGGTTACATCATACTTAATAAATGTGTCGATTTTAAAGTGCAAAAAGTACCGCCGCACCACTGATATCTTTTCACCTTGTTTATCCAAAAGATCTCCCCTTTTAAAAGATGCCGTGGCTGCTGAGCTGTCCCTTTCTTCACCACCACTTCAGTGCATATCGCACTGCAGTATACCAAACCATAGTATACCAAACCATAGTATACCAAACCATAGTATACCAAACCATAGTATACCAAACCATAGTATACCAAACCATAGTATACCAAAACAGTATTACACGGTGTGCTCCGCTAGCTGAATTTAATAAACATAAGTATACGCCAGTTTTATACTAATTACAAACTTTTGGGTGTCACAAAACACATTTCTTTAATATTTTAGCCGTACTACTACATACCTATCATAATAGTATAATTTATAAATCAGATACATTAAGACATCAGCAACAATAACTTGCATAAAGTAAACAAGAAGAGTCCAGTGGCGGTGTGCTTTACACCACTGCATCCGACGCTTTGCATCGCACTTGGTGATGCAAGGTTTGGATGCAGCTGCTCGGCCATGGAAATCCATTCCATGAAGCTCTTTACGCACTGTTCTTCAGCTAATCTGAAGGCCACACAAAGTTTGGAGGTCTGTAGCTATTGACTGTAGAAGGTTGGTGACTTCTGCACACTGTGCGCCTCAGCATGCGCTGTCCCCGCTCTGTGATTTTACGTGGCCTACCACTTCGTGGCTGAGTTGCTGTGGTTCTCAACTGCTTCCACTTTGTTATAATACCGCTAACAGATGACCGTGGAATATTTAGTAGCGAGTAAACTTCACAAATGGGCTTATTGCACAGGTGGCATCCTATCACTGTACCATGCTTGAATTCACTGAGCTCCTGAGAGCAACCCATTCTTTCACAAATGTATGTAGAAGTCTGCATGTCTAGTTGCTTGATTTTATACACCTGTGGCCATGGAAGTGATTGGAACACCTGAATTCAATGATTTGGAGGGGTGACCCAATACTTTTGGCAATATAGTGTATATTATCAGAAATCTGAGACAGAAAGGCAATAACTTACGTTACACGCCAGATACCTCAGCCAAGAAAAGGCAGGTCCAAACGACTCTGATGGAACCCAATTAAAATGACGTGCATCTTGTCTTGTCCAAAGGCGCAAGACTGATTTAAACATGATATGCTTTTTGATTAATATTTACTTAGTATTTTTAGATTCATGTGCAGTGAATATAATTCATTTAAATACTGAATCATAATGTAAAATAAAACTTACTCTTCCCACACAGTTCATTTATTACATGAATAACGTGTATATATTCTTTTTTTACTTAAGAAATTCTAACACTGAATCTTAATACTGCAATGTAGAAACTACGACAGTCCATTTAATATATTTTATAGTTCATTTTATATTTTATAGTTCGTTTATTCAGTGTGTGGTGCTTTCCGGTATGCATACTTGTGTGCATACATACATGCATACATACCTTTGTACACACATACATAGATACTCAGCACACATATACAAACATTCTCACACTTACATACATCAATACTGACACACACATACATACATTCTCCCACATATTTGTACACACATATTCTTATGTTATGCATACATAAGTATGTATATATGTACATGCATGTATCTATGTATATATATGCATGACGGTACGTATGTATGTGCAAGGGCTTAATACCAGTATGTATATATATATATATATGTAAAGTATTCAATTTTGCCCTAAACGACTTCTCATAATAGTCCCCTCTTTCCTCTCTGTTCTTAAACTTCTCTAGTAAATATTCTTCATTTTCCTCTGTAAGTCTTGTTCCATCAGCATGTAAGAAGTATTTTGGTCTTTTGTCAGTTGTCAGTCAATTGTCTTCTTCTAGCCAAGCTTGTCTCTTTGTATTTTCAGGGTGATAGCATACAACCTTGTCTCCTTGTCATACAGGTTGATGCAGGAAGAAGGATGCATGGTCTCCTTTGCCAATCTACAACCAGTCAGTTTCTCCATATTCTATCCTGACTGTGCATTTTTGTCCATTGTGGTAATTTGTAATAAGAATTATGAGATGCTAATCTTGGATGGATGTTGATGCATTTGCTATAGGAGTCTTCTGCATGTTCTGGTAATACTTTACTTAAATCAGTCATATAACTGCATACATCCCCTCATAATTCATCATAATGCATTCGCAAAGTATTATAAATATCCATAATGTAGTTATATGACTACTTTAAGTGTCTTTACTTACCCATGATCTTTATGCCTTTATTTGGTCTTTGCTCTGTCAGTCATTATTTTCCCATTCACTTCATCCTCAAGGCTGGAATTTCTGCAGCCCTTATTTCTCCATGTTTGTTTTCTTCTTGACCTTTCAGATGTTATTATATTGGTCTTTGTCTTTCTAGGTAGCTTTCTGTGGGTCTTCATTCAGTCAGTTTCTTTGGTTCTTTCATTTGTTTCTCACATTCCCATTCCATGGCGGTTGAATTTCTTTCACAGTTCACCAGGTTCTCTATCAAGCTTCTTCAGTCAGTTTCTGATATTTTTCTAGAAGGCAATAGGGTAAATTCTTCAGGTCATTTCCTGGAAGTGAGATGGCCTTACTCCTTTTCAACTTCACTTGGAGCTAAAGCATAGTTCTTGATCTATTCTGCATTCGGCTTTAGGGTGTTTTTGGTATCTGAATCGCGAATATATGGAATTGATTTCTGTGAATTTTATCATGTTCCCCCAGAAGCTGATTAGTTATTCTGCAGATCTTTTATATTTCCAAATCCATACTACTGTTTTTCCCACTTGCTCGTATTGGCATTTCAATCTCCAGTAATCAGAAGTGTATCTTAGTTGTATATATTATCAATTTCAGCCTGAAGTTGAACCTAAAACTTTTCTATTTCTTTTTTGTCCACATCAGTTGTAATGTCACGAGCCTGAATAACTCATACTGAAAGAGTATCCACAATTAAACTGATATCTGTCAGTAGTTCACAGCATCATATGGGACCTGAGGGGTCCATCTTCCAGCACTATATTGAGATTTTTTTTGGTGCATCCTTCCAGAAAGTTTTCATCATAAGGTAAGGTAACCATAGACACGGTCCTACAATGAATTAAAAACTCCAGTCAACACAGCTTTCAAATGACTTTAATCATTCAAGCCTTCTCACCCCAACAAGTCAACATACCATACTGTATGAAAGTTAATCTTTGAAGTGTTCTGTGTGTGCAAAATGGATCAAACTTGACAATATTTATATTGCATCTAATCTTTATTAAGGTCCACTACAGTGCCAAATGCTGCAAGGACTATGATAACTGATCCAGCCTTATTTTGCTAAAAATATGTCTTTGTTTGTATTAGGTGCCTTGAAATTAATGTTTATTCCATTATAAATTTCTTACTTGGTTTCTGTTTTACAATGACCTGCCATCTCTCACCTCTATATGTAATGAAGAGGATTCATTTTATTCAACTAAACTGTCGGGGGGCACAGAAAAGCCAAGCTGCCTTAAACATAACCCAGAAGTCCTGAGGAACCATTTTAAAGATATTCTGTTATTGTCAGGGTCGGTGCCCGTCCAACCCTGTACTATGTGTTTCTCCCTGTTTGGCCAGCAGGTGTTGCTGGCCATCCTGGTCCTTCTGTCATGTAGCTCTAGTCCCCGATGTGTTTAATTTAATTTGAAAGTGCTGGAATGATACTAAGAATTTCTCACAGAAAGTGCTGAGGTGATATCAGAGAAGATACTCAAAGAATAGAATTGAATCCATATTTTTATGGATGTCTAAATATTGGTGTGTAAGGAGCGTGTCTGCAATGGTGATAAATCTGAAACATGGACATTCATAATCGGGCACCCACATCTTCACAAGGTGCATGACAGATGGTAACGAGGTGAATTCAGCACAGTTAAGTGCTTCAAACCATTTTGATAGTTCAGACATGGTTTCTAAATAACTTTTGTCTTCTTTGTATCCCGCTGTTTAGCTTTGAACATACAGCGACTGAATGCATTGTCCCCCCCCCGGGATACCAGGCAGCTGCTGAGGACTCCATGGGGGGGCTGGCAGTGGCTACAGCTGAAAAGGATGACCTGTGGCGTCACACAGCAGCAGCAAAATGGGGGGGTGGGGGATGTGTCTGATGGCATTGCCTATGCCTGATGGTTAGTATCCACGGTTTATTTACTGCTAAAGTGCTGGATAAACCCTGCGGGCATTTAAACATTTGCTTTGTCAGCATGAACCCAACGTATTTGGCCTGAGTGTGTCGACATTAAGGGCTGCTGAGCCAGATTCACAATGTTTTATTAGCAATGTGTAACAGGTGCATTAATATTTTTACTCATTCAGCAACACTCTGTACAAACAACAGCGCTGCACAACAATTAAAGCATAGATAGACACGGAATGATTGATTACTCTGGCCTAGTGAGGATGAGTAACACTTACACATATTACTGTTCACATAAAATGCAGTAATATTTCAGTAGTTCTGCTCATCTATTCTTGATGGGAAGAAGCTGCTCCTGAACGTGCTCTTCAGCATCCTGATACTGCTGGGGCTTCCACCAGACTCTACTAGGACCTGATCTCTAGGAGATCAGGTCCTGCCAGAGTGGTCTGGCTCCAGTAATATCCTTTCTGCTCTGCTACAGCTGTGGTCAGTGTATTGACAGTCAGTGCATGGCCATTTCATCCCTATAATCATCCGGGCTGACCGCACTATCCCCTGTACAGTCTTCCTGTTCTGAGCCATGAAGGCTGCACACAAACTGAAAACTAAATAGCGCCCTAGCTACCTACCTACTGACCAACCTACCTACCTACCTGCCTACTGACCTACCTATGTCCCTGCCTATCTACAAATCTATCTAGTTATCTGCCTACACACCTGCATGCTTACCTACCTTACCTGGCTGCCTATCTGTCTACCAACCTACCTACCTACCTGCCTAAAGACCAACCTACCTACCAACCAGTCTACTTGCTTACCTGCCTTCCTATCTGCCTACTTACATATTATGCTTGCCTTTACATATTTGTATGGAAAGGATGCTTCATAAAATTTATCTTGCAACTTCAAGTGCATCAGAGGGGACTTACAAACCAAACCCCACGGCATGTTCAATTATAAAGATATCAGTTGAAGGTTTGAAAGCAGGAGGAGAAAGATTAGCATAAGGAACCACAGTCTTTATGAGAATTCTCTGTTCACTGCTTGCAAGGCAAAAGGTAAGGTCAGATGCAATGTCATTTGAGCTGAAAGGACTTAGACATATCTCACCTTGGCCATGAACACTGCCTTTGGGGACATGGGATGTTGCATGTGCATGTTATTGTATCTCTGACATAGTGCAGGAGAGAAAGTTACAGGCTAGATAAATTTAGCCTTTCCCCCACACATACAATTGGCTCTGGAGCCTAATGTTTTGATTGGGAGCGAAGTCTTTACCCTTAAAGCAAAGCATCAAGTGAGATTGGTGCTAGGCTGAGGACTGGGCAGTTGTTGGACCAGGACGTTGCAGAGAAGGAATTGCTGACTGCTATTTGTGCATCTGACCTCTGTTGGGGCTTAGAAGGATGCACTGGTGTACCACCTAATATGCCAGATACCAAGAAAGGCTGTAGATATCTTAGAATTCGCACTAGGTAGAAACACTATGAAAGGTCAGTATCAGAGCTTCTGATATCACAGCTTC
The DNA here is from genome assembly GCA_011763525.2 of Mormyrus iriodes. Lineage (NCBI taxonomy): Eukaryota > Metazoa > Chordata > Actinopteri > Osteoglossiformes > Mormyridae > Mormyrus > Mormyrus iriodes. The sequence goes on along the minus strand of JAAGVU020000123.1, from coordinate 10,084,865 downwards.
TAATAGCAGAGGTCCTGACCACGCAAATTCTGATCGCAGAGCTTCTAATAACAGAGAGTCTGATAGCAGAGGTTCTGATAGCAGAAATTCTAATAGGAGAGGTGCTGATAGCAGAGCTTCTAATAACAGAGATTATGATAGCAGAGGTTCTGATAGCAGAAGTCCTAATAGCAGAGTTTCTGATAGCTACGGATCTGATAGAAGAAATTCTGATAGCAGAGGTTCTGGTAGTAGAGATGCTGATAGCAGATGTTCTTTTAGTAGAGGCTCTGACAGGAGAGGTTCACACAGCAGATGTGCTGATAGCAGAAGTTCTGATGGCTGCAGTTCTGATAGAAGAGATTCTGAGAGCAGAGGTTGTGATAGTAGAGATTTTACACTAAGAACAAAGCAGTGGCCATTGTTGGCTGACATTTCTTTGTGGCTTAAATCTTTTCTGTCTGGATAATCTGACCCAGCCAGAACTGCCTGTACAGCACATGCCGAGGTAAATCATGGAACGTGAGTGTATCTATGAGCTGCTTACAGCCCCGGCACACCCTACCTATCAAATCTCTCTGCCTTTAAAACCTCACACCAATCCAATTAATTCTTAAAACAATTCTGTCCTGGTCCAGAAAATGAGCAGCTGAGTGATGAAAGAATCCCATTGGGTTATTTATGGAAAATTAATAGGCACTACTGAGGAGACCGGAGACTGGATACGGCAAACATTTTACTGATTATACTATGAGAAAATGTTAAATCATTCAAAACTCTCTTTCTACAGACAAATAATGAAAATCTATGAATTAGTACAAAAATTGAATTGTTAAATTTTAAAACAATATGTTTAAAATGTTTTTTTTTTCTCCCCCCCCCATTTATTGTTTACTATTTATTGTACTATTGTCTGCTGCTGTGACAAACCAATTTACCTCAGGGGATCAATAAAGTATCTTTCTATTCTGTTCTAAAAAGCAGTAGCAGCATAAACATGTCTAATTTTAACTGTGATCAGAATTAAGCTGTAAATTATATTTATATTGAGTAAACAAATTATACAATTATCCTACAGGTATGAGTTTGTCACAGACGTACTTCAATACATTGTTTGTGATTATTATATAGATGCTACTTTATCATAAAATACCAATTTAACAAAAAATGAAAAAAATCTAACTGCAAACGTGTCCAGTTTTATGCATTTACAGTATATGATGATGAAATTGTGCACTGTGGTGGACTGTTGGGACAGAGCCCTGCTTTGGACACTCTGCTGCCTGGGAAAGGCTACAGCTATGATACCAAGAGTCATGTAGAATATTCAAAATCTAAACAAACTGCAGGATAGGGTTATGTTGCTACTTGTAAAAGATTTGCAGTGCTTACTTGTTGTTCTACTTATTTAACATATTAAAAGCATTTAGAAGATTGGAACACATATTTACAAGAAGAGGATTTATAATCACATTTGAAACACACAGGCTGACACTCAGTCTGTGAGAATCTGAACCTATAACCCTACAGGGCAAATAACGTTATAGGGCTAAATCCATTGATGTAGAGAATGGCTGCCTGCCACGTGTAGGCAACAGTCATCTCCTGTCTGTGGGAAAGGGCCATGTCCCGTATGTGGGGAACAGATGTCTGCCGCATGTGGGGAATGGCCATATGCCACATGTGGGGAACAGATGTCTGCTGCACGTGGAGAATGGCTGTCTGCTGCATGTGGGGAACAGCCATCTGCTGCATGTGGGGAACAGATGTCTGCCGTAAGTGGGGAACGGCCGTCTGCCACATGTGGGGAATAGATGTTTGCCACATGTGGAGAATGGCCATCTGCCGCATGTGGGGAACAGATGTTTGCCACATGTGGAGAATGGCTGTCTGCTGCATGTGGGGAACAGCCGTCTGCTGCATGTGGGGAACAGCCGTCTGCCGCATGTGGGGAATGTCCACCTGCCACATTTGGGAAATGGCTGTCTGCTGCACTTAGGGTATGGCCGTGTGCTGCATGTGGAGTATGGCCATCTGCTGCATTTGGGGAATGGCCCTTTGCTGCAATTGGGGCATGGCCACCTGGCGCATGTGGGGACTGGCCTCCTTCCGCATTTGGAGTATGGTCGTCTACCACATATAGGGAATGGCCTCCTTCTGCATTTTGTGAATGGCCGCTTGCCGCATGTGGGGTACAGCTGTTTGCTGCATGTTGGGAACTGTCGTCTACTGCATGTGGGGAATGACTGACTGCTGCATTTGGGGTATGGCTGCCTGCCGCATGTGGGGAACAGCCATCTCCTGCATTTGGGGAATGGCTGTGTGCCACATTTGGAGTATGGCTGACTGCCGCGTTTGGGATATGGCTGCCTGCCATAGTTGGGGAACGGGCATGTGCCACATACGGGGTATGGCTGCCTCCCGCATTTGGGGCATGGCCACCTGCAGCATATGGGGAACGGCCATCTCCTGCACTTGGGGAATGATTAACTGTCACATTTGGGGCATGGCCATCTCCTGCACTTGGGGAATGATTAACTGCCACATTTGGGGTATGGCCGTCTGCCGCATTTGGGGTATGGCCGTCTGCCACATTTGGGGTATGGCTGCCTGCCGCATTTGGGAAATGGCCATCTCCTACTGGCCAGAGGCTATATTCACCCTGAAATTAATTATATGAACACTTAATAATCAACATTTTTGCTCGTTCACCATTTTTCAGCTAAGGATGCCGCCGTCCTGTGGCTTCCTAGGAAACATCCTGTCAGACTGTCCTGACAGATCTGGACAAATCTGCATCTTTGCGCATCACCAAAGGATTTTTAACAAGCTCCTTTCAGCTTCTTACATATTTTATTTTCTTGCCTTGTACCTTAAGCATATTGCTGCCCCCCCAGGATCTCATCTCATGTGCTGTTTAGGGGGGGGATCTACAGCTAACTTTTGGTCAGTGCTGCCAATTGCAGTGTGGTAGAATCGACTTCAGTGCATTAATCCTTTCTGACAATGAACTTCCTATATAATATTATAATTGTTATAATATTTGGAAGTGTCCTTATTGTTTTGAGGTGCCATCTCTAGTGGCCCAGTCTGGAATCATAGTCCTGGGCGTCTGAGGGGGTATCCATAAAGACTGCATTTCTCTGACTTCCCCTGGTATTATGCCCATCAGCCTGCACTCAGTGGGACACTCAGGAGGAGGTGTGAGATTCCTTATTTTTCTGTGAATTTACAGTGATTCCTTTTTCAATTTATGTTGCCAGATCAGCCTCTTCGATGGTCCCTCTCTGCAGTGGCCAATGTGGCACAAATTATTTACTGGTTAGCTACTTCATGTACTGTCAATAGATGGGTAGTGCTCACTACACTGATCCAGGAACAGGAATCCAGAGGTTGATCATCACCTCCGGCAGCTCTGTGGGGTTCTCTTACATACATTATACACTTTATACACCTTTTTCATGGTGAAGTGACACTTGGCTGTCTTAAGCTAAACGCATGTGAGTTCAGTGTGACTTTTCGGCACTAAAACTCATGAGTGCACTTTGGGGTTTATCAGCGTTTTACTTGGACTGGCTGCTGATGAACAGGAGCATCCTGCAGCTCTGGATGTGGCATGGAAAACAGAGGAATGCCATGATCAGAGGCTTTTAACTCATCCATATTTCTGTGACTCTTTAGCATCAACTCCACGTTCTCACCTTTTCCTATAACGAGAAAAGGCAATAAGCATGTCTGAAAGCTCGAATGACATCAGTAAAAAACACACTTGCTTTGATTCGTGTGCTACCTGCTGAGCTGAGCCACACAGAGTCCATCCAGTCAGAAGTTCTCCACAGCAGATGGACCCTCCACACAGTTCCTGATCAGGCTGTCTGCTGCAGCTCTTCATATTAATATTTGCTGCTGGTGTTTCCTGTGCACAGCTCTCTCACAGCAGGCTGCATTAGCAGGCCCTGTTAGCTCTCTCACCCCCCCCCCCCAGCTCCCTGGCAGAACAGCCCGGGAGTCTTAATTAGCCTGCCGCTTGGCCCAGACCAGCCTGAGGAGGTCGCAGCGTCTGCTCGGTGCCCAGCTCAGCATGAAGGACCATCTGCTCATTTTGGTTACAGCGAGATCACGACCTGCAGGTAAGGAGACTCAGGAAGGTGATTGACAGGGATGTAATGCAGGCCCATAGCCATAAATACATTTTATGGGGTGTTCCCCCATGGTAGATAGTGTCAACTGTGGGGCGGGGATTTAAATAAATTCCAGGGGGTGTTTTTACTACCTGTCCTTGTGCCTACTATAATGTCACTGTTGTTCATGTAGGGTTGATATCTCATTTGCTTGCCACACTAGCAAAAAGCTGATCCTAGGTGGCTAACGGAATATTTTTTGTTCTTAGCCCTGGTTTTTGGGCTGGTAGACACACACATATACTGCGTGCTGGGTTATATCCCATGGCTAGCAGAGTGATTTCACCATTGAACCCTTGAGCAGGGTCCTTAACCCAAACTGTTCCAGGGACTGACCCCGCTCTCTGATCCCCACTTGTACATCACTTTGAACACAAGGATATGCTAAAATAAGTAAATGTAGATAACAGCTCTGCCATTCTGATTAGCTTTATGTGACCAGTCACTGTCCAATGGGGAGAAAGATCTACATCTGAAGATACCTATCAGGTGAGAGCACTCTGTGCTTCTGAAAGATCAGTGAGAAGACGAACCATCAGTACCCTGTGAGTCCAAAGGGGAGAGAGGTCCATGCTGCTCTGTCTCATTAGTAGGAATCATCGCAAGGCCCACATTCCTACTGTGTCTTGGACCATTTGGGTTCCAGCACCCAGCTGCTTTGTTTACTTTCTCATGAGTGTGTGATTAAAAGCCCCGGGCACCACCCTGGATGGACAGGCGTCTTCAGTGCAGGTAGAACCCCAGCAGTGGATAGGTTTGTATATTTGTTCAGTTTACATCCATATGTTATATGCTAGCTATATACACAGACAGCCACATGCCTGTCTACCTTGACGGAGCTCACCAGAACTGATAGACATGATTTCATCCATCATCACAATTCACCTGAGCTTCTGTTTTTCTGTCAGCTGCCTTTGTTGATGGGGCAGCAGAGATGTTCATGAGTCAAAAAATGCAAGTCTGAGTCAAGTCTGAAGTTTCTCAGTTAGAGTCTAATTCAAGTCTGATGTCTCTGAGTCTCAGTAAAATCTCAAGTTTTTGAATTAGAGTCCGAGTCAAGTCTCAAGTCTCTGCCTCTAATTTAATATTATTACAGGAGTTTTTTCTTCTTCTAAATTGTATCAAACTACCTAAAATTTAATAAGGGTTAATAGTGCAAGAACCATAATTACGATACCATTTAAGCACAATGCCCAGATTCAAAAGCACTAAAAAGATGTTGGCATCAATGGAAAATCTGCCTCACTGAGTGTCAAAGGTATAAGGATAATGACACCTTATGTACAGATTTAGGCTTTAAACTAATACATTATAATACAAAACATAACAAAGGCACAGAGTGAGTGCTAGAAATGAGTACTTTGTTGACTGTCTTAGTGGAAACAAATGAAAAGCACATAATCTAAAATTTGGGCAAAACTCAACATCAGCAATAGCATTATGAAGAAATGCCACATTCTTGACCTAAGATTCTGTATATAGACCTGTGAATGTCTGATTTTTTAACAAAGCATGGAAACATTAAACAAAAACAAGTGCATATCCCCTTTAGTACTTTGTTGTTTTTTAGATTGCAAATACATTACTGCTTTTCTCAAGATGTTCCTCTCATGTCCAGCTTTCAAATCTCACCTCAAAACCTTCTTGTTCTACAAAGCCTTCTAGCTCTTTTCACTCAGCATCCCTTCCTGCATTAACAATCTGTGCTCTGCTAGCACTGTCTGCCCTGTTCGATTGCTTACATCTACCATATCGTCAGTTATTATTTTGCAACTTAATTGTTTGTATAAAACAAACTACAATTCTTAATTGCGTTCCTTGGATGGAGAATACGTATGGTTTTGGGATTGATCCTCTGATACCATAGCAGATGCCTTCTTGCTAATGTGATAACTGTAAAAGTATTTGACGGCTCTTTTTCAAACTTGGCCGACACATTCTATTAACGAACCGGAAGTGATCAAAGTTTGAGACAGACACCAGAATTGAAGCAGCATCACATAGTGATAGCAAAGGAAAGGGCTGTTTTGATCCCATTTGTGTGATAATTAAAAAAATTAGTGGCAGCGAAGTGAAGGGTGAAAGCAGATGACATTTGACTTTGTGAATGATATATAGAAGATATACAAAAAGTGTATAGATAAACTACCATTCAAAAGTTTGGGGTGCCATGGAATAGCCTTCATTTCTCAGAGTAACAATACACTGATGAGTATCAGAAGAAAGTTCTTTGTTTCCTTGCCATTTTGAATCTTTACTCGAACCCACAATTGCTGATGCTCCAGACACTCAACTAATCTAAAGAAGGGCAGTTTTATTGCTTCTAAAATCAGTACACCAGTTATCAGCTGTGCTAACAAAATTTCGAAAGTACTTTCAAATGATCAAATTTGCCTTATAAAATTATAAACTTAGATTAGCAAACATAACGTGCCTTTGGAACACAGAATTTATGGTTGCTGATAATGTGCCTCTGTATGCCAATGTAGATATTACATTAAAAACCAGCCATTTCCAGCTACAATAGTCCTTTACAACATCAACAATGTCCATCCATCCATTTTATGTAACCGCTTATCCTATACAGGGTCACAGGGGGTCCAGAGCCTATCCCAGAGTCAGCGAGCGTAAGACGGGGAACAACCCAAGATGGGGTGCCAACCCATCACAGGGCGCACACACACACACACACACAATTTGGCAACTCCAATTAGCCTCAGCATGTGTTTGGACTGTGGGGGGAAACCAGAGTACCCAGAGGAAACCCCACAACAACAACATAGGGAGAGCATGCAAACTCCACACACATGAAACCTGGGCGAGACGTGGACCCCAGTCCCAGAGGTATGAGGTGACAGTGCTAACCACTGCATCACCATGCCACCCCCCATTAACAATGTCTATACTGTGGACTGATGCTTTTCTTTTGGAAACAAGGACATTTCTTAAAGTCATTCCAAAATTTGAACGGTAGTGTATATAGATATTGTACGGGTTAGGAGTTGTGGGAGGAGTAAAGGATTAGATGGAGGGAGAGGGTGACGGGGCTGTCCGGGGAATACATTGTTATGGCTCTGACAGCATCTTTTCTAGTTATTATTTTTGTCAGATACAAGCCAACAAATGGTCTCACATAAGTTAAGGGGGAAATGTACTTATTCCTTATATAATAATTACCTTGTTTAAAGACTTGGTCTAGAATGCAGATAATTTTGTTAGGCTTTTAAACTACACGTACTGTCACGTTCAGGCATTGAAGTAGGCGAGAGCAGGCATAGGGGTCAAACAAAATGGGCTTTACTAAACCAAAAGCAGGGCAGGGAAAACCAAAACATACTGCAAGGGGTCGTAATGTGGAATGCTAACAGGGGAAAGATATCAGGCATACCATGGGGATGACTTTAATGACAGGACTCAGGAGCGCAAGACCAGAAGCACTTAAATACAAAGGACTAACAATGGAGTACAACGAGAGGCAGATGGAGTGAAGCACAGAAGGGCAGAAATGAGAGGTAAGACTGACACAGAACAGGTGTGGCTCATTAGAGCGACACTAGGGAGAAGACGGGAGGGGCAGGAAGGCAGAGCGTAACGTGTACAGCTACACAATTATGAAATTGCTTCAATACACAAAAATAGTTTTACTGACATTTATCTTCTGCATGACTGCTGGGGAAATGTCATGTGTCAATTAAACAAAAGCATTCTGAAGTGCAGAAAAAAAGCTGTTAAAAATGCCTGCCTTGATATATGTACAAAACATATGGTCCTTTCAAATGCTGGACAAGCATATAGAGGAATAAGTGCGCTGCTTTTTGAAGATTTGCTGAAATGTCATTTGAAATGTAACTCTCTGTAAATAGGTAAATGTCAAGATTCAACTCATCCTTCAACTTGTCTCTAAATTTGAATTGAAGCTATTTTCCTTGACGGAGCAAACACCGCCTGTTACCTTGTGTCATTCCCATAAGCGAAATCTTTTTCACCAGAGTGAATATTATCAAGATGTTCTTACAAAATACGGCACTCATAGTTTTATTTTCAAACTTGCAGTTGAAGTTGTGGCCTGTTCTACTCACATCTGTAGTTAGAAATAACAAAAACAGGAAACATTCTTTAATTCCCCGAATGAGCAGTGAAACCTTTTCTTTCTATACAAAAAAAAAATCGTTACAGTAACAAAATTACAGCTCTAGAGCATGAATATGCTGCTCTTTAGGGTACAGAGGCTGCTGGAAAGATCACACTCCCTGATTCTTATCTCTCTGACTGGCTGACAAGGGCCAACTATGCTGTCATTGGGCCTGGATCAGAGCAACTCCAGCCTCCCATTTAGACCTTAGCACTGCAGACGTTTAGAAAGGAGTCGCCTAACTATCAATTAGAGCAGAGCACCAAATGAGGCTTTGTTCTACACAAAGCAGTCTCTACCTCTGTCTTGCTCTCTTTGTTCAAGTAAAACCATAAAACTATCATTCCAAAGTTACTTAAGCATTAGTGATATATGTTATTTATCTAGTGTCAGCTGGCAATATATTTGACATGTGCATTCTGCAAGGTGAGCTTTCATTAATGAAAGAAAGATGCAAATAAAAGTGCACTCGAATTCAGACAATTCAGTTCTTGGCACAAAAAGCAAAGCAAACAAGGTACCAGGAATCCATCTGGCAAAGAGTAGGACTGGCTGGGTGAGGTATGACATGGCATACCCTCCGCCCGTTAGTGTTCCTTTCTGTTGGCTGTGGCTTGGCAGAATAGGATCTCCCACCAGAAGGGAGAAACTCTGAAATGTCTATGTGTGTCAATAGGTAACTAGAAATTATTAGAAGCTTTTAGAGAACAGACATATATTATCAATATTCAAAAGCTGCAGAATAAGCCATGCAACTACACTTGTATGTTAATTAAGGGTGTTATATTGAGGAAACTATGTTTCATCCTTAAAATGGTGCTGTCACTTACTATTTTGTTGACATCTATCTACCTACCACTGAGCAGAAAGAAGAGCAACAGTCAAACTGGTCAGTAAACTATCCATACATCTATTTCCTGTACCCACTTGTCCTATTCAGGGTTGTGGGGGTCCAAAGCCTATTCCAGAAACTACAGACACAAGATAGGGAATAACCCATAATGGGGCACCAACCCATCACAGGACACGCACACCATTCACACCTACGGGCAATTTGGGAACTCCAGCATGCAATTTGGTCTGTCGGGGTGGGGATTAGAGAACCCAGAGGAAACCCCTACAAAGACACAGGGGGCACATGCAAATCCACACATGGAGCCCTGGCAAAGACTGAAACCCTGGTCCCAGAGGTGTGAGGCAACAGTGCTAACCACCGCACCACCCCAGTCAATAAACTATACAAGTACATTGCAAAGCATGATGTTAACCGTGTAGGCAGTAAAACAACTATCACAAAAATACTGTCCAGTAATGCTCGTTGAAAAAATAACTTCAATCGCCATTCCCTGTGATTGGGTTTTACTAGATTATTTTCAGTTTTAGCCTTATTTACAATCAGCTTGCATCTTCATTACAATAAAAGCTTCTATTCTGGGATCCGGCTTTATAACTTTAAAAGCACAATAAGCTTCTTGAAGGCTTTAGATCATCTCATTGAAGTCCGTGGTGTGACACAGGGATCATTTCCCTACAGTATGCTTACATACTTGAGCATAATGAGCCAACAAACCATCACGCCACCAAAAATTCTATGACTGAATTTAGTGACCCATCCCTGACTGATAAAATACACATCTTCACTAGTAAGGAATGTAACAAAACCTGTCTCATCCACCCTGTCTTACATAACATTCTGTAACATTTTATTTTTTTTTGTTCAGGGTAGTAAGTGTGTTTTGTAATTGGTCATGCCTCAAAAGTATAGGAAATTGCTATTATTCCCTGAACTGAACCAGGGCAATGATATTTTGAAATTTTTTTCAGATCATTCCAGATAGATTATGCTGAGCAAATTTGTAGTAACTTCTAGAACTTTCTAGAATTATCTAGCAATATAAATAGTAGTATATATACTGGAGCCTTAAGCCCACCAGTTCAGTTTAGTTCCAGCTGCAAGGAATTCCCCAAGAAGCTCATTAGGAAGTAGAACATCTTTGTCGCAGTGGTTTGGAGCTTCTTAGGTAATCACAAGGCTGAGAACTATGTGCAGCTGGCTGAGAAGACTGACAGCAAAATGGCCTGCTGGATGTCCCTCCGAGTCCATATCCTTGATGCTCATCTTGATGAATTCAAGGAGAACATGGAAGCGTATTCAGAAGAGGTGGACTCTGAACACCGCTTGCACTGCTTACTTAATTTTAAGCAAAATATTATTTTACTAATTACAGCATCTGACAATATGTGCTTCTCAAGCTTTTCGAACATTTATCAAACATGGGGTTCATATTCATTTCTGTTTTCCATTGATACCCAACAGGGTGTCTGTTTTAACCACTGATTATTCGTTCATATACTATACCTCATCCCTTAACCTTGGATTGTAACCCACTTGATGAGAACATTCCAATTTGAACCATTCCAAAACATTTTGACCTCACTTAACATCACATGGTTTGTTGTCCACTCTCTATTGCTGTGTAAAATTGTATCAAATTTATCATTATATAATTACTAGCATACAACTTTTTATATGTACCGAGGCTTCTATTTATTATTGTAGCATGTGTTGTGGCAATTTGTATTGTGTACACCTTGTAGGCTAAGCCTCCTGCACCTGTTACAATATGAAAATATAAAAATGCATTACAGCCTCGGATGGCTCAAATCCCCTAATCAGGCTTATATGTTTCTTTTCCTGATGATGTCATGAGCTGCCAATTAAAAAGGTCTTTGCTCTTTAAGCATCTAAAGCCAAAAGATTTGACAAAACCAAATGAAGAATGAATTCAGAATGAAGTCTGCAACATACACCCTTAGCTAGCAAACACAATCATTTTGGACACATTTATCTCGCGTATATTTGTAACATGAATAAATAACTGAACCTCAATTAATAATATAATGCTTCACATTCCTCCTTTGAAAATATTCAAGCTCTGTGGTGTGATTTTTTTCATTTTAAAAATGTTAATAATTCAATATTTTCCATTCTAACATAAATAATTTAGGGAATGTGGTGCCCTTCAGATGAATTGTCAGACTGTTATATTAACACATCTGACAGTAAACCGACAAATGTACCTACAGCATCACTTATTAATAAAGATTAAATGGGGATCATATCACATCTATCATGACTGTCCTTTAATGTGACATTTATATCTCATGCAGGTATTCACAGAAATGAACGCTAATTCAATATTAATAAATTCACTAATTTGCCTCTTGTAATTCCTTTGCTTTAATTACCTCTCTTACAATTTTTCACACCAGGTTACTGAACCTGTACATAGGTACTTGCTAGGTACATAATTTTCGGACTGGATCGGTACTCAAAATGAAACGAATGAACACATCCCTTGGTACTAGCCGAACCTAATTCACATGGAGGTGTTCCGCTTGGAAAATATGTTGGGGCTGTGAGCTTGTTACGTCTAATCCTTATTGGCAATAATTAATGAACTTGTCCCTGATCCATAACAATATTTTATTGTAAAGAACTAAAAATACATACAAGTAAACCGAAAGAAATAATATTTTTTAAGATTATATTTAGCATAACACAATGAGACCCTGCTGTCATAGCAGCCACATTATTCATTTCATTCTTAGATTGTTCGAAGCATTACCGAAACCCACTAGGGGTCTTGCTATGTTTGAAAAAAAGGTTCGAAGACCCAAAACACGTTCTGACACAATCTGGGTAACACCTGAAAGCTTCATCGGCCTAACACTAAGGAAAACCACAAACTAACAGGGAATTAGTATCAAAAATGCAACTAACATACATATAGCAATACAGGAAACCTGCCACAAAGGGAAACAGACACAATGAACCAACAAAGAACTGAAAAAAAACAGGCACAATAATGAGACATGATGCAGGAAAGGTGGGAATCCACACCTCAATTAACTAATTACAAGGACTCGGGGCAATAAGGAACAGGTGGGGCATATTACAATGACCAAGCACTGGAGACTAGGAAACATTAACAAACACCATAGAAATTGATTAACCAAGGTGGCGGCAGAGTAGACCTCAAATAGAGACACAAAGCAAAACATAGAAAAACAATATCAAACGCGAGGGGAAAAATAAAGCACTAAAGTAACCCAAAGAGGCCAGCCACAAACTCACGACTGAAGGGACACCTACCACTAAGCTACACGCTCAGCCCACAGACCTAGGTAGTGGCCCAGGGAGGAGGTGAAAACAAATGGGACACAAATGCCTAGATGTTGCCTTATTCTGATTATCTCTATCAAACTCTCTTTACGTCCACTGGAAGTCCCCTGACTGACCAAAGTACAGAAGGTTTACAACATATTTTCACCAGTAGAATTTTCTGTTATGATATGTACAGACAGACAGCCTGTCCTAGGGATTATCACAAAATCATCGTTGAACTGCCCAAAAAGCACTATTACTCATTCTGCTAAGGTATGTGTAACCTGGTGGGTTTCTGTAAAACAACTGTGCACAAACCAGTATTAAAAAAATGAACACCTTTTTCACTCTTGACTGGGGTGACATCCATATAAGAACATAAGAAATTTACAAACCAGAGGAGGCCATTGGGCCCATCAAGCTCATTTGGGGAGAATTCGACTAATAGCTTAAAGTTGCTAAAATGTTATCCAGCTCTGATTCAAAGGAACCCAAAATTTTACGTTGTACTACACTAACAGGAAGATTATTCCATACTCTAACTACATGCTGTGTAAAGAAGTGCTTTCCCAAATCCAGTTTAAAATGTTCTCCCACTAATTTCCAGCTATGCCCACGAGTTCTTGTATTTGAAGTAATATTGAAGTATATTGAACTATTTGGTCGAACAGCATCCAGACCTGTTAGAATCTTATATACATGGATCATGTCCCCCCTTAGTCTCCTCTGCTCAAAGCTGAACAGATTCAGCTCAACTAACCTCTCCTCATAAGACATTCCTCTAAGACCAGGAATCATTCTTGTAGCCCAACGTTGAACCCTTTCTAAGGCCACAATGTCCGCTTTAAGGAAAGGTGACCAAACCTGCACACAATATTCATGGTAGGTCTTACCAAGGAATTATGATGTCTTATATCAAGTTATATGTCATTATGTTATAATGACATTTATGTAATACATCTGCTGTTTGCAAGGTCACTGGAAGCGTGGGTTTCGGTAAAACAGAGAAAATAACAAGTAGCTGGAATATGCAAATGAAAAGGCTGAATTAACAGATAAAAGTTGCAGCTTCCATTGATTAATGCGAACCACAGAAAATACACTTAGGAATCCCAGAAGACTGAAACAGTCTGCTAGAGGCAAGAGCAAAGAGTCCACAAAGTGATGGTACCCTATCAATTAGCATGCAAAGCCAGGCTTGCCTCTTCCAGTATCAACTGAGCCTAATTAAATTTTCTGTCCAAGAAAAGAAACCTTTTGGAATAATTAATTCCAATTAATTGGGAAGTTCATTAAGTGCTGATGCCACAATAGGGGTGGCAAAAATCAGAAGTAATTAAACAGAGTGTTAATCTCAGCGCTATGCTGGGCTTGTACTGAGCCTGCTCGAGTCACTGCTGCTAAAAGTGGATATGCATGATAAACAGGGGCCACTGGCCTCAGAGGAAGTGCCCTTTGGGTAAGGCTGTATGCAGGGCAGAGAAATAGCATTGATTTGTATAATGTGTGTCTATAATGTATATATCTGTCTAAAACCGCTGAATATGATCCAGCCTCATGATAACACATTGCTGCCAGCATAAATCACAAAGTCATCACGATTTTCAAAAAAAAAGCTTTGTAGTTTCCAAAGCTTTGACAATGTGGATCACGCTGTGGAATCAGGCTGAATATGAACATTGCTGTTCAAACTGATATTACAGATGATCCGACGTTAACACTGTTGGTCACATGCTTACCTGGTCCGGGCCTCATGACCTGCTGATCCCAACAGAAGCTGCCATAACCACATGGAGGAGCTTCAGAGGTGCAAATTCATAAAGTACTTGAAAGGAGCTGGAAGGCCATACCGGGAAATAAATAGGTCCAGCACACCCATCACAACAAAGGCTGAAAACAAAACATTTAAACCAATATACCAAAATAAGGCAATGCTAAAAGATGAATTCACATTAAAACAAAGTAGAATAGAATAGAGTAGCAATGGAGCTCAGCTCTCATTAAGCACCTGTTTTAGAAAGCAGATAAAAGACAACATGTATTAAAAATACAAAGTTTGGTGCTTCACAGCTCACCTTCTCATTATTTGAGCTGCTCTTACTCACACAGAAGTTGTTGGGGAGCCTCCATAATCACCTTCTCCCCAGCCACGTCCTGCCTTCTCCTCTTCCAGCAGCTCCCAACAATCTCCCATCTTTGAGTTTTTTTCTCCGTTCCATTGCGACAGACTTTTCTATGATTAGATGCCACAAAGGTAAAACTCAGCTTTGTCCTGTCACCATCTGTCCTTCACATTCATGGGTACCGTCATTCACTCTGGATCGCACATGTTTGTGATCGCAGCATACAAAGTATCCTTCTGCGGTGCAACTTGAGGAAGTTAACAGTTACTAAACCAAGCGTTTTCAAAATAGGTCCAGCCAAACTATAGAACACAACACACTAGTGTCTAAATACCATCGTTTTAGTGGCCAGATCAATGAGAGGAAGGTAAAGAAACATGAGTTGAGTTACTCTGATGTTCTTCATACATTCCGTTAAAATTCTTCTAATTAGTGACACGGTTTTCATGGCAGTGTAGCAGTGTACTCCAGCACCCATGAAGAACCCATGTAAGCATGTGTTCCCATCCCAGTCTTGCCAGCCCCAGGTAGCTGACCTCAGGTCCAAAGGAGTAATTAGGCATATCTAAAGAAAATACAAGAAAATGGATTACATATAACAGTGGTGCAGGTTTTCATATTTTCTGGGTAGAATTATTTCACAGTTACAACAGTACAGAATACTATAATTAACCAGGAAAAACCCGAAGGTAAAATAAGTGAATTGACAGCAAAGGATGATGTAGATGATCACAGTGGAAAAGGTTTGATAGATATAGACATATTCACATTTTTCCTGGCAAAACAGAGCCCCTTAAATGTCAGGTGCAGGTGTCAGGCTGGCTGAGTACAGCATTGGGGACACTTGCATCACAGACTCACTTTCTATTTTTAGAATTATATCTCAGAAGGGCCTCCCAATAGACGAGGAGGGAAAATTAATATAAAGAAAGATATCTCACAGTGACAATTGGTGATGGCAGCAGGTTCCAGCTGCTCCCTCAGCGTCGTCAGAGAGTCCTGCTCCTTCCCACCATAGAGATCAGGCTCCATTTCACACATCTGTGGGTGTCCTATTCTGCCACTCCCTCACGGGTCACCGGCTCTGCCGCGCCCCGTTGTTTTTACATCTTCCATTGCACATTCACCCCTTCCTCCACTATGAGTCCTAAGCTTGCCCGGACGATGGCAGCAACCCCAGAGAGGGGAATTCAAGGCTCAAAATACTCTGACTGGGGGCCGCAAGGATAGAGAGAATGGGGTGGGGGTGGGGTGAACAGATGGTCTTAGAACATTCAAATGAAAAGTAGGGGTATCTAGAAAGAACGGGCTTGCTTGAGCCTGGAGGGATGATGCTGCCCTCACCTTATCCCAGCTGGAGGGACAGGATTGAACAGTAAATGCAGTGAAGCTGTCAGATCCCATGTCAATCTCTAGTGCCGCTTGATTGATGTGAAAGCCTGGGAACATGTGAGGCAGTTCGAGCTTTTAGATTTTTGGTTTCATTTCCTGTAATGAGTCAATTGCCAAGCAACCAGTCTGGAAGGGTTTTTGATAATTGATAATGACTGCAAAATTAATAAACTGTCTGTAATGTGTTAAAATATTAAATTCTTCTTTCAGATAATATAAAATGATGTTACATCAATATGACCACATTTAGATGATGCACTTAACATCCATACATCGTCCATGCTGCTGGTACAGTACATGGCCATGGTAAAAACTGGAGCCTCTCTGAGAAACCGCAGCACACCCTGGATGAGATGCCAGTCAGTTACAAAGCTTGCACTCATACAAATACACACACATATGGGGAAACATGGGGAGAACGTGCAAACTCAATACACAAAGTTTTAATAAGAATAAGGTACACAAATTACGTTGTAAACTCTTTAGCCTTGAGTCTCTCCTAAGAGAAAAAATGTCAGGATGCAGTGGCAGAAATCAGCAGATTGTGTATGTGGATATTCTATATATGTTACAGGTCATAAGGACCTGCCACAGCCTCAGCCAGCCTCAGCTCCCTTCACTGTCCTCCAGGAAGCACGCAGGCTCAGATCCCATGACCCGAAGTGTAGTCATATCACCATGGGGCCCTCGCTCAAGGTCCACAGCCCCAACTGCCGAAAGGATGCCAGCTGCTGCTACGCCCTGATCCTCGTACTTTGCTTTGGAGAACAGCCGCAGCTAAATAAGGTCATACAAAGCAGCGTATGAGGGGATTTTGATATCAAATTCAATTCACAAGTTAATAAAAATTACACCAGATCTTTTAGAAAGACAGATCTTTCAAAATGACATCTTGAAAGTTAATTATATTGTAGCAAGATTTGCGTTGTGGGTCCTGTAAAATAACAACAGACGGGCTCTTCATTAAAAGCAAGCAGTTTGCCTTTATTACTACAGCGACTGACATGAGTCTCACACATGGGGGGGGGGGCGCTGCTTGGTAAAACACTACACTGGTGCAACACTTATTAATGTAGATAATGCACAGAAACACACATTACATATACTGTATGAGTGTTACAGTGCACGGCATTCTGGTAGCTTGCATTATCAGTCTTTGCTGACCAGGCCAGCTGCATCACAATTTTTTTGTATTTTTTTATCCAGCCATGTTAAGTCTGCATTTCCTGGTGACTTTATTGAGCAGCTGATTTACACCTGAAGTGACAAAATATCTAAATTATACAGCAATTAAAAGGCGTATAGAGCAATTCAACATACTTTCAAAAACTGCAGATCCCAGCAAACACAGTCGTCATAACAGTATCCAGCATCATTAGCTATAGGGCACTTTCCAATGCAAGTTAGGGGGCTCCTTCAGGGGTCTGAACGGAGCCATTAAAAGCCAATCAATGCAGGAAAATCCATCTTTGTCGATTATGAGAGCTGCACTGCACTGGGCCTTCAGCGGATTGATCCTGGTTTTGTCGGATTGACTGATTAACATTGAAGTTGTAGAAAATAAGTTTTGGGATAATTGTCTTAAGCCCATGATGAAGTCTCCTTACACAGACACTGGGGCACATTTTCATCTTCAGTGCTCAGAGGCTGTGAAGGAAGACAATAAGGTGATCGGGTGGTCAGGGCTGGGCTCAGCTGCCACTATGACTGTCACACCAGTCCCTGATTTACTAATGAGGTAACTTTGCCTGCTCTGGGCTGGTGGCAATTAGACCCCAACCTTATTTAAGCAGAGCAGTGTGCAATTCTCACTGCTCAGTCATCATCATCGCTCTTAGAGCATTGGCTGTCAGTCAGAGGTTTGTTTTATAGAGCCAAATGGAGTAGGGCTGTTTCTTCTGTGCCTGCCAGCAGATGGTTCTTGTTGATCGGCATCTTGTTTTGGGTTTCTGGTTAGTCAGATTCTGGATTTCAGGTTCATGGTCCCAAATACTCAGCATTCCACAGCTGGTGTGCTGTGCCACTGCTGCCCTTCTTTAAGGTTTTCTATATATGTCCAGGTTTTGAGTTCTTGCCCCATTTTAGGTTCCCCGACTTCTGGTCTAAGATCTTCAGCCCTCTGCAGTTGAGTCTGCCTTCTGCATCAACTCATCCTAGAGCCGTCTGTCCAGTCAGTGGCCTGAGACCTCTTGGCTCCATGTCTCCAGCGGTGTAGGAACTGTTTGTTTCAGGGGGCAGAAGTCCTGGCGTCCAATGTTGAGGTGTTTAGTTGCAGACGTTGTCTATGAAGGCCAATAAAAGGTTTTAACTAGTAAGGACTGAGAGTGATGCTGAAAAATTGAGGTAATGTATGCAAAATGTCACACAATGATGCAACAGTCAGCTGGACGGAGTAGGACTGAACGCTATGGACACAATGACCAAATGAAGAAGAAAGGTCTGTCTGGCTTAAATAATGTTACAATTGTAGCAGTACAATATGGGTAAAGGATGCTAAAATAATGTTATAGAGTGTCAGTACAGAACATAGTAACTGTTTATAACTAATTTAATTATTTAATCATGGACACCATATAATGGGCCACAATGGAAAATGGAGTGTCATAAAAGTCTGTGTATAATTTCAAATGAACCACTGGAAGAAAATCAAATCCTCAACCTGCACAATAAGATTTGTTGAAAGTATAAGATGATGAATCAATTAAGCCACTCTTGTGGAGGAAGGAAGCGTTTGACAGCCCCATTGCACCCTCATAGTGCTTTTCAATTTTCACATATTCAAAGTAATGAACGACCATAGAAAAAAAAACAAATTAAATCCCAATTTTCACCCCACAGCCCCTTGTGTGACTTGTGGGATGGCCATAATCCTGTTAAATCAGGCCTGGGATGTCTGGGATGAAAGCTTTGGGTCGATGAATATGTGACAGTCCCGTCTCCTGACAATTAAGTTGTTTAAGGTCTGCAAGTGCTCAGGCAGCCAGAATCACATGATCTGTTCAATGAGTGTTTCTCAGTGTTGACACTGTCAGTAAGGGGAATTCTGATTATAGCTAGCACAGCTTCAAATCCCATTCTAATGGATCCTTCTCTTTTCAGCTGCAATCCCCATAGAGCCGTGTAAGAGCCAGAGCTTCCTTTAGCAAGTGACCACATATCCTGATCCAAATGATTCGTAGTCATTTTAAATATATTTCTTCAGCACCTGCTTTGTCTAAAGCAACATACTGGTGAGGCAATGCACCACAAGTAAACAGCTGTCATAGAACCAGCTTAGGTACAAGTATAGCTAGGCAAGGCTTCCAGTTAGTGACCAGTAACAAGTGCAAGACAGTACTGGAACAAGATCTATGCAAAATGCTGTTAGAATGAAACATCAAGAATATAACACCAAGCCAAGAGAAACTAATAGGAACTGAGTGCAAAACGCAAAACCAAGCATCCAGTATCAGTAGCTGGTTCTGACTCACACAGAGGCTAAGGTTGGCAGTGTTACAGTAAACAGAAGCATGTGACATGGGACACAGAATAATTTATTAGGTATAGGGTTCCCCTCTTTGAGGGGTCAGGGCCAGGGCTAGAATAGTTTATTGGGCATGGGGATTCCCTCTTTGGGGGGTCAGAACCAGGGTGGGAATAGTTTATTAGGCATGGGGATTGCGTCTTTGGAGGGTCAGGGCCAGGGCTGGAATAGTTTATTGGGCATGGGGATTCCCTCTTTGAGGGGTCAGAACCAGGGCTGGAATAGTTTATTAGGCTTGGGATTTGCATCTTTGGAGGGTCAGGGCCAGGGCTGCAATAGTTTATTGGGTATGGGGATTCCCTTTTTGGGGGGTCAGGACCAGGGCAGGAAGAGGTTATTGGGCTTGGGGATTTCCTCTTTGGGGGGTCAAGGTTATGCAGTTTGGTGGTGACAATGAAGATGGTTTGATATGCATCAGGCCGGTACAGGAAGTAACCGGCAGACGGAACGAGCTTAGCATAATGCATGAAGGCACCTGAGTGTCCCTCCCTGTGATGACCAAATCATCTTGTTTCACAGTGGGGATCTGCTGTTTCTGAAATAAACAGCAATGTTCGGTAATGATGGTGAACAGTGGAAGAGGATTACAGGTTTCTGGATGGGTGACTACAATAGTGGCCAAAATTGTAGAAACGCTTTCAATTTTTAGAGATCGCAAAACTTTATTCAACTGTTGCTCCAGTTCCTTATTTAATCGTCCAGTGTACCATATTTGTAACATTCTTTGAGTGTTTAAAACATTACTGCCAATATTCATGCAGCAGTTTTTAACGCATAATGCCAAAAATGCTAGGTGTTTCCACATTTTTGGCCACTAGTGTAGCATCTGAGCTAAAGAAGTGATTGAGAGAAAAGTAAGGATATATCAGTAAAAATAACTGTGGTCACCTGACTCCCCCATAGTGTGGGAGACCTGCTTGGACTGGATGTTATTGAAATTTGTGCAGCCTTATGTAAGTGATTCACGCTACTTTAACTAAGACTATGAGAACATGTGCCTACACAGTATGACATATATAATATATGAGCTTTCTCCATATAAATATAAAGCCTGATATCAAATGTCCAAATGCATTGTGGGCTGCTCCCAGAGATTGGCTAGGGCTGCTTATTGTACCTTCATCAAATTGCACTGCTTTCTTTAATATACTCTTTCTTTGACAGCTTCTTTCTTTCTTGCCATCTGTTCTGTTTCTCCTCAGGTGAGGAACGGGGCTGCCGCTTCAAAACATTTCACTTTGGCTGCCAGAACAACCTTATCAGCAGCGAGTAAAGCTTTCCGCTGCCAAAAGCCATTATCAAACCACTTTCCACTATCTTTCAGCTGGAAACATTAGAACAGTTCAAATGACTGACAGGGCGCTATATCACAATACTAGAACAGATGAAAGCAATCATGTTATCTCTCAGAGTTTGCAGAGCCATCTGGTAGGTGGGTGCACTGAACATTTCACTGCTTTTCTGTTCTTTTTACTGCAGACTCTGTTCATCACAGAAAGACCTATCTATCAAATTTATTGAATCAGATGAACCAGTAAACACACATTCTTACGTTGTACCATTGTAGCTCTAAAGCATTAGAAATTAACTGTCACATTTTAGTACAAGCTATCTACAGTCCCCCACAATGTCATCTCTTTTGCATGGTTGAAGAACACTGGCCAAGGCAGGTTTAAGGGCAGGTCTAAGAGCAGGTCTAAGTGCAGGTCTAAGTGCAGGTCTAGGTGCAGATCTAAGAGCGGGTCTAAGCGCAGGTCTAGGTGCAGGTCTAAGAGCACTGAAACTCACTGAACAACAGAACCCCAGTAGCATCTTGCTATTGCAGGACTGTCAGTCGAAGTCTGTCGAAGACTGCAGGGTGTTCTGCTGGTCCACTTTGCTGATGAACTAGTCTGCTTCCATTTCCCTCATACTAACAGACAAACAGTCCCTCTCTGATCTGTTGAGTATACTGGGTGAGCAGTAATTTGTTGGTTTAGTTAATGGGGAAACAAAACAATAAATGGCATATGCAAAAAAAGGATTTATTAAATCTTCCATTTGCATATATGCACGCAGTTTCCCCTTGATAAATCAGAACGCATAAATGTGCGTACGTGCATGAGCCCAAGATCCTGCTCAGCGTCTGCCCACAAAATAAATGCAAATGAGCTGCGGGCTCATCCATTCTCCCATCCATTTTGTCTCTATACTAACTTGCAAAGATGGGTAGCTCAGGTCCAGAAAGTAAAACCAACCAGTTGATTGTGATTCTTTATACTCAATTGGTTAGTTGAAACAAAATCTTGATCTGGATTGTTACTTTCTGGACCTGAAATATTCACCTCTGCCAGCTTGTCCGATGTAGGGTTGCGGGGGACTGGAACCTATCCTTGAAGCTTCATAACCCAGGATGGGGTGCCAACACATTGTAGACTGTGTAGTCATATAATTTATGCAAACTTTTCTCTTTGCAGAGTCTTGTTTTCATTCATTTTTTTGCTACCCATCAGAAAGCCCTACCTGGAGGAATTGTGCATGCCCAACCAGTCACTTACTTAATGGATCCAAATCTGAAACACCCATCCATACTTTTGTTCTTCCCTATATCACCCTATATTGCTGGTGAACTTTGTGCTCTTTAGGTAAGGTTGGACTGCTCTTATTATCCATATAGTAATGCAACTTAAAATGTAATTATGAATGTTTTCACTAATGCAAAGTATGCACATGCTTGAATTTACTGCAATCTAAAATAATGAAGCTGGTTTGCATTCATTGATTCTGATAATTTAGGAAAGTAATGTATCATCGTCTTCCATGGCTCGTTCTGATGATGTGTCCTACCTTGTCAAATTGTCTGTTGAATCATGCTGCCGTATCAGAACATGCTACCAGTACAACAGGTTATCAGTAGGATATTTTTACAGCACAAATTTCCTGTCAGAACATGCTAGCAGTACAATAGGTAACCAGTAGGATAATTTTATAGCACAAATTATCCATCAGTTCATGTTACTAGTTCAATATGTAATCAGTAGGATATTTTTAAAGCACCAATTACTTCAACCCACAATATTTGATTGGACCTGTAACCACTTCTTGCACATCGTGGTCTATATTTTGAAATACATTTTAATAAAATCCTAACAACATTTAGCTTTATAGCATGGTTTATCAATTGTGACATATGACTCCTAAAATATATATAGGCATCAGATTTAATAGTCTAATTAGCTTTATTAGAAACCTGCTGTAGTATGAATATTTACACTAACATGAAAATGTGGTGGAAACATTTTCACATGTATATGTTTTCTGAGTGTCAAGATTTGTCAACATTCAGAATGTGCCCAGCTGCGGAGGTTACACTCCACATGTAAAGAAAAGAAGAAAATCATCTGAAACCATAGCAGCATAAATGTAATAATATACACTTAATATACACAGAATATACACACAACTCAAAGCATTCGCAAATAACACAAACTAAATCAGGGTATCTGGTTTATATGGCTAGAACAGTATGGAAAATATTGCTGTACATTTATCATACCTGTGTGGAATACATCTGTAGTCTTACATGTTAATGTACATTTTACCATTGCGGTCATGATTTTGTCAGCATCAGTTTCCAACATGGAGCAAAGCACTCAGTAATCCTCTACAGTCCCTAAGGACACATCACATTAACTATTGAAAAACAAGGAAATAGACCATGCAAACTACACTGTTAGAGTAATTAAATCATAGTGTACTACAGATGAAAAATACACACAATCACCATCACAGAACATTCTGAATTTAGAATTACAATTTGACACTTCCAACTTAAATTTCTGCATAATTCTGTATGAAAATGCACAGAGCATTAAACGTTGCCAAAAGGACACTAAGCCATAATTCAGCCAATATTAAATTATCTGCCCTTTTACTCTAATTCTGGGAGCAACATATTTTTTCTTATTATATGGGATAGGCATTATCTGAGCACTCACCTCAGTGTTCAAGAAGTGTGCAGGCTACTTCCACTCTTGTTGAACTAACTGTTTCTTATGTCTTAACCTTGCTGACCCCAGTTAGGTGGTAATGACCAGCATACTGCAAAATTAATTAACATAAATCTGTACTTTTACCAGTTAATTAAAAACCTATAAGGTCTAAAGACATGAATGCCAATAGTGAAATGTTACCTTCCAATAGTAAAACACCGAAAACTGCCTCTGACATTGGGTGCTTTAGATATATACAGTATATATACACATTATATTGGCAAATGTATTGGGACACACCTTTTAATTATTGAATTCGGGTGTTTCATTCAGACCCATTGCTACAGGTGTATAAAATCAAACACCTAGCCATGCAGTCAGGTTTGTGAAAGAATGGGTCGTTCTGAGGAGCTCAGTGAATTCAAGTGTGGTACTGTCATAGGATGCCACCTTTGCAATAAATCAGTTTGTGAAATTTCTTCCCTGATAGATCTTCCATGGTCAATTGTAAGCGGTATTATTGCAAAGTGGAAGCGTTTAGGTGACCCAATACTTTTGTCCATATACAGTATATTATAATCAGTTCAGTGTGGTGGGGCATGATTTAATAAAAACACAGAGGCATCTCTTTATAAAAAGGAACAGAAGTCCAACATTTATTACTGCCAGAGATAGCTAGCAGGGGCATACACAGGGAAGACAGCGATCAACATGACACTCACACTCAGTGTGGCCACTAAGAAAAATACATGCGCTCTACCGTAAACGTTAAAAGGTATAACACTTACTATGTACAACATAAAATACACGACTGCACACATTAAATATCGAAATTACATATACTCAACGACCCGCATATGCTGGGGAGGCCTGCATTGCCACTGGGGTTGGCATGTCACAGTCCCTAGTATCCCTGCATACCCAGAGCGTCCTTGTCCTCGGCCACTGCAGAGGGGTCAGGTTGGGCCAGGGGGCAGTACGGTGACCATAGCCTTTTGTCACTCAGGCAGTCGCAAGCGGTAGACACCACCTGAGAGGTGCTCAAGGATATTGCCCGGTCCCCTTCACTAACTGTCCAATTTAGGCATCTACTACTTGAGTTCACCCAAACCAGGTGTCCGAAGTTAAAGTACTACCTGCGGCTGAGTGCGTCATCGGTGCGCTTCCTTTGGACAGTCGCTGCACTTTGGTGCTACTTGGTTAGTGCATGCACGCCCCTAAGACACTCCCAGAGGCGACACAGGAAACTCCAAACATGGCTCTCGCAGCACCTCCGGCTTCAGGGGGATGTTGACGCAGACACCAACTCCACTGGCGTGCGCAGTTCCCACCAGAACATCAGCACAGCTGGCATGCACCAACTGCTCTCCTGTACCACACTTTGTTCTGCCCACAGGACCAGGGGCAGGTAGCTGTCCCAGTCACGCTGGTAGTGGGCGACCAGAATGGTGAGCTGAATGGCGAACTTGTGCTTTAACTGCTCCACCAGTCCAACACTGTGCGGGTGAAGGGGGGTGGTGTGGGTCTTCACAATGCCCAGCTGCTTGTAGATATCACCAAAGGCCTGCACCTTGTAGTTTTGCCCCTGGTCGTTGCACTCTTGTCAGGAACTGCTTACACCTTGGTACTTAGTAAAGTAATTCATGGGTACGAGGATGTAACAATTGCTGGTGTTGCTACAGGGAAAATGGCCCAGCACATCTACCCCGACCGTCTCCATTGGAGCCCCCCACCTGATACATCTGCAATGGTGCTCTGGACTGGCAGTTAGGTTCCTTCTGGGTGGTGCACATGTCGAAGCAATGGACAAACAGCTCAGTGTCCTGGCTGCAGCTGGGCCAATAGAAGCAACTCCACAGCTTCCTCAGGGTCTTTGCCACTTCAAAGTGCACGGCCCACTCAACACTCTGGGGCACCAACAGTGAGCATATGATTGGCTGGGAACTAAACCTGTGTGTCAGTTCAATTCAGTTTATTTTTATATAGCGCCTTTCACGACCAAAGCACTTTACAAGGTATCACATGATGGCTTTACATGATAACCAAAAACTCCCAAGTAAGGAGAAAAAAAAAACCTATTGGGGTCCAAGGTCCAAGGCTGCCCAAACCCCCTGGGCATGCTAACGTTATTGAACTTCATGGTCTGAATGTATATGTATTGATTGGCTACAATCTAAAGTTATTTTAGTGTGGACTCCACATATATGCCACTAAAGAACAGTCAAGAACTTTGAATGAAAGTCTCTCTCTCTATGACCTGAGTGAGTGATTGAACTCAGGCTACCTCTTGGTCACTCCTTCAGGTCTCTCCTTTCTTGTTCATGTTCTGAACGAGAGACTCTAAAGAGTGAACAAATTGGTGTGAAAGTGGGTGAATGAGAGATTCAGATACACTACTTCTTGGTCATGAATGAACAAGAGACCCGTACCTCGGTTGAGACTGAAATACACCATCTGCTGGTGCAGTATATAAGCCTACATTTGCAGCAACTTCCCATATGCTGCAATAAAATTTTAACGATACAACATTTTCATGATTTAAAATGATTTTAACCAAGGTGCGTTAGTGTTTGGATTCATTAGCTGACTTTGTGATGTGCTGTTAGGTTTGTATTTTTAACAAACATGAGTAGCTAAGGCACAATGTTGAAAATATATATATTTATTTTATGCGAACTGGATGTGCCACTGAATGAGATGGTGAATGAATCAGAACAAATCTTTTATGTGAACTGGATAAAAAAAGTAATTTCACCCATCCTTAGAGTCTAGCTAGTAAGTATCAGTTATTATTATTAATTATTATTATTAATAAGTTTCGGCAGCCAGTGTTGCCAAAAAAATCTCACAAGAAGTCATTATCGGCTCTGAAATACCGCTAAAAGTCACTAAATTGTGTGACGATATCATGCAATATGCAATATTGTCTAATATGCATACTTCATGTTGCTGAACGGTATCACATTCTCTATGTTCTTACAGGTTGTTTTCATGAGTTTTAACTATAATGACTACGTTTTTGTCATTATAGTGGTTTATTCTACGTAGGTAAATTGTTAGTTTTATAAATGTCAGCAACACTAGAACACTATGCAAGGTAGACATGATGTCATTCACAAATTGGTGAAAGGTGAGTTTTGCTGTTGCTTGACAACGAGAATTGAGATTGCTGAAGTTACAAGAAGTTGCCAAATTTGTCACTAGGTAACATCTTAAGTTACTAAGGCTGGTCAAATTGTTGATAAATCTCAAGACAAAGTCACTAAATTAGCAACACTGTTGGCAGCAGTATCAGAAGCGAATACAAAAGTCAAAATACAGAAACGACGGAATGTAGAAATATCTCATCCACTCGAGAAATGAACGTCTGGTCAGAGCTACTAACAAAAATTAACACTACAGCGGTTGAAAAACATTTGTAGTGCAAAACCTTTTATTAAACTTTTCAGTTTGAATATTTTGCTAAATATTTGGGACATTATAAAAAAGATAATGTTTGAAGGAGGCAGAGCTGTGCTCCGGCAAAGTGCGATTTGGACATAAGGTGGCGGAGCTGGGTTTCAGATGGCTCCTCTGGGCTATGTCTATATTTAAAGCCTGCATAATTGTACTTCAGATCCAAATAGCCTATGTATATTGGGGGGCAATCAGGCCATGCTTTTTGTCACAGGAGCACTGCCTCCCACCCTCACCCCCCAAGAACTGGAGTGTTTTTTTTTTCAAAGACCAGATGCACAAATAAGCCTCACTTCAGGATTCTATCCTCAGTCTCAGGTCAGGCTTGAAGAGGCCACTAGGAGCTTTTTTGTGTCTTTGGAACACGTGCCAACAATGAACAGCATCACTGGAGCAACTTTATTGTCTGAGTGAAATACAAAACTGTAGAGTTCTGTTACTGGTCTGTCTCCCTCCAAGTGTATATTTTTATACAAGCCCCCGATGGTAATGATTTCATCTTTCAATGAATTCATTAGGTCATTACTAATGATGGTATATGGGGCAGTAGTTCACCAGTTTGATTTCTTTTTGCTTATTGCACTAGAGTAATAGTTCGGGAAGGCCCTACATTATGGCTCTTTGTAACATACTGTAGCGTTTCTTTCGTAATGATGAGCCAGACTAGGGTGATGTTCTATTTATTGTGACTGGAACTTGTGGTAGCTCAAACTCCTCATTAAATGAACTTGGGTCCCTGCTAATGACTGGAGCCCATGATGCTGGGCCTCATTCTCCAAACCCCCAGACCAAGAGGAAGTTACCCCAACATTCCTCTCACTTAGTCCCCGAGGGGCTCCACCCACACATCTCAGCTACCAATCTCAGGGTTTCCCTCACATGTCCCATGAAGGTAACATGCACAGCAACAGTAAAAGTCCAAAACCATTACAGAGCAGAGCAGCTACATTAAGACAACAATATCACGTATAACATTATACACTGGGCCATAACTCATTACAATACGACTATATCTGACCTAGCTGTCCTAAAAACTCCAGAAAGGTCTATATGTACACTATTCGGCAGCATTCAACAATGATTAGTATCTCGTTATTTTGGGATTTATGGAGGTTAATTCATCTAAAGCCTGTCTAACAGACATAATCTTATTTGCTAGATTATTGATGCTCAGTTAAATCAGCTACTTTTATTTTACTTTATGTACAGTTTCTGGGGAGGGCAGGAACATATTAATGGTGATTAAATAATGAAATAGAAATAATTTAAGAGGTGAGATATATTTTATACATCTATAATTTATAGTTTGAAAGTATGCTGCCATAAGTGTGCTGAGCCCATGACAGTTTCACAGACATTTTCCTGTTGATTCCAGCTGCAATGGTGCTGCAGGTCGTACACTGCACAGGGGTTATTGTTTCTCCATGTAGAATACTTGCATCTTCTTTTCATGCAAAGCAGTTAATGGCAGGCATTCTGACTATCATCCTCCAGGCACAAAGTGAAGCACAAAGAATCAACTGAAAGCATCTTTATCAGGCCCTGAACTCTGGACAATACAACAGTATCACCGTGAAAATCCTGCCCGACTAAAAGGTCTCAACGTTTATACTCAGATCTGATAAAACATATTCAAATGTAACATTTACCCATAATAAATAACTCTGAATTCCCTCAGCAGAAAAAGTAAAAGTCATATTTGAACATTGGAAGCTCTGTGCCAGGGTGCCGCGTCTCCACCAGGGTGTCTGGCAGTCCTTTGGCTTCTGATAACTCTTTAACTTACTTTAGTCCACACACACCGAACGAGGCCGTCCAGAACTCAGTGTGATGTTTTAAAACTCCCAACTTGAAGAATCAAAGAACCTATCAAATGAACACTCATAAATGTAACCTTTTGCTGTCCTTAATTAGGACCTTGTTGGAAACTGTAACCTTAACCCAACTTTAAAAAAAAAAATTACATTGCCGTAAATTTCAGGTTGAGGAATACATTTTCATGCCATAATACATAACCATTGCAAAACCACAGGGCTGTATACAGCAGTAGCTTTAGGCTCCAGGAAACTCATTAATACAGCATTCTGGGATTAATGGCACACAAGACTGCTTCTGTTTTATCTTATCACCTGTCATTCCATACATCCACAGTCTCACAGAGCTGGCCTTCATCTCAGCAAGAAAGGGCTTGAAACCTCAGACCTCATAAATATATGGATTCTTCCTGGTGACTGCCCTGTGTCCAGGACTCCCCATACAACTCTGATATTATGTGAGATTGAGGAAACAGTCCTTTGTCTGCGGATGACATTTTAAAGGGGGTCTATCTCCAGATGTTCATGATCTTTGCATCGCCATGGTTACAGAAGGGTCAGAATCTTACCTTGTAAAAGATGCATGCTGGAACACTTAGTCTAACCTTTCAAAGTATAAAAAGGAACTGCACCACAAAGGAACCTATGGCAGCTGATGAGACTGGTGATGGAAGTAGAATTGTGTATTATACTATGATAAATAAACAAGGAGTGTGTTTGAATTATATTTAGGGTAATATTGCTGGAGTATTGCTTTTCCTGAGAGAGACAGGCTTTTGTAACTTCCTGCTCAAGGAACCATTTATACTTTGAACTGTAGACTGTTTAAACTGCACAGTGTGTTTCATTCTAAATATAAAAACATACCCAAGTCTTTCAAGCCCACATATGTTAGTCTCCAGGCTCTCCATGGTACTTCGGCCTTAACTGACTCTCTGACAGTGTTCTTGTTGCTCTCTGATGGAGACGGTGCTGTATTTTCCCCGAAGCTGTTTCTTTAGGCGTCAGGCAGCACCCACGTCTGTCACACTCACACTCACTCACCATCTTCACCTCACTGAAAAAGCAGAGATTCCAGAGGATTATTTGCTGTTGTCTGGTAGGTTAGCTAGTCGAATACATAAGTCCTATTACTTGCTCAGAAGTCCCTAGTAAATTGCAAATGATTCAAAATTGCAGTTATTCACATGTATGTACAGTGCCAGTCTAATACATTGAGATGATCTCAAATACATTATCGCTGATACATTTGTGATATACGTTACATTGATGATGTCATGTTACAATAAAAAGAAAAAAAAATGTTGCTTGTTATAAGATCTTCTTATAAGACTTTTTATAACAGCTTGTCCAGCTCCTGTAGATCAGCAAGTGGAGCATTGAGGGGAGCATACACAAACCCTTCCCTCTACCGTAAGCCGCTTAAATAAAAGAATAAATAAATGTAAATGGTTGAAGAACCCTCAAATTCAATCGTTTAAAGGTTATTTGAGCATGGCAGTCATTTCATCCATCCATCCATCCCTCAATCCTGCATTCAGGCCGGAGCCCATCCAGGCGACACTGGGACCCAGGCAAACTGCTCTTTGCACAGGATGCCAGTGCATCAGAGGGCACACCTGTACACCATGGACAGAAGTGGAATGGGTTAACATTGCAAAACAGATTACCTTGCACTACACCCAAGAGCAAAATTAAAATAGTTTGAAAAAAACACTTACATGGCATTACAGTCTGTTGGAAAAAAAAATTATGAAATACCTAACAGAGGCTTTACTTTGTTCCTGTCTGATCTATCCTGACCCTGGACCCCCGGCTGGATGCCAGCCATTGCACTCATGCGGCAAAGGCTGTCCCGTCTACCCAGCGAGACAGGCGCTGATCTGCACCGTCACACACAGCTCCTGCATTCACACCATGTACAAAATGCCAGTTTTTCATCAAATTCCTGGGGCAGCGGAATGCAGTGGCCCTTTGGAGGGCTGAAAAGCGATTTAAATTCTGTACCATATGCACAGTCAGGGCAGGAACTTATGGGCAGAAGTTGGCTGATGCTCTGGCACCTCAGGCTTATCTCTTTTCACCCTCGTACCTCCAGTGTCGGCTGCCTGCTGTGGTGACTCTGACCTCACTCACAACCAGACGGCAAACGTTAGAGCCAACAGTCATCAGACTCCATCGAGGGGGGACTCAGAGGGAGGCTGACAGCGTGGACCTCACCCTCGAGCTGTGGCAGGGCAGAGGAGCCTCTTTATTCTTAAATAATTAATGACTTCCCCCAGTGAGGCCTATCCTCCAAAATACAGTGACGTTATTTCCAGGTTTAGTTTTTCAGCATTTTCATCATCATCAGGCTGTGAGATGTGGAGGAGGATCTCTGTGTTCCTCATCTTTTCTTCTCATTCTTCTCCACTGGATGGTTTCTACTGCAGCTCTCAGAGCCCCTATTCCTGCCTCCTGTGCCTCCTGTTAACCCGCATGGTGCGATTATAATAGAGGGAGCAGGTTGGGCTTAGCTGCTGTAGGATACAGGTCTGCAGACTGGGTCGGCCGGCTCATTGGTTTGAGTTGTCCTTCACTTTCTTTCTGCGATCTTTCTTCTATGATGAAGTACTGCCCATAATACTGATGAAAGGGGATGCTTTTCCAGACTGCTATGATAGCAATGCTGATTGACATTTCCATGGATCTGGTAAAGATCACCAACTCTTCAGATAAAGATGAGGGTCATTTTAACACTGCAACCTCATCTCGAAGTCTCTCAGATGCCTTGTGAATCTGCCAGGGAATTTTGGCAAACAGCATTTCACTCACAAAAATCTGTACATTTATTCAAAAAAGTCAAATGCATGTGTGGTTTAGATTAACATTTTGAAATGAACCACAAATCAAAGACAAAAACA
This sequence comes from Mormyrus iriodes, assembly GCA_011763525.2. Lineage (NCBI taxonomy): Eukaryota > Metazoa > Chordata > Actinopteri > Osteoglossiformes > Mormyridae > Mormyrus > Mormyrus iriodes. The sequence continues at coordinate 10,053,223 of JAAGVU020000123.1, read as the reverse complement.
CTGGCGGAATGAGACTAAAAACTTGAGCAGAGTAAATTAACTTAAAATGATCAATTGGCTGTACATTTTTTGATTGATATAAAAATAGGTCCTGCAGTATAAAATGATGAAAATAACTGTTGAATATCTTTATAAACATGAGATTGAATGCTGTCATAAAGACACCTTTACAAGCAATCAGAGGCCCAAGCAGAGGAAAGCAGAGGATCCAGCAGAGGAAGGCAGAGGATCCAGCAGAGGAAAGCAGAGGATCCAGCAGAGGAAGGCAGAGGATCTAGCAGAGGAAGGCAGAGGATCCAGCAGAAGAAGGCAGAGATGCAGGGAGATCACACCCATGCAGGCTATGCTTTAAAAGATGGGTGCGTGCACATACACACACACACACACACACACACACACACACACAAACACACACACACTAAACAATGAAATCATATAGCAGTATGTAGTGACCATGTTGCAGCTTGGTAGTGACTCAATAGTGTTGTCATCTTACACAGGTTCTTAGCCTTAGAAATGTGTCACTAAGTATCTGAATAAATAAAATAACTGACAAACTAGAGGCTGGGCATGACTGTCTGGTAAACAGCTAAAAATAGGGGAAAACATCCTGTCATGTTGCCATTGTCCCAGGGCCGGTGAGAATTCATGCAAGCTGGTGTCCTGGGTCGATAGGCGGGGGGGTGGAGAGGGGGCTTTTCATGAAGGCTACCCAAAGGAAAATTCTTGCTTCCCCCAGGAAATTTGGAACGAGAGTTTGGTGTTTATGAGGTCCAGAGGGAGACTGGGCCGCGGTGGGGAGTGTGGAAAGGCTGGGCGCACCAGCACTTAACCCGTCCCCTGATGGTGTACTGAGGTGATGTCAGAACAGACGGCAGCCGCAGGACACTAACTTACAGATACACAGACTCACAGAGATACAGCCATGTGTCAGTCTGGGATCCACTGTGCAAATAATTAAAGCTCAGGAGAGACTGGGCTGCTCTGCTCTCAGATGTGTTTATCCCTCAGCCTCACTGCCAAATTCCCTGTCCCCAGTCCAGTCAACCATGCCCCAAACAAGCCTTTAACTTACGCACTTTGCGCACTTTCACCAGGTAAAATCACATGATAATGGTCATAGTCCTCAAATCTTCATCACCGATAAAGTGTTCTTCAAGATTCAAGATTTTTATTGACTATGTAAAACAGCTGCATTGCATTACTTACTTGTTCCGTCACACTACACACTTTGTACACACACAAAGAGACGAAAGACATTGCAAAACAGCACAAACAGCAGAAATCTGCACAAGACAGTACAAAACAAAACAGGTAAGACATTGCAAAATGATATAGACATTACAAAACAAAAGTAACCATACCATTGTTGGGCTCATCATCAAGACCTTGAACCCCAACTGCCGCAGGGCTACTTGCTGACCCCGGCTGACTATGCTCTCTATACGTTACTTTGGGCAAAGCGTTTGTTGAATAGCTAAATGTAATATAGTATTATATACAGTATATATGATATTTACCCCCTGTAAAGCTCTAACACGCTTACGCAGAGCCACTGGAGCAGACAGCTCTCGCAAATCTGCGCCCCGTTCCACAGCAAACTGATTCTGGCACTGGACTGCACAGCCAGCTCATTGGTATGACTGGAGTGCTGCAGCTTGTCTGCTCAGAGGCAGGAGAGCAGAGCACCTAGCAGCTGGGCAGCAGAATAACTCCCAGCTGTATGCGAGCACACAGCCACTTCACAGCTGCTATTACATCTACTTAATGTGGTCATTTCTGCCATCTTACACTGACTTAACCGTCACTAATCCCACTCCTGACACTTTTTTGGGGGTGGCATGTGCCTCAATGGCAAGAGTGTAGATTTGGGTATGGACAGTAGGGACATGTCCCTACCAATTGTAGGAGTACCGTGCGTGTTTAATGGGTAGGGAATTTGGGGCTGATTTGGTCCCTACCAATGCTGAACCCAAACCTGCGCTGTGGCTCGGTGGGTTAGGATTCTGTGCCAGTGATCAGTTGCCGGTTCAACTCAAACCAGTGCTGCTGTTGGACACCAGATAATTAACCCCCAGCTCCATGTGTGCTGCATGATGGCTGCCCTGCACTGCTTGCACTCACCTGTATATGTGTCTGTGTGTGTATGGGGTAGCGAAAAGAGACCTTTTCCTACAGGGTTGAATGAAGAATCCCTATTGTATTTTAAAGGTGAACCTAATTATCCTGCGGCAATTTATTCAGTGGCGATTAATAAAACAATGTACTTCAAACAGAGCCAGTGAAAGCACATTTAGTCACACTTACGGCAAAGTTCGCAGAGAGCATCTTTCAGCAGGGTTACTGATGACGCGCTTCTGTGTACATTACAGGCCCAACCCACAGAAACACATTCACTTTGAATTCTATTCCTGATCTCTGCTGATGCGCTAGCATCTGCCTCATAGGCAGTATCACGCAATTCCATGTGTCTCTTAGCCAGACTGCTGGGAACCTGAGAAATAGTGTCCAAGAATGAGGCCTCCCTTTCATTAATGAATATACAGTCGCCCCTCCAGAGTTGTGAATTTGACATTCATGGTTTCGGTTATTCACGAGTTGGCCGTGAATAATTAAACGGGAATATTTCTGGAGCTTTCCAATAGATCACAGAAACCTGCAGACGAGGCGTAAGCCAAAATCAATGCTGAAAATTATTTAGATCACATAAAATCATATAATATACAGTTCTGTGCAAATGTCTTAGGCAGCCAAAGAAGATGATGTTTATGTTGGTGTAAAACTATGCAACTATGCCTGTCAAAGTGTGTTAGCTTAGTCATTTCAAACCCTCTGCTAAAATCACCCCCTTATTTCCAGCAACCATCCAATACACCTGTGTTTTTTGACTTGACCACTAGCACACC
>JAAGVU020000123.1:10008685-10034130 GCA_011763525.2 Mormyrus iriodes | reverse complement strand
CCCCAAACGAGCTTGATGGGCCGAATGGCCTCCTCTCGTTTGTACATTTCTTATGTTCTTATGTTCTTATGTAACATTTTGAGCAGAGACCTGAACATATCAGCTGACCTGGAACATCTGATCATTTCTGCAGCTAAAGGGGAGCTGTGCTGTTTCCCATCCTCTACAGTCTCACATTATGAGAAGGATTTTGACTTAGACAGTTTATGCACATAGTTGGATATGCTTTCAGATGCAATCCAAAAATCAGGAACTGAAGTTAATACAGTAGCATTAGTGACATCAGGAATGAATGCTTCCCCAGTAGCAAAAACCCTATTACCAGATGTACACAGACTGCTGAAATTGTTTTACACAATCAGCTGCCAACGCCGAGAGCTCTTTCTCAAACCCTCCGGCATATGAAAACACACATAAGGTCAATGATGACTCAAGAGAGGCTAAGTTGCCTGATGTGTGGGTATATGTGCAGGGATCTTTTGTCCAGGGTGGATGTTTTAACAGTTGCTAATGACTGTATCCAGCACAATGAGAGAGGAAATTCTGTGGAAATTTTTTAATACGGTGATGGTGAGTGTTGAAATATTTTTTGTTCTGTAAGCTATGAAACTAGAAAAATAGTCCAATCAGATAAAACAGTGAGTGTACTGAACAATATATAATGAATAAATCACAAATAAATTGTGATATAAGTTGGTCTATGGCCTATTCTGTGTGCGCGTTTGGGGGTAGTGACGTCATGCTTGGCCTGGCCCATTCAAGGTGCGTCCTGCAGCCCATGCTAAGCACTGTACTGACTTTGAGTAGTGTAAAGTGAGTGCAACACATGTCTGTGGTAAAGTTCCTCAGTTCAATAAGATAACAGGGGAAATGAGATTGGAGATACATCAGGCCTGTGGAAACTGAAATGCATTACTGAAATGCCTCAGTATAACTGCAAAGAGAGATGCACAAGCCAGCTTCAGCCAGACAGGAGTTTGCATTAACAAGAGTGAAGTGTATAATGGGGCTCGTCACAGGAGCACAGAAAGGAATTAATGAGAGCAAAGTTGAGTAATTGCTGGGTTACAGGTTCCTGTCAGCCATGTTCTGGCATTATGCAGTGAAGCAGTTACGAGGGTGTGACAGATGCCATTATGGCAAAAGGTAGCTAGTCTCCTTCCTTGTGTATGTCCACTGCATTGGTAATGACGAAGAAACATGCCCACTCAGATACCAGTGCTGCACTGGCATAGCCAGAACAACGCCATAGCAACACAGTGCCAAGGAGGAGACACTTTTCTACAGGCTATTCTGAGAACATGGTTGAAGTTCCCAGGGTTGAATTTCAGTTCTGTTCTTTTCAAATTGAAAAGGGTTTGATAAAAAAGGTCTTTCTAAATCCCATTACAAGCTAAACACCATGCAAAGAAACCCTTCTCTTCTGATAAAAGTAATGCCAAATTGCCCAATCGTAACTCTGTGGACAGCTTTGTGCTGTTAATGCTGCTGTTAGGGAAAACTCCATTTTCGTGGTCGGCTTTCATACCTTGTGTGACGTGGAAATGTCACTGCCCATGTCCTTCTGCTCTTCCTACACTGGCACCTGACATTATTTATCATGACCTGTTAGGTTTTATGCCTTTAATATATAGTAGCAGGTCAGTTACCGATATGTTCTTTGTAAGGTGTTTCAGATGGAGTAGAATTTGATTTGTGTGTGTTTCATCTAAGTCTTGACATTAAATTTGATGTGTTACAGCCAGTTTAACATTCATCTGCCCACTGAAACACAAGTAGTGGGTGTAAAAAAAAAAAGAAAGTACAAACACAGAAAAGATCCAAAAGCCCTTAACTACCAAAGTGGCTGAGCTTTCCTTTCCAGTGCAGGATAGATATCTAACATCCATCGATCTTCCACTTATCCATTGCAAGGCTGGTGAAAGATATTCAACTGCTAATTCATTTGAAGTGTCTCTGTTCACCTACCTCTGACAAAAAAAAACATACATCGCTACACGCCTGCCCTGTATTCAGAAACATTCTCAGTAATTCCCGTATCTGCAGAAAAAGAGGAAGTGACACCCAACCAAGAGGAACTTCGACATCTGTACCTATAAACATCATGCAGAGACACGTCAGTCAGGCAGAACAGGAGCCTGCTGCTGGGTCTGACCCTCCTCCTGAATTGGAACCAGAGCACGTCTCCCCTGCTCTGTTTTGGGTGCTGCACACTGCATGCAAGACACGTGTAGAGAGAAAGAGTGACTTCCTGCTCCTGAGCAGCAGGTACTACCTGCCAAAACGGTGATTTTAAGGAAGAGGAAATGCCCAGACATCACTGCAGAGGAATAAAAGCAAGGGCCACATTGTAGCCTTAAAAGTACAGAAAATTGTTAAACACAAATATCCTTTGAACAGCTAGTGCAGGAAGTGCCATTAAAATGGCAAAACAGAAAGCCGACCAGAAGTGAGTAAGAATTAATGGTCTGCCTACCCCAGGCAGAAAAAGGCACTGGGCTGGGGTACACCCTGGGTGGTGTGCCAGCCCATCGCAGGGTAAGTGGTCAAAAGAGGGATGGAGCTCCAGACTGTTTATACTAAAGACAAAGACTAGGTTGAGAAAATTAAGCTCAGACAATTTTTATTAAAAATGAATCTGGAAATAACAGAAATCCATTTTCAGGGGACACCTGATGAACTGCAACATGGGCAGTATCAACGTGCCAGTGGGAATGCCGTATCATCCAGTGCCAAATAAGTTATAAAGCACACACACAGAGCTGCTTCTTCATATCTGCACAGTTTCCCAGTGTTACACAAGTGTCTAGCCATCATCAGATGTGACAGGTCACTCTGTTCGGCCTGGCACATCTGACGATATAGCAAAGCCAGGGCAGCCCCCACTCACAGGAAGCAAAAACAATGCAGGGGAAGCAGATACGTCTGTACAGTTCCCATCATCTCAGAGGTCTGCCTGACCAATGAAGAAAATGCTTACACTGTCTGTGCAAAAATCTGAGAAATTTTACTTCATGCATGATGAAAATACAAACACCAAAAACAACAATGCATTTTTAAAAATTGGTTTCTGAGTTCATATAAGATCTAGAGTTGTTCACAAAAAAGAAACAGGTTGACGCAGGTGAAAAGCACTCTATCCCCTTCCTCAAGAGAGCAGATGAGAACAGCTGAGGATGTTAAATGTTGTCCCCCCACAACATTTCACCGCTTTGGCCTCAGAGGGCTGGTGATGTGAAGCTGGGGACTTAGGCCTCTATTTTTGAGTTATATGCTGGCTTACGAACTTCAGCATATGGGTATTACTTCAACAAGTGGGAGGAGCTTCAAACATGTGGGCATGGCTACAACAGCGCGTCAGAGTGGAAGGAGCATCCAGCATGTTCAAGGGGAAGGAGCTTCTAGCAGTGTGGTTTCCAGGCTCGTCCATACAGGGGATCACTTCCTTTTATTTTCAAAAAGACAGCATGACAAGTTTTCTGGTATTCAGAGCCAGACACAGACAGACAGCTGGGTTGCCGCTTGGTGAGGGAGGTCACACGTCATTAGAGTCTTGATTCAGAATTCCTCTGGCTCTCCTGACTCCACATCTGGTACGAAAAAACCATCCTGCCAGGGAATTCAAAAGGTCACTGGAACAGAATTTGCATCTACATAATCAAACAAGGCACCATTATAAAGAAATATCTGGCTTCCTACAGCACTGCCAGCAGTCTCAATATAGATTAGCCTGCTGTTTTTCTTATACCATCTATTTATCTGCCAATGTGTGTGGCACCATAACCAGCAGGTGAACAACACTTTCATTAAAATGAACACATTATAACCACAAAGCAAGCATGGGTGAGAACATTAGAGATGACAGTATTAGCCCTGGCACTCCTCCTCCAGGCTCCTTCATGAAACCAGCCTGATAAAGAAATAGGTTCTCTCATAATAAGTGCTACTCTAGAGAGCACAACCATTTGCTATGCTTGGCAACCTGGTCAAAGCTCACTGCACCAGTGAGGACCTGCAGCTGGCTGCCAAACATGCTTCCTCCCCACCCATGCACACGCCTGTACTTACATCTGTGGCATAGAGGATGTCCACAATCCTCTGCAGCGTGGGGTCATTCTCACTCTCCCTTTCCTGACATATGAGCTCGATGTTCCTCAGCTTGCCAAAGTAGAAGTTCCGTTCCTTCTCCATGTCTTGGATGGTGGACGTCAGCATGGATATCTGATTGGCAAGATCAATAGACAGATATTGGCTATTGGTCAAGAAACTGGATATGCCCAGAGGTGCCCATGCGGTAATTGCCTTATTTTAGTTACTGGATCCAGCTATATACCATGCAGAACTGTATAACGGTAAGCTGAGGGAGTAGCTATGATTAATAGCATTTGTTTAACAAAGTGCATCTAAGCAAATATAAATGTTCTACTGGGATCATGTGTCAATTTTAGGAGGACACACCTTCTGAATGAGCTCATTCTTCTCCTCTTCCCCACCAGCTGTCCCTGGTCTCCGTGCCGGATTCACCACCAGCGTTTTGGGGGAGACTTTTGCTGACACTGCTGCACGTTGTGGAGCTGACATGGGGGGGGGGGGCGGGGGGAGAGGGCGTGGGCATAGGCAAGCCACCGTTGAAACCCAAGCGCAAAGACAAATGAGTTACTGAGGCACAGTGCACGAATACCCAGCCACCTCCCCTTGACCTCAAGCAGACGTGAATCAACAAGTTGTGTCAGAAAAAGGTCAGTCTATTTTCAGGGGTCCTGTTAAGTGTGTTAATCAATTATAATTATAAACCAATTATAGCAATGTCATAGTACATAGTACATAGTACATAGTATTAGGTAAATAAAATCATGACAAATATATTTAACACACATGCTTACGAGTGAAGAGAGAGATGACACACTCACTAAGTGTAGTAATGGCTCTGTATGAAAGACAGAACATGAGCCGTGCAGTAACACAGTTTCTCTCTCTCTCTCTCTCTTGCACGCACACACACCTTCTTCACTGTTTGAGTGCATCTCCTGCTGAGTGTAACCAGCCCTGTGAAGTTGCCACACGGCACTGAGAAACATACGTAAGTCCAAGACTGATCGCTGTGCAGTCTGACGTGCAGATGAGAGCACACCCTACATCCCCCCCACCGACGCACACATCCTGTCCCACATGCTACCACCTCCACCGTCACCAGAGAACCGTACCAATTCTGGCGGCCGGTTTCGTCATGGCGGCAGGAGAGACGCGCTCCTCTGTGATAAAAACAGAAGCATCACTGAGTGATGAGAGGCCACTAAGGGGATACCAAGGGCCTTATGCTCACCAACCTCTGGGCACAGACTCCAAAGGTCTCTGGCAGTGTATCATCATGATGTACAAACAACCTTGTTCCTTATTTTAAGGATAATATTCCCCGTTTGTCATATCAAGTACAACCAATATACCGAAATCTTTGTAATGTACAACAATTATAATAATTTATCAACAGTAAAGCTATTTTCACTGCACTACACAGACCCTGAGCCCCAAACACTCCGAGTAAGACAGTAATCATGAGTCATTTACTGTGTCTCAACAGAATTCAGCGCAAAACGGTAAGGAACAGGCAGGAATCCCCAACATCAACTCCCACCTAAAATGTTCATCTCCCTCTGCTTCTCTTAGGTCAGGGTACCATGATGGTAACATGGGCAATTGCCCAGGGAAGCAGCATGCGAAGTGCCCGCACAACTCCACAAAAGTACGTCTGAGCAGCCGGCTCAGATTTTGCCCAGGGTGTGAGGAACCACCACTACGGACATTCACCAGGAGTCAGACATGAGGAGCTTGTTCCTGCTAGGTAATGGTGTCTGCCATACAGACAGGGAGAGCAGCTCAATGGCGCTTTTCCTGGATAACGTGTACACACAAGCGGAACCTTGTCTCACCCGCACTGACAGCCTTCCGGGGCTTGGCGGGGGCAGTTGAAGCTGAGCTCTGGGGTGCGCTTTCCTGGCCCTGGCGGGCTTCCACTGGATCATATTCTTTCCCGTCGTAGTTGGCATCAAAGAACTTCTTGAACCACTGTACAAACTCGAAGTTGTCCTGGAACTTGCCCTTTACCAACTTGTCAACAGGGATAACCTTGCAGAGGGACAAGAGAAAAAAATTCATTCATCATCTCCTGGACTACAAACTGCACTACTACTCACATGGTGACAGATGTAACAAGGACGAAAAATGCAATGAGAAAACTAGCATTGAAACGCCAATGTACCAACCTTATCAACACCCATTTTCTTAAAGCTGGCTTGCAGAATTTTGAAGTTGTGGATAAATTCATGCTCCAGTTTAGCCTGAAATTTGACTTTCTTCAGAGGCACACTACCTGGGAACAGCATGTCCATAAACTGGCAGTAAGCGGCACCTGGGAAAAGAAGAGTACATACATCAATTACCTGTATGAACAACATGCAGCCATGTACAGTACTGTATCTAGGATGGGCATCACCTTGCACTAAAGTTTTTTAACAAGCGTGACCGTTTTCTCAAATTGGTCTCCTATAGTACCCTCTTAGGCTACGACATTCCTAAATGCACACATCAGTTCACTTTAATGAGCAATAATTTCAACATTATTCTACAGCACACTAACAAAGCCTCAGATCGGCATGCACATTCACTTTTTCGAAACAGCCATCCAAACCCGCTGGGATCTCCAATAGACATTCTGCCTATCCAAGTCAAAGGAAGTCTCCAAATCACCATAGGAGCCATAGACTTACAGCTGACAGCAGAAGCTCCACATTGGCAGCTCACAAAGCTTTTTCTTACCTGAGGACAGCATCTCGATCTTTGTGTGGCTCATCTGCAGGGACTCATTTATCCAAGCAAGCATATCATGGCGACTCAGGTTGTCACTGGTCACTGATGTTGAGTAGACATTCACAGCCATTTTCAGTCTGTTTTGAGGACAGGAAGGAATATAAGTAAATGTAAAACTACTTCAAACTAGGGCTGTCACTATCAACTACACTAATATTGGTGTAATCTACTGATTAATTTGACGATCAGTCAAGTAATTTATAAAGTATTCACAGATGAGCAAAAATATTAGATTCACCCTTATGTGAATCTTGTAAAAATGATGCGTGTCAAGGTCTGGGATAATAGACAGTAACCTAACATTGGGCACTCATAGTTGACATGTTGAATGCAGAAAAAATGGGCAGGATTGAAAATTTGGCTGATTTCGACAAGGGCCAAATCATTATCGCCAGACGATCTCCAAAACAACAAGACTTCTGGGGAGCTCACGGTCAGCCATGTTGAGTACCTGCTGAGAGGGGCCTGAGGAGGGAAAAACCATTACCCACCAATAGGGTATTAGCGGCTAGCACTCGTCAATGCAGCATGTAAATGAGGGCTATTCTGTGTGAACAGAACAGGAGGACATAAATGGCTGATAATTTTGATGATGATTACGGGAATAATGTGTCATGACACACAAGGCATCAACAGCCTTCATTCACATCTCGCATGTATGTCTGTGTCGATTTATGTGTATTAATTAATATTATATGGTTATTTTGTGCCATATCATGATATTATGCAAGATGATGCAACCTTCGTATTAGAAGTGATCTTCAGATACAGGAACTGAATAAAGTAAATCAAGATAAATAATTACATCTAAAGTGATGACAAAGAAAGCTAAGCTACTCCAAGAGGCTAAAGGGAACATTGCTTATAGTTATCTATGGATAACCTTGCGTTATTGAGTGCATGGATGTCTTCTTTTAAAATGTTGCATTGCAGTCGTGCTGTTGTGATATTTTCATTCACTTTTAATTTGAATTGCTCCCATAACTTCGGTATTTTATTTGGACCCTCATCCACAATGCTCGGTCTTCCACCTGCCACATCGCCAAATAATCGAGAAGGGTAGTTTTTTTTTTTTTTAATCAATTAATCGTGCCAGCTCTACTTCAAACAGATACACTTACTAGTCCAAACTCACAGCAGATTAATTCTTAGTGACGAAGTACTGATCAAAAATGATTATTTTATCTAGAAATATGTTTTTTCCTAATTAAAACTAAATTTGGTTATTTAGCAATTAAACTATAAATGGTTCTCCCTAGAAAAGTTTCTACTTTATTGTCTCCTAGATAAAACAAATTGAACAAAAGCACAGCTCTCCTGTGGGGGGTGGAGGCCTACATGTAGCTGAAGGTGTGACCAAACATAGAATAGAATATTCATTCACATGGGTAAAAATTCTGCCTATCACATCTCACTCTCCATGAGAAACACAGACACATTTACAGGTGAGAGCCAGCTGGGGGGGGGGGTCACAGTGCAGGGTCAGCCGGAGTGCAGTGACCCTGGAGCTGGGGGTTAAGGGCCTTGCGCAAGAGCCCAATGGTGGCATTGGAGTCTATTGGCCTCAAGAATCAAACTGGTGACTTTCCAGTCATGGGCATATAGTCCTAACCCACTGAGCCACACACTGCCCCCAAACATATCACAGAAGACAAGGTAATCATGATAACACACACATACATACATACATACTTAAATTTTCCCCCCACTGTGGTATCATTAAGTCAGCTAGGATGTCCCTTCCTCCCTTGTTGGACTTCCCTGTCCAATGAATCGACTGTCTCCAGGTGGTACAGACTGCAATCAGCCAACACAGCCACATTCTGAGGCTGCTGTGAGGAAGTCACACTTCAAACAGGAAGCTGACTCGGGGCCACTGAGGATCTCGCAATAGTTTGGCTGGTTCCTTCATCTGGCCACTTGAGCATTTAGCCATTTCCTCATACTGGGAGGTTGCTGAGGACACTGGGTCAATAACCTGTGGTGTCCAACCTATATACAGGTGTTTTATAGTACATAAAATTTAAAGATACCTTATTCAAGATGCCTCAGTGCCTTAGGCAAGGCGTGACACAAGTGCGATATAATTGAAATTAGACAAAAGATTTTTGGCTTATGTTTTTGACTAAACAGGAACAAGACATCCCTCTGTAATTGCAAGACACTGAATTATCAAACTGAATTGTGATCCACAGTTTCGATTTGTATTAACCAGATAAGCTGGATGTGAAGCCAGCAGCACAAGCAGAGCTACCCAATGAAGGTCATGTGTGCTGCGGCCACTGTCAGACTATAGGCTGGCTCTTGCTAGGGGGACCTTTTCGGTCTTTCTGGGAGGGCACATTTGGCTGTTCCTGGGGGTGGAGGGGGGCAGATTTAGCTCTTTCTGGGGAGGGGAGGGGAGGGGAGGGGGGTTCAAGCGCACTTTGCGAGGTAGTGAAAGAATCAGACAGAGATCTGCAGTTTTTGCATCATGGTAACCACACTCACTCACTGTTTCCTATTACGCAGTGAGCCACGGACAGCCCAACCTGATAGTGAGAAGTTAACTTTCCGCAGGCATACAGAGTGGACAGAAATAGATAAATATCTTTGATTGTGAAAATGGACCTAAAATAAAGGAGAGCCGTATCCGAATTCACTCTGTTTAAAGAAATCAAAGATCGTCTGCTAACTTACCCACTAGCTGAAACGTGACTTAGCAAATTTTATTAACAAGTCTACTTTGTGCATAAACTAACTAAGACAACAAATTATTCAACATGAAACGGTGCGTTTGAACCGGTAAGAGCTGGAGTCCCGGCGGCGCGGTGCGCACTCACCAATCGGCCGCGTTACCTCCCTGCGGCGTTTGTCTCTCGGTAAACAGAGAATGACTTTAAGGTGTAACTTACATTATTAAGGGCCGCGGCGGTTTCGAAGGCGTCTCGGCGGTGTAGCCGTGGAGAAGTGTATTGTGCGGCCGAACTGGGACGCTGCTCCCCTGCGGTACAGCCTGCTGTCACCGTTGCTCTCTGAATGACGGCAGCACGTGACGTGCTCGTCTCTTTAAGCGGAACCGGCGCGAGACGCTGCTTCTAGGCGCGCGATCAGCTGGGCAGAGGCGGCTAGCGCTGCAGCTGCAGTGGAGAATAAACTTCACTATACTTTAATGAGAGAGCGATTTATTAGCGAAGACGGAAAACTTTTTGAATAAGAGAAACTTGTTAATGGTTGTAAATAGTAAGGATTATCTAGTTAGGACTATAAATCAATTATGTCATCTTATTTTGGGCGTTATGAAGAGATACTACTGGTCGAGTTGCAAGTCATTTGAAAGTATTTTCTTTTTTTCAAGAAAAACTTTTCAAAAATGATGTATTCACCAGGATCATGTCCTGTTTTGTCCCCGTTTACAAACCCAATTCAGTCTAATTATTTGAAGATATGCTTTTAATTTTGTTGTAAAAAAATTATATGTATAACAGAAAATATACTTTTACATTATATATTAAATATTATTGTCAAAATTAAATATCAAACACAAAATTATTGTTTTGCACTTTTGCTGATTTAAGAAGATATATGTTATAAGAATAAGGTATACCTTGGATAAAGGATGATACTTTCCCTGCTTGATATTTCTACTATTCAGCTATGCATTACTGAGGTTAAAGTTCTGAAGACAAGAGCAGGTTGTGTCCAGAGTCAGCAGATGGCCCTAACTGTGCTTCCAGTTAGAGGCTGTTTTTTGCTGTCCACCTCATCCAAGCTCACTTCCTGTGGTGTCCCACCCATCAGTCTCTAGTAACCAGGGGCAACACTATGGCCAATTCTGATGGACATTTTGACCAAAGTGCTTTTTTTTTACTGTGGACACTGTATTGAAAAACATTGCCTACATAGTTTTTACTTTCTCAGTCAAAACATTTTTCCACCGACACTGAGTAGTCTTACTACAAGAATGTTTGTTTGTGTGCAGACAGATTGACAATCCCTGTATATAACTCAATGCACTGGAAATGGTAAAGCCAGACAAGGTAAGGAAAATATGGGCCAAGCTGTAATCATTAGTGAAAGACACCCAGAAAAATATATCTGATCCCAGGTGCTGCCTGCTTGTGAAGGGGTTTCGGTATCATCTTGCATCTATCTAAAGAACTGTCTCAGTTTCTCTCTCCATACCTGCACTGCTTGTGAGGCCTTGGGAGTCCTGTTCTTCTCTTACTGACATTAGCCAATTAGGCATATATCAGATAAAACAAAAAGGTAAAACAATGGTTTTGTATGAGTGAATTTTCTTGAGCGTCATATCTGTACATGAATATTCATTGCTTATAGCCACACATAATGGAGATAGAGCCAGACAGAAATCAAGGCAATTTTGCCTTTAATTGGGAGCCTTTCCATTTCCTCATTCTACAATCTTTAAATTGATACAAAATCGATGTTTATGTGTTTCTGCAGCTATTTAAAAGAGCCATTTTGTTTCATATGTTTCAATAAGGCTGTTGTTTGTACTTTCTTCGGGCTGACAACCATAAACCTTTTACTGTGAAATTAAATTATGTCTATTGTGTCTTATGTCAATTAAGCACTGTCCCATGAAGGACAAAAATAAAGGTAAATTAACTGCTTAAACTGACTTTAGGGAGTTGTATACATGACATGGTCCAATGCTCTGATTGGGTGGTTTACAAAAAAAGAAGTGAAATGGGGAGCTTGATTCACAGGTGAGATGGCCAGAGGTCAGCATCACGCATAATGTCAGCATCAGGGACTGGAGCACAGTGTGAGCCCAGGAATGAGTTAGTGCATTTGATATCCTCAGGGCGCCACCTTTGGGGAGTTATAAAGAACTGCAGATCATGGAGACATTCAGGGGTGGGGGAAAGAGACTCAAAACACAAGGAAAATTATGCAAATCTACACCTAGGTTTTAATTAAAGGCATAGCACCCATCGATGTTTCACAGACCCAACACAAATAAAACAATTACAACAATTTCAGTACTAAAAAAAACAGCAAAAACAAAACGACCACATGGCACAACGGTATGCTGATGGTATAGGGTTCTAATCTCCGCACGACCTGAGATTATTCATATTGACAAATTCTGATTGAACAGGGAATGGCAACTGCATGCGTACCACCATACAAGAAAAACAAGTATATCTTGGGTCACATCTAGGTCATAATTTCACTTTTTATAATAGACTTCTGCTATTCTAAACATCAAGACTGAAGTTGTCATTTTGTTCTAAAAATACAGCTTTCCATCTTCGGCAGCATAGGGCACAAGGCAGGGGACACACAGTTTATGTAACTGCATGTCTTTAGAGGAGGAACAAAATGGGGAGGGGTGTACAGACTCCACAGACAGAGCACGGGTGGTGTTTGAAAAAAACCATGGAGGAAGTTTGAGGTGGCAGCGTACTGAGCCACCACACTGCCTAGAAAGATCATGGTTACATGTCTTTTCATCATGTCCAAGACATCCAGTTTGCAATGAAAACAAATGTTACAGGAAAAAGTAACAGATAAACCAAGAGTCACTGACCACTCATTAAACTCATTTGAAGGATTCCCCCTTTACACACACACACATACACACGCACACACACACATTTAAGAAAAATTTAGACTGATACCAAAATATCACACTTAAAGAGAATTACATGCCTTTTAGGAAACAAGTTTTCAGATTTTAGTGCATTATTGAAAAACATCCATCACAAATGACAGTAGTGGAGTCATCTGGACAAGTTCAGCACTTTATTATAAGCTTGATCAAACTAAATCCTGTGGCTCCACATTTACTACTGGATCAAAAGTAATGCCAGCACCCAGATGCATGTGCTTATCCACTGTCAGGCACTTATGTCTCATAGGAGCAGCTGTTACTCAGCTCACCTATTGCCTGAATTTTGTCACATAATTTGAAATAATGTGATTTGTTAGTTTCCAACAAAAGAAACTAAACTAATTGTCCTGTCTCCAAGACGACATACTGATTTTCACGTCGTCAGTGAGAACATGAACAGCACAAAAAGCTTCATTGAGTCAATAATGTCCTACAAAAAAATCAAAATTTAAAAATTCTAATAAAATGTAATTAAAATGAATCATTTTAAAGCTGATTACAATTGTTCACAAATACCTGTGTCTAAATAATCACAAAACTGAATCAAATAACTAGAGTTAAAAACATTCTGTACAGTCAATTGTAATCAGATTAAAAAAATCTTTTTATTTGTATTTCTGATTTTCCATAGGATAACTTCAGTTTTAAGAGAATATCTATGGCGATTTAATTCTAAGAATCGATCACAAATGATCATCCACTGTTGACCCTTTTATTTTTGAAGACTGACAATTAGAATATATGGCAATTTGTCTTATTTTCATTTTGGAGTTTGGTTCTTTCCTTATTTTGTAATAATAATAATAATAATAATAATAATAATAATAATAATAATAATAATAATAATAGCCCTTTGTAAGACAAACAGTACAATATAATGAAAACCATATATGGTTTAAAATCTGAGCAGTACAGAATTTACCAACACAAACAGATACACTTTCACCAGACACTGACTCTGTAACAACAGGTCAGTGAGGTAGATTTCACAGTGATTTATAAAAACAATTTAAAAAATGACTATCAAGAACAGTCTTACCATTCTGGAAGTAACAGAAATCATTTAAAATGTTATAAACCAAATAAAACTGAACACAAATGAGGTATTCTGTGTAGTCGTCGTCTGTGAAAAATGTTAGCTCATCAGTTAAAACAGATTCATCCAGTAAAAACGGCTTGCATTTCTTTGTTGTTTCTTGCCCAGATTCATTCACAGGCAAAATAGTCCTTCAGCGGGGCAAAGAGGTGACGGATTACCGGGACGCTCCAGGACCGGCCCAGGACCTTCTGCCTTTGCCCTCGACCCATGTTGTTCACATCGGTGTAGTGTTTCGGAAAGCCAAAAATCCTGCAGGAGAACATAGTCACGTTGATACCAAAGAAGAAACAGGAAAATGGCGAGTGTGTTTACGAATTGAGAGGACGCCAACAGGCAGCCCTTTCATAGCTCTTGTTAGCCTAGCAGCAGATCACTCTCTTTCCAAACTAGACACGACCACAGGCTTTTGCCCTCACCGTTCGATCTCGGTGCACCACAGGTAGTCTTCTTTGTCTTTCATGGTCACTGGAAGTGGCCCCATCTTGCCTTGCCGTATGGAGTTGGACTTGGTTGTGATGGTACGCACTTTACTGAACTATTGAGGGACAGGAGGAGGGCATGAGCATCCAACGTGCAGCAAGATCAAAACGTCAAGAATAGCAGGCGAAAGGGTGCAGGCACGCTCTGCTTCAGGGAACGCAAGGTAGCCGCAACTCCAGTGGGTGTGGTACAATGAAGAGGAATAATTAAGGGTAATTAAGTATACAAATTAGCGCTGTACAATATAACGTTTCAGGACTGCACAATATATTGGACACGTGCACAATAATCACATCAGATTTGTTGGCACTGCTTTGTGTATGTTGACAACGAGATGTAACGCCAGATTATCTGACACATTGTATTGGCATATAATAAGTTCTATTTGGCTATAGTTTATTTTGGGTAATTTCATCTCCTTTTCTGTTTTATAAATATTGCAATGTTACTCACAGAACTTACACATATTGCGATGTGATAAGATATCATGCAGCCCTAATACAAATACATAATACAGAAAATGAATGTAATAAAAAGGCAGAAGGCAGTCACAACCTTGGCTTTCCGTCCAATCTCGAGGCAGTCCTGAAGTTCAAGGCAATCGTTTAGAGATGAGGCAATGGATCTGTGGTGGCAGGAGATCATGTGACCAAATGATGGGAATCAAGCCATCTTTTCAATGTTGATATCATAAATGAGTTTCTAATTTTGCGAAATGCTACCCATCCACATCCAGAGGTCAGTGTCCATTTTGACCATCAAGAAACACCTCAAGACCCGTCTCGTCTGGGTTACCGGCGACCAGCCATCCCTTCATTAAGGTGTCTTGTATTTTGAACACGTCTGGTAGGAATGTAGTTCCCATGGTGTTTGAATTCAATAGCTCTTTTGCTGGGTTTTCTTATGTACTGTACAGATCTTGCTCCAAACCAGCTTGCAGTAGTTATTGATTCCTCTTTGGAGGCTCAGCCTAGCAGCACTACCTTGACAGCTGTATGCTTGTGGTGTATCATCTGCCTCACTGCACACTTTATTGCTTTTGTACAAAGAATAAACAATGCCTTATGTATTACAATTATATAGTTTCATTTTCTCTATATAAATATACAGTTTTTATCATTTCTTCTTAACTTATACAATATAATAGACATTTACTCTTAGTACACAGCTAAAATTCTCCAGTTCTACTTCCTGAACATCACTCTTCTGGAAGTAAGTTTATGAGCAGGACGTACCGATTCATGCCAGGCAGGTTTCCCCAGAAGTAGCGAGCTCTGTAGGCTGGGCTCACCTTCACAGCATCAATCAGGACTGGGTTACACTAGACAGGATACACGACATTAGGACACATGACATACAGAATTAAAGATTGGTCTATTTCAGTGCAATGCATTTGCTTGCCAGAAGGGCTACTACATTAACAGCGTGTACAAGATCTCCTACTGGGGGCCCAGGAAGTGGAGCACTCCTTACCTCCAAAAAGCGACAGATGTCAGCTTTGTCATGAGATGTCATAGAAACCACGTTCTCGAAGAGCCAGAAGAAAGGACGATCGTCATCCTCCTTGGGCCTCAAGAGGGTCAGCAGGCGGTAGTACTCAAAGAAAAGCCGCCCTGTGCCCTCTGTTGGTGGCACCAAAGAAGCAGATTTCAGGGTGCTTTTAGCTCAGCATGAGCATGAACAATTCTAATTCACTACATGTCATAGATAGACCTACACTGCCTTCTGCTGGAGTAATCCACCAATGTGCAAGAGTTCTACATGAGAGTAGAGTGAAGGATTTCCATACCGTATAATCCCTTGCGAGCAGGGTTGACACAAGAAAGATCATTGCAGGGAGACCCACCAATCAGGAGATCAAACGGTCCCCATTCAGCAATCTGTACCAGGATGAGATCAGGTAGCTGCTGAGCTAAGAGATACTCACTCTGTTAACTGATACAACAGCTGAGTTTGTGAGGCCTGGTCTTGTTAAGAACACAAGGCAAAACCAACAAGCACAGCTATGTGGGGCCAAAATAAACCAGTCCTCCTGGGCTAAGCAGCTCACGTACGTGCTTCCTGGTGATGGCTCGCACATCGCTCACATGCTCAATTTTGCCCTCATGCTTGATCATGCCCACGGCAATGCAGTCCTCGCAGATCTCTGAGGCGATGTAGCGCTCCACCTTGAAGCCCAGGTCTTTGAGCACCAGGTACCCTGGGAGAGCACACAGAAGGAGTTCGTTCTCAGGTAGCTGCAGGGACATTCAAACACTGGTAAGCACGTAGAGACACACAAACTCGTATTGCTACTTCAGTCATTAGTACTGACTCACTTTTTAACAACCTAGTTATTTTGAGCAAATAGCTAGTCAACTTAAAAATCATGACTGACATATTATTTGCTAGCAGGTACATGTCTACAAGTGACGCGATTGCCTACACTACAATATTCTTCCAAACTTGTGCTACTTACTGATAGAGCATTGATTGACTTTATTGTACGGATGTGAATCAATTAAAAAATTAATTAAATTGTGATTAATCACACCCAATCAAATGTTCATTGAATCCCCAAATTAATGAAGAATTAATTGTGCGTTCACACTGCGAGCGCCGAGAGCGTTAAAGCGACCAGAAGTCATTCATTCTCTATGGGAGGGTGTGTTGCGTTTTGGGCAGTCAGAGTGTCAAAATAATGTTGAAGCCCAGTAAACTTTATGATTATGAGCTATGACTAAGCATTCGTAATGTAGAGATGCTCCGCTAAAGAGAATTCCACGGAACACAAGCGTGTAAACAAACAAGTCCCAAGTGCAATGGAGGACAAACTGATCACTGCCGTATCGGGATTCTCAATTATTTATGATGCGTCTCTATTTGGGACATAAGAGGCATGGGCCAAGGTATCAAATTTCTGGTGATCCAGGTGAGTTGGTGAAGTGCATAATATAATTTTGTGAAAAGGAAGGAAATCGTACTAATTTTGGCGCCATATAGCATGCAAAATAATGCAAATTGTCTGTAACGTTATTTATAACCTCACTGTTTTTTCATAGCATAATTACATATTCTAGTTAAACAGATTATAAAACAAATTATACCTTATCGACAGTTGGCACAAATATGAGCTATATGTTTGTTTGCTTTGTGTGGTGAGAACGTTACACAAAGGGGAGCATATGGGTCATTCTCATAACATACCAATTTTCTCTAATTTTTAAAATCAGCTTGAAGACAGACTCAAATTATACAATTCTACGTCTAAATTTGATTTTGTTTCTAGGGTAGTTAATCAGTTTTATTATATTATTATTAATTTCTGTAATAAACATAATATATATAAACATAATAAACGTATTTAATCAAATCCAAGGTAAGAGTTATAGAGATGAGAAATCTAACAAAAATTACGCTAAAAATATACACGTTACGATAGAAATTGACTGCACTGTGCATTTCACTTCATGCAATGAAGTTGAAAGATTTATAAACATTTTATTGAGTTTCATGTTATCTGGTTTCTCTCTGGCTGATTTCCCTCTGGTTTCAGTAGTTCTCTAATTACGCTGGCAGCAGGGAGGGCACCAACCTGTTGCGATGCCATCAAACAGGGAGAGGACCCTAATGGGCCGTCGCTGGCTGGGGGGGATGGACGGGTACACTCTGTGTGGCTCCTTTTTGGGGGGGAGGATGTGGGGGTTAGTGTTTCTCGCAAAGTGACAGAAACAGACAGAGTCCTTTTTGTCCATTGAGTTCTCCTTCAGACTAACAGTGAGCGCTCGTACACACGGCGTCACGGTGATGGGGCGCTTACGAATTCCATGGCGCTGTTGTTGGCAAAAAACTCCTGCACGCGTCTGCTCCAGTCGGGCCGACAGCTCAGCACGCCATGACGCCGCGGGGGTTGGCAGATGTAGCAGCTCCAAGGGTCCACCTCCATCAGCTGCTCAAACGTGTCCGCACCCACCAGCGTGTTCAGGCAGTCCTTACAGTAGCAGCTACACACACACACAGACACACAAAGGTCATGCGTCATTCTTCTGCTCTCTCTGTCTATGTGTGTTTATTTATGCATGTTTCCACTTCTTGAACTCAGACTAGCTGCCCAGTGCAAATACTCGCCCCAGCCCCCGCACACCGCCCTTTCTGTTGATCGGATCCCTGTCTGAACTCCTCTATCTCTGTTAGCTTTGATCCCATGCATGCGCTGAATGTGCATTTTGTTTCAAGATACCATGGCCGCAAGGCTAAAAAAACATGACACAAACCGATTTTTATACTAAGTTGGCTGCTTTGCAGGTTTTATGTTACATTAATTTTATCTTACAAAGAACAAGTATGGATGTTTGCATCCAGCAGCCAAACCACAGTGATGCAGAAGTTGGGGGGGAGGGGGGGCGGGGTTAGGCGTCAGCGGTCACTGACCGACAGCAGTTGGAGTTGCCGCACAGGATGACCTCCCGGCCAGCACAGCACACCGTGCAGTAGGACTGGTAGCCATCGTCGTCGTAGCGATACAGAGTCTCGGAAAAGTTTTCCTGTAAGGAATGGCAGCACAAAACTTTAGCGGCCTGGAAATGGAGGAGGTAAAATCAACAGCCAATCAAATTACAACAGAATGGAGCTGTGGCCAAATAAATACAAATGTGAATCAAACAGATATATCACTATGGGAGAGAAAATAGCGCCTATAAACATCTGCTCATTTCTCTGAGGAAATTATACAGAAATGATGATTCCAGGTCATGGTAATACCTTGCATTTTAGGCACAGGCTGCCCTCAAACAGTGGGTGAAAAATCTCAGTGCTGGAGCTTCCACATGACAGGCAGTAATCTGGGCAGTGGGCAGAGGTGGTTTATTTTAAACCAACAATCAGCTGAAGGATTCTCTCACCACTTAGAATGAAAAAGCGACTTCTTTTTACCTTCAATGCATTTTCTTTTCGCTCTAACGTCAAGCACCATTTGCTCTGAGGAACAGAAGAAACACTTTGCAAAATTGGCAACATATTAATGAAATAACAAACAATGTTCCCTGAGCAAATGCGCCAAGGTTTATATAGCCGGGGAGGGCTAAGAGGGGCTGGGCTGTGGACACACCTCTGCTGATATCCTGGCCAATGGACAGCCGGGTCTTCTGCAAGTTCTTCCTCTTGGCAGGAGGCTGGTAGTTTGAAATACATGAATCCTCACAAGGCCTCATAACCATGGGCGAATCTAAGATGGACACAAGAAGGATAGAGAGAACACCTTTAGGGAACTGTGAGAGCTGTGAGAAATGGCTAATGACATTTGACATTTAAACTTTTAAGCTTATCATTAATTGCTATAACGCAGTTCTCTTCATTGTAATCTAATATTTACTGTCAGCTTGATTTTTGGAGTCTTGCTTTCATCTTGGGAATTCTCTCCTCTTAATTTGTAAAGCACCTGATTAGATGGTGCCGCCTTCAGATTGTTCCATTTTAATTCAACAAATGGCCTTTGAATCAACATTTTTGATTTTTCTGATGAATTTTGTTTAATTTTTTTTATTCCGTTTCAGCGACAGCTCCTTCTCTACGACGCAAGTAGCAAAAAAAAAAGATAATTCCAAGTGTTTTCTTAGGAGCTGTGACTTTTTTTACTACTGCTCTGGAAAAATTCAAGAAACCACAGCAAAATTTTCAGTTTCACTCATTTCTCAATTTATGGGCATGCAAACTCCAGCCTGGCTCTTCCCGGCTTCTCATTAATGGAGGGCGTCTTCCTTGCTTTATGGGACTTCAGTCCTGCTTCTAGGAGCCTGTTATGAATTGTCCTAGCAGTGCATTTCACACCACTTAATGTTTCCCATTCTTTTTAAATGTCACTTGAGATTATCCTCCGATTTATGAGGCACTGCCGGATAAGTTGACGACCATCTCTGGCGTTAGAAAGTCGCTTCTGCCCTCTACCTGGCTGGTTTTTGGTTATTACCAGTGTCTCCTGTTTCACTTTGTTCTTAAGTTACTGATGTCTTAGAAACTTTGAGCCTGGAAGCAGCCTGCCGCTCAGTGTAGCCTTCTGCCAGCAGAACCAGCATTAAACCAGGATTTAAAAATGCAGATTTATTTCCAACAGCTATAGCTTGTTGGAAAGCTCAAAAAGAGCACCTTTTCAGTGGTATGCCTGGACTTCAACTTGCAAGACAAAGGAGAAGTTGTCCAAAATTTCCCTCAGTACACTTTCCACTAGTAATGGCAAGATTCACCGATTCACATTGTTGCACATAAAAGTTCACGGTGCGATTGCCACGATTAAAAAAGTATTTTGAGATCGTAGATGGATGAATTTGGGATGCATCATTTGTAACATCTTTGCATCAGTAAAATAAGATGTATTAATATATAAGTATTAGTAGAGGCCCTATGCCTTTATAATTTGAAAATGTGACCAATAATTTTATATTTTGATTAATTCCCCCTCTCTAAACTGTTTCTGTATATGTACCATGTAGAATTGCATAGCATCATATTCTTTTGGATTGCATCGCGTTGAAACGCATTGTATTGAATCAAATCATGTCGAATTGCACTACACTGTAATAGGGGTGAATCATATCGTATCGCAATAGTAGTTGCTTCCTGTGTATCTTTAATGTATCCGGTCTTGCAAACGCATCGAGATATTGCTTTGGCTTCATGACGGAGATGTGCGACCCTACTGTACACACCTAAGGGTACACTTCAGGTTATTTTTATTTTTTTAAGAAGCGGATTAAAACAGAAGAGTTGTAGAAGCAGCACTATATCTTTTTATTTTATTTTCATTTCTGAGCTCTGAAAGCTATGTGTAATTCATATGCTAAATTTCATCAAAATCAAAAATGGTGATGCAAAAACATTTGGAAATTTGTTGAATTAAAATGGAATGACCCTTCCATGCCCGTACCGTGAGAGTCTGATGGCGGTCGGAACCCATGTGGTCCCAAGGGCTTAAAGCCATTGAAGGCCCAGTTTAGCATCGCCTTCAGGTCTTCATCCATGCTGACTGAAGGAAATTCCTTGCCACTCCTCTCTGCAGCCAGCTGCACAGCCACAGACACATGGGTTAGCAGGTGTCTATCAATAAACACACACCCTGGGGAGGAGAACTAGCAAGTTAGGCTACACAGCAGACCCATGTTAACCTGCTACATGTCAACTCTACTCAAACTTTTCTTTGTATTCCCTGCTGGGAAGATGGACACCAGCCGAACAGAAGCAACAAACCATAACAAAGCAATTGCAAAGAAGCAGTGGCACAGAAGTCTCAAATGTAGGGATGCACCGATACCGATACTGGTATCAGGTATTGGGCCAATACCATGCTCATCTGCTGGTACTCATACTTCCCAAAATTTCCCGATACCTACAACCGATACCACGTGCTAGATATGATGTAGTTACGTTACGTCAGCACACGGAGGTACCGTTGAAACAATTACTGCCAAAAAAGTGCAATACTATTAACCTAATAAAACACTTAAGGCACCAGAATTTGCTAAAGCTAGCAGCAGCTGTGGATCACTGCCACCAACTTTAAAAGAGACACTACAGAAGCGACAGTTACAGAATACAGAGTATTTTGTACCGAGTTACGTAACACTTTTCTGAACGTTACAGCTCCAGTGTTTTTCAACTATTTTCTGGGTTTTGGAGCTTAAAGTTTTTGATAATAGTAAAACAAAGTAGCAAATTTAATTATCAATAAAAATAAACACTTCAAAATGACCAATATCACTATTATTGTGACTATTATTAAAAACAAACCAAAACAGGTATCGGTACTCGGAATAAGTACTAAAAAATAAGTACTCGGTACTTGTACTTAGTCTAAAAAAACTGGTATTGGTGCATCCCTACTCAAATGTGCTAGAGAAACCTTGAGAGTGCAGGAGGAACCTCAAGAGCAGGAGAGGAACGTCCAGACATAAGACAGAAACCAAGAGCAAGAGCGGAACCTAGAGAGTGTGAGAGAAACCATGGGAGGAATCTCTATATATGCGACAGAAACCAAAGGAGTGAGAGAGGAACCTTGAGAGCACAAGAAAAACCTTGAGAGCAAGAGAGAAACCTCCAAACATGTGACAGGAACCTTGATAGAACAAGAAAAACCACAAGAGCGCGAGAGGAACCTCCAGATATGTAACAGAAACCTCAAGAGTATGACAAACACAGAGTGTGAAAGAAACCTGGAGAGCGCTCAGAGAAGCCTCAAGACATGTGACAGAAACCTTAAGAGTGCGACTGAAATCTCAAAAGCACTAGAGAAACCTTGACAGCTTGAATCTCCAGCACTGTGCATTTAGGAGTAGTGGCAACATGGTGGGGGAAACCACTTTGGGAAACAATACCTCAAGGACCTGGTAGATGGCATTCTCATAGGTAGGCAAGCTGGCAAATGAGTTCTTGCAGAAACACTTGGCAAAGGCAGCGAAAGGTAGGAGCTTCTCTACATAGATCTGGAAAAAAAAAGCCAAATTCAGCTCTGTAACTGCTCTGAAGCTGATGCAAGAATTGGGAACAGGCAGAGAAGAGGCGATCAGCTCTCACTTCCGAAAACATGCCATCCCCAAACCACTCCACCCGGCGAACTGAGAGCGGAATGGACTTCACTCTCCATCCCACCACAAGGCCAGGCCACCAGGAAAAGCCTTTCACCTTGCCCCACACCAGCTCTCCCACACCAAAGCCTTTTCCATCCTGTAGGTGGAGCCAGAGAGGGGTCAGAGGAAAATTCCCTTTGCCTTTTGGGACAGTCCCAATGTCCTTGTGATCGGAATGATTCATAAATAAGAATATCATCTGTATATAACTTGATGATGACAATGGAAAAGTCAGTTGGCCAGGCATTTTACCACATATGGGTATGATTTCTTTGTCCCTCTGGGGCTTGCGATTGACTTTCTTGACATCTGCCGGTTAGGAGTTGACGTTTGGTTCCTCTTTTGAAGATGTAAGGAAAGGAAGATTCAACATTCATGTAAATAACATCAAATGTACGCAGGAAAAAATATTTTTCAAAATTATCAAGCAACAGCAAATATATAACACTATTGGTCAACCATTGGATGCTATTTAGTGGCATGCTGGAAAACATGACGATTTATACTTCGCTATTATCACATGCAAGGACAGGGCACTAACACACACTAACAAGGAGCATGCAGACAAACTCCCTCTCCATGCTCTCAGGACAATCAGAGGGCACCGATCAAATGGATGTTTAAACCTTGTGTATTTTACTTCTTCCATTCTAAATTCTAGAGTCTATTGAATTTAACCTCATTTTGAAAATGGACTGGGGTCACCTCGACCCCAAAAATAAGACAGGGGTTAAATTCAGATGGGAATTTATATGAATGGCTTCTGAGTCTTCAAAACATTGAACACCTTTCACAATACAACCAAAAAAAGGCCAGGTAAATCAGGGCCAGAAAGCCTTATGTGAAGTGGTCTGTATACATACATACATGCATATATACATAAATACGCAAGCCATGTTGTATTATGTGAAACATAAAATATTTAATTTTTCCCATCCATCCATTTTCTGTACCAGCTTTTTACATTTTAATTTTCTTTTCATGTTTTTCAATTTAAATATTTCCCCAAGTATTAAAAAAAAGAAAGAAATTATGCCTTTTGTCTATTTTTCCTGAAATCGGTTGTTCCACGTACGGGTCATACTTATATACAAGTGTACATAAGCTTTCACATCTGTGACACAAAAAGACATTCACAAAATGGGGGTTTCACTGCAGACACCAAGGGCGCTTTTCTACCGCACCATTTTTGGTACGGTACTTTCAGTACTTTCCCTTTTCCTTTGAGTATCAGCCACCCAAGTTATTTCAGGTCGCCATAACATTAAAGTAAGAAAAAAATATGTATCCTATAATGGGATCTATTTTATTTACTTTCAATTGTAGCGATTTTTCCCTTCTACAGTCAGGCTCATAAAGTACTGTGAAACAGAGGAATGTTCCATAGACGGGGGAGGTCAACGAACACACCCTCCCACTAGGGCTGGGCGATATTGCAAAATATTTTATCACGATATTTTTTTTCATACCAGTTAATATATATAATTATCACAATACAATCCAAGTCATTATTTCTTTATTTCAAGTCTCAATTTTTGTTTTAAATTCCCAGGGAATGCCCCTACGCAGGTTCTAGACATGGAAAAATGCAACAAATTGAAGGCACTTCAAAATGAAATATAATTTTCATAATCATACAAAAACTATTTTTGTTGTATGGCGTATCACAACAAACGCTGACAGTACGGTTTGTTGCTGGGTTTTTTCTCCGCTCATGCCAGGGTGCGGGTTTGACATTGCTGTTAGAGTTGTCACTCGCCCCACAGGAAAAAATAAAATGTTGCATTCTGTTTACCGACATGGGTTGTGATTTGTCCTGTATTTCTTCAAAATAAAAATGGAATCCTTAATGGCTAGTGTTTGTGACTGTAAGCTCTCACCTTCTGTATGTTCTACTAGATGGCAAAGCTTCAAGTGGTGAAATAAGTTCACAATATTTCCACGTTGAGTCAACACAAGTTTTGTGTCGAACATTAAGCTGCATAAAGTAGTTACACCACCATCACCTTGCTGCATTCTTCACCAATACACCACCAATATGTTGCTCTAAGGGAGTGCTTCTCTCTTCCATAATATGACCAAATCAGTAGCATTCGGCTTGCCCTGCTAACTCAGTCAACCTTGTAGTGTGTTTCATGGACAGATGCTGTCCATTCTTAAAAGCCTACCATAAAATTGGTTGGAACTGCATTCATTTCTGTGCAATGCTCCTGATCAACAGTTTATCAAAGTTTCTCATTTTTGTATTGTTTAAAGTTTATATGACGATAAGTTGATATATTGTTTTTATCACCCAGCCCAACCAACCACGTACCTATCATTGATTTTTAATTGTTAAAGGTATTAACTTGACCTTATTTATTCACAAAGAGAGTAACAAGAATTTACAATCAAGCTCTGAAAATGCTGTCTGCTCCACTTCCATTAAAGCCAAAATCAGGCTGTTTTTATTGCTGTTCACTCAGTTCCTCTGTATCCAAAGATTGCTAACTCCCCATTCCATCCTCTGGTCCCAGTGTCATCTGTTTATCATCAAAAATCCTTTAGGTATATTAAGAGAAAAGAAGTACAAAGTAAAGGGAGATAAAAATTTCCATTTGGTGAAAGTATCACAAGAGTAGAAGAAGAGCGTTAGCTCTGAAAGAGAGCCATAGCCCAGCTAAAGAGCTGCATGTACTCTGCTCTGACAGGGCGACTGAAAGAGAGCATTAGCCCAGCTAAAGAGCTGCATGTGCTCTGCTCTGACAGGGCGACTGAAAGAGAGCGTTAGCCCAGCTAAAGAGCT
>JAAGVU020000123.1:9986355-9997126 GCA_011763525.2 Mormyrus iriodes | reverse complement strand
CACACACACACTGTCCAAAAACATTTTGAGGTTAATTGGAATTACAAAATTGGTAATGTTGAGGTGTGACAGCATGGTGTGTGAGTCTGCCATGTGATGGGTTGGTGCCCCATCCTGGGTTGTTCCCTGCCTTGCACCTGTAGCCTCCGGGATAGGCTCTTTACCCGCTGTGACCCTGAATCGACAAGTGGTTTCAGAAAATGGATGGACTTTGCTTTATCTCAAAGCATCCAGATTGGCTTGTTTGATTTCAGGTGAAGAAAACATGTTGAGGTACTCTGGGTTGGTAGGAGATACAAGACAAAGATGCCATCAAAAAAAGGGGAAATGTAGTGATGCATTTAGGGAACTGAGTCAATTATTAGCAAGTTAAAAGAATACATTTGCGATGGTCACCTGTGCAGCTGGGATGAAAGATGTAAAGTCTTAATATGTGAGAAAGTGGCCTTGGATCCGCAACTGCAGGCAGAGCCCTTAAGCATGAATTTTGCCTATCAAACTCAGCCTTCACGTTACAAATGAAAAAAAACATGCCTGATCAAGTTAAAAATAATTTTTTAATTTAACTATTAATTTAGATCATGCACTAAGAAGATACATTTAAAAGTAAGTTACCTCATGTATATGCAGTGTTTTACCTAAATGCATTACATTTAATTTGATCAAGACCAAGGTGGGTTGAATGGAGGTTAATTAGCTTCTGATAATTAAACTTCTCAGCTATCTTCTTATCAGTACTACAGTGTAACTTAAAATGTGTCTTTTTGCAACTTACTATTCCATTTTCTCTTATACCCGATTTAAGTACCAGTGACGTTCTTTGAGTTTTCCCCCTTAGAAATAGCTACTTTCATGTAATAACGTATGTTCTTTTTTCAGGAACAAATTGTTGAAGTCATGTAATGTCATGTTGTTAGCCATACACCACAATAGGTAGATAGAGAGATAGATACCATGAATAAGAAAATAAACACTTATCCTAACTACAGTTGACATGGAAGTCGGGAGCACGACTGATAATCGACCAGCCTAAATGCTCTCCTGTTACATAGTTTCTTGTCTCTCTTCATTGGCTTCGGATGGACAGGCACCCATCTTCATCAAAAGACTCCTTAAGACCTGTATCCCCCCTCGCACCCTTTGGTTAGCATCCAATGCCACTTGGAGCTCCCTCCATCACACGAGAAATGTCACTCCAGATGATTCTCTTGTGTGGTTCCCTGATCGTGGATTGAGCTTTTGAACCAAATCTGGTCCGCAGACTTCCTCTGTATCTTCAAGAAACGCCTCAAGAGCAATCCATTACATGAATTTCTCTACTGGTCCGATGCCTCTGTATTTTCTTTGAATGCTTTTATGTTGCACTTCTGGCCATTCAATAGTCTTATTAGCTTCTTGCTTTGTTTGGAAGATGTTGTGTAGTTCTTGCTTCAATACTGCTCACACTGGGGCATTCGTTGGAATGTCAGCCTAGCTACACTTATGTCTAATCAAATCCTTGACAGCTTATGTTCGTAATGTGCTGTTTGCCTTACTTGTATAAGTGAGTCTGAATATAGAATAATGTCACCATAATTTTTAACTGATCAGGGGCAGTCATTTTAGGAATACAGGCAGGCCAGATTATTATATATCTACATATAACTATTTTGTTATACCTATTTAGATACTGTTTGACTCTTTAAAGGGTTTACAAAATCAAGACAAAATATAAATAAAGTACTTTGAGGGAGTGTGTTGAAAGACAACCTTCAGTTAGACATTTATTTAGCAGTTACAACTTTTTCCATAAAAGCTCAAAATGATATACAGATGAAGTCTGGTGAGGTCATGCCAGGGCTAACAAACGTAATCGTGGTGTAGAGCAGGGTTATTGTCGTGAACGAAGCGCAAAACTACCAGAAAACATTTTCATAAGACACGAAAAAAAAACTAAACGAAACATGTTCAGATAGTTGTATTTTCCTTATAGTTGAATGTTACTCTTGAAAAACAATCATTTACTAACCCCACTGCACACACCACACCACCATATACTTCCTGTCCATTGTACTTTGCACATATTCACTGACTATTCCGTATATGTACATATTGTTAAATGTCTCATGTTGTCCAGTCTTTTGTTTTGTTTGTACCACTTGGGGAGCTGCTATACCAGTCTCATTGTACTGTCATGTGCAATGACAATCAAGAAATGAATTTTGGAATCATGAAATAGCTATACATCTTTTTGCTTATCCCTAGAAATAAAATCATTAAAACTGAAACTAATATATACACTGTCAAAAAAAAAGAGTTCCAATTTGTATCTTTGCTTGTCACTGGGGCTGTTGTACCCTAGCTGTAGGTAATTGTACCTTTTAAGATATAGAAGTGGACTTTGAGGAACATTTTTGTACGAATGGGGTTACTTTAACGTTGTTTGTACCTTGGGGATGCTCTTCAGAGTCCATTTCTGTACCCTAAATTAGACTAAAAGGTACACTTACCTACAGCTAAGGGTACAATTGGCAGACCCTTGACGGTACAGCCCCAGCGACTAGGAAAGGTACAAATTGGTACTCTTTTTTTGACTGTATATATAGAATTATATCTTTGAAACTAATAAAATCACGCTAAAAAACAATTAAACCTAAATTAGATATCAAATAAAAATTGAAAATATAAAAATAAAAACTAAATTAAAAAAATGAAGATGATAATAATACTGGTCTGGAGGCACTACTGTTT
This sequence comes from Mormyrus iriodes, assembly GCA_011763525.2. Classification (NCBI taxonomy): domain Eukaryota; kingdom Metazoa; phylum Chordata; class Actinopteri; order Osteoglossiformes; family Mormyridae; genus Mormyrus; species Mormyrus iriodes. The sequence continues at coordinate 9,994,396 of JAAGVU020000123.1, read as the reverse complement.
TGGAAGATGTCAAGATGTCTGCACTGCTGGGCATAGTAGAGATGTGGATACATGGATAGAAGATGTAGGGGGGGCAGCTCTGTGCAGGGGCCTCCAAGTATATACAACTGTACCTAAAATTAGATGGAGGTGCCAAAAGTCACATTTTGTCAGGGGGCCCAGAATTTCTAACTACTACACCCTGACATGGTGCAAAAAATAGTTCCACTTTATAAAGAAGGAATGAAACATTAATGAAGCTTTATCCTTAAAGGGGAGCATCATACAGTGTCAGCTGGAGATACCCTATCCATAAACTTTCTCCTTTTAAGAAGGACAAAGGCTGACAGGGACCTAGCAAACCACATCGCTTTGTTCCACTGCTCAGAAATGCAGGCTCTGTGCTCATATCCCCAGGTACCTTGATTATCGCCGGTTTCGCAGTGAGTCTTAGCTGTTAGCTCTGTAGCGTTCATGATACAGTTTTCTCTCAAGTCAATGTACATTCAGGTTTGTGGTAATACCTGATGTTGTTTTTGACTTGTTAGTAGATCACGGTTGATTAGAATAACAATCATTCTATATAAGTGTGTAGCAGCTGCCCTGTATGTGAAAATAAAAGCAAGCACTTTGTAGCAGTCTTACAAGAAGCAGCCCAAGAAGATACACTGTGTGAGGGCAGCTGTGCTGTTTGGCACGGCTTCTATCCAAGCATCAGCTGTGGCTGCAGAATGAATGCGTATTGAACGCCAGCAGACACCAGTGACTCTAATGCTATGGGAGACCAGTCAAAATTAGTGCATGTTTAAAGGCAGCAGATACCCGTGACTCTAATGCGACAGAAGATGAGTGCGGGTTTAAAGTCAGCAGACACCAGTGACTCTAATGCTACAGAAGACCAGGCAGAATGAGTGTATGTTTAAAGGCAGCAAACACCAGTGACTCAGACGCTATGGGAGACCAGGCAGAATTAATGCATGTTTAAAGGCAGTAGATACCAGTGACTCTAATGCTATGGGAGACCAGGCAGAATGTATCTGCCAGACGAATACTACAGAACAATATTCAATGACTGCTTGAAAATAAATCCAGTATTAATTTTTAATATAAAAGGTACATAACAGAAGCTACAATAAGGAATGGACACATTGGTATATAAAACGAGAAATACAGAAACAGCAGGATTTGTCTTGCCAATGCGCTATAAACTGACATGATTTAACTATGTTATGAAGGAAAGCTTTTTATCCAAAGATGGTAACAATATGCCATAACTGTGAGGAAAATTATAAATGCAGCTATTTTTAAAATTACAGTCGAAATACTCCAAAATTGTTTTAGTAACATGCAACAAATGTTATCAAATTACAGCAGTAAAACCAAAAAAATGTCCATTATTTATGTATTGTCTACTGCAGGATAAGACTTTGACATAAAAGCAATCAGAACTCCATATAAAGAATACTGCCACAACATAAACATGATGATCGATACGTGTATTTATATATATATGTATATAAAGACATTTTAAGAGTGTTAAAATATCACATTTCAAAAACAGTTAAAAAATATACAGTACTTTGATCTTGTTCACAATAGAAAATTGCCGAGGTATTGCGTCCAGATGGAAACATGGGCAGTACAGTAAACAGTATCTCTGGATTCAAATCAGGACGCTTCATTCAAAGACTTTAACAGATGAAAGACGTAGGTTTCACAAGTAAGAACAATTGGGATGTAAACGCTGAGGAAAGCACAGTATCAGTTCTTCAATTAAAAATCCTCCTCCTCAGAGTGCAAGATTGTCGGCGTGGACAAGAAAACCACAGGCTGTGTGGACTGAAGTGTTGTGTAAGATGCTACAGTGAAAAGGAGGGAGGCTGTAGTTTGTTAAGGCAGAGGGAGTGCCCACTTATGTGGGGAAAACCTTCTGAGGCAATTCCAAATAATAACAAATCAAGCCATTTTTAGCTTGTATAATAAATTACCTTTGACATCTTAGCTCCCCTTTCTTCATGCCTCCGTAAGACTCTTTGTGTTTCATTGGATGTTTTCGGATAAAAAAAAAAATCACCAACTTTCACAAAAGGATGTATTAATTTAAAAACGTTTAAATCTGGATAAACTTTATGAACCATCAATTTAAATAACATTTTTCATAACTTTCTTGTTTACCTGAATGTTTTTACAGTACGTAGAAAGAAAATAAAATCACATTAAAATAAAATCTATTATTTTCAACGTAACTTTTTTAAGTGTTAGCATATATGGAAAATTATTTCCCAAAATGAACTTTATGGGAATTCTTTAATTCAAGTTCTGGAAGCAAACTACTAAAGTGAACAGGATTTAAAGATGGACTAAAGAATTTTTAAAATGTGTTATCCATTAACATCCCTCAGTGATTTGTATGCCAAAGGTTAATGGGACAGAAATATCACAGTTAAAAAAAGGAAAAAAAATCGAAAAGTATTGTGTATAACTGAAGTTTGTTGTGAGGTATAACCAACCAGAAAAGCTTATATAGCTATGGAATCGTTGAGTGCAGCCTCACCCCTGATCGCCTAAATATCCCCTGCGAGGCTCACACTGTGACAGGATCCCTGATTCTCACATCATCACTGTAAGGTTGAGCTACAGGAGGGGCAGGTACTCCCTAGCAAGCGAGCTCTGCGAGCTGCAGGAGCAGGCCGCTCCCAAGTTCATGTCATTAATGTCATGTTAAAGCACCATAGCACCACCCCTATTCCCCCCAACCCATGAGCGAGGCCGGTTTCTCACTCAGAGTGGGGGTGGTCAGCAGTGAGGCTACTCGCAGGCAAAATAGTCCTTAAGTGGGGCGAACAGGTGCCGGATCACCGGGACGCTCCAGGACCGGCCCAGCAGCCTCTGCCGGGCCCCACGGCCCATGTTGGACACATCAGTGTAGTGCACAGGAAAGCCAAAGATCCTGTGGGGGAGGGCCAGAAAAATAACCAGTCAATCCCTAGCCAATCAGTAATCAATCGTATGTGTAACAGTAAAGAGACTCCAAAGGGGCTCTCCATGATTTGACAAAAGTTCCTGGCTTACGTGTGAGTACAAAAGCATGAATCCTGGAAATTAACTCTTTGCTTACTAACACAATTTGTGCACCCCACCACCTAAACACAGAATAGGGGAGTTACAGCCCAAAACCCAGACTCCCCCTCAGAGCTTCCCAGGCTCTCAGACAGCTTTCCTGGGGGGTCAGGGGTGCTGGGAAGCTCACCTCTCCATCTCGGTGCACCACAGGATGTCCTCCTTTCCATTCATGATGACCGGGAAGTGCTGGTCCTTGCCCTGCTTGATGGAGTTGGAGCGGGTGGTGATGGTGCGCACCTTCCCAAACTGGGGACACCCAAAAGCCGACACGCATGTTAGAGCTTCCCTGGTCACACAGTCAGAAAGACATGTAGTACCCACACTCACCTTGGCTACACGCCCATGTTCCAGGCAGTCCTGCAGCTGGAGCTTATCCATCCCTGAGGCGCACAGGGGCCTGATGGGGACACAGAGCATAGGGCCGCAGGGGAATGTGACGTAGGGACAGAGGAGCTGCTGCGAGACCTCAGCCTCCATAAAGAGATAGACAGAGGATGGGTGGGGATCACCCTGATGCATTTTGGGAAACGCACCTATTCATCCCTGGCAGGTTGCCCCAGAAGTAGCGTGCACGGTGTGCAGCCGACACTTCGATGGCATCAATCATCACTGGGTTACACTGCGGCGTTCAGACGGCAAGGGCCGGTGAGCAGCGTGCCAAGGGGGCAACAGAAACAAAACATCAAATTACAAAACAACAAATGCGAGATGAGAAGAAGGCTGGTGTGTGTGTGTGTGTTTTAACATGTGAGAGCAGTGTGCATGTTTTAACGTGTGAGGGCAGTGTTGGTGTGCATGTTTTAACATGTGTGAGAGCAGCATTCATACTCAACGTATGAGGGCAGCATGGGTGTTTTAACATGCATATGGCCAGTGTCAGCATGCATGATTTAACGCACTTGAGGTTACTGTGCATATTTTAACATTTATGGGGGCAGTGTGTGTGTTTTAACATGTGAAAGGTGTCCATGCATATTATAACATGTGCAAGGGTGGTATACATGTTTTAACATGTGTGAGTGCAGTGTTGGTATGCATGTTTATAACACGTGAGGCTGAGATGTGTGTTTTAACATGTGTAAGGGCGGTATGTGTGTTTTAACATGCATTAGGCCAGTGTCAGCAAGCATTATTTACCACACCTGAGGCCACCACGCATGTTTTAACATTTATGGGGGCAGTGTGCGTGTTTTAACATGTGCAAGGGGGGCATGTGTGTTTTAACGTGCAAGGGGGGCATGCATGTTTTAACATGTGCAAGGGTGGTATGCATGTTTTAACATGTGTGAGTGCAGTGTTGGTGTGCATGTTTATAACACATGTGAGGCTGGGATGTGTGTTTTAACATGTGTAAAGGCGTTATGTGTGTTTTAACATGTGAGACCAGTGTAGGTGTTCATGTTTTAACATGCATGAGGGTGGCGAGCAAATTTTGATGTCTGAGGCCGGCATGCGTGTAATAACGTGTGAGGCCATTGTGCATTTCAACATGCATGAAGGCAGCATGCCTGTTTTAACACATGGAAGGGTAATGTGTGTATTTTAACGTGTGAGGGCGGCATGCATGTTTTAGCATGTGTTAGGCTGGTGTGTCTGCTTTTATAGTGTGTGAGCAGTGTGCGTGTTTTAACATGTGAGAGCAGTGAGGCCAATGTCGGTGTGCATATTTTAATGTGTGAGGGTGGTGTGCATGTTTTAACGTGTGAGAGTGGTGTGCATGTTTTAACGTGTGAGAGTGGTGTGCATGTTTTAACATGTGAGGGCTCTGTATTTAACACAGTGTTGGTATGCATGTTTTAACATGTGTGAGGCCAGTGGCAGTGTGCGTGTTTCCACATGTGTGGAATCACTGAGTGAACCCTCACCCCGAGGGCAATGTGTGCGTGTTTTAATATGTGTGAGGGTAGCAGGCTTGTTTTAACATCCATGAGGTCAATGTGAGCATGCGTGTCTGAACACACTTGGTGACAACATGCATATTTTAACGTGTGAGGCCATTGTGCATGTTTTAACATGCGTGAGGGTAGCATGCATCTTTTAACGTGTTAGGCTGGCGTGCGAGTTTTAACATCTGTAAGAGCAGTGTGTGTGTTTTAATGCCTCAGGCCAGTGTCGGCATGCATATTTTAACATATGATGGTGGTATGTGTATTTTAACGTGTGAGTACGTTGCGTGTTTTAATGTGTGAGGGTGGTGTGGGTGTTTAAATATGTGTGAGACCAGCATGCATGTTTTAACATGTGTGAGGGTGGTGTACATGTTTTAATATGTGAGGGTGGTGTGTTTTAATACAAGTGAGGCAAATGTCGGGTGCATGTTTTAACATATGAGGGTGGTGTGTATGTTTTAACATGTGTAAGGCTAGTGTCAGCATGCAAGTTTGTGTTAGGGCGGTATGCATGTTTTAAAATATGTGAGGACCACGTGTATGTTTTAATGTGTGAGGCCAGTATGTGTTTTATAACGTGTGTGGTCAGCATGCATGTTTTAACACACTTGATGCCAGCATGCATGTTTTAACATGTGTGACGGTGACATGCACATTTTAACGTGTGACAGCGACATGCATGTTTTAACATGTATGAGGTCGCCTAGTGTAGATTACTAAGTGTCAGGCCGTGCGCATGTTTTAACAAAATTAAATAATATTTCAATAAGAAAAAAGGACTGTTTATCATCTACATTGTTTCTGATCGGCAGTACCTGGGTCGTTTTCATGGCATGTTTCACCGTACAAGTGAATCTAAAGGGAAATAGGAGAAACTCAGATCTTTGCACGAAGATCCTGAGTCTCTAATGCTGCCATTTCAAAGTCTAAGATGTCAGGTACTTAAGCTTCCAGGTTTTTATTTTTTTTTACATTTTTCTTATTCACCTGAAGCTTCCCCAGCCTGTCCTGTGCATGTGTATGTGTGTGCACGTGTATGTGTATGCATGTATATGTATTTATGCGTGTGTGTGTGTACGTGTGTGCGTGTGTTGTACATGTGTACTGTGCCTCCAAGTCACTTTTTACACCCCTGACCTCCAAGAAGCGTGAAATGTCCCTCTTGTCGTTGACACCCATGGCCACCACATTCTCAAACAACCAGAAGAAGGGCCGGCTGTCCCCAGGCTTGGGCCTAGCCACGCTCAGCAGCCGATAGAACTCAAAAAAGAGGCGCCCTGTGCCCTCTGGGCCCAGAAAAGAAGAGACCGGGTTAGCAAGAGCTAGGAACCTTACTGGTGGAAGACAGAGCAAAAGGAGCTGCAGAGGCTGGCCTTAAGTACTGCCATATCAACACGTTCTGCCTGGGACAGGTACTCAACCATAAAACCAGGAAAAACTCTACTTACATTATTATCATAAAACAGAAATAAATAAGGGACTGTGCATCATAAAAATGCAAAGCAGGGATTAATAGATGTACAACAGAGGGCTTTTGAAGCAGTGGGGTGGCTCAGTGGCTTACACTGTAGCCTCATACCTCCAGTGTTGGGGGTTTAAATCATGTGTGTGTAGTTTTCTTTTGAGCGAACTGCTGAAATACCCATCCAAGGTGCCCCTGTGTTATCTGGTATTGGGAGCCTGCACTGGATGGATTACAGTATTTTTTCTCCTGGAAATTATTCAAAACAGGGGCTTTCTGCAGCAGTCTATGGCTCTACGCAATTATGAATGGATAAGTTACGGACGGGTGAACGCCCTCACCATAGAGGCCCTTCCGCGCCGGGTTGACGATGGAGAGGTCATTACATGGGCTCCCACCAATCACCAGGTCAAACGGTCCCCATTCAGCAATCTGCATGACACAACAGCCCCGCAAGGTGTCAGCCCAGGTGTACTGCATGCAGTGGGCTCACTGAGCAGGCTTCAGCTGTCTGAAGCAGGACTCCAGAAAGTACACATGTAGGTAGTCATAAAGAGATTAACATATCGAGACATAGATCGGTCCTCTTTGGGCCAGGACCCATTCTAATGGCAATTCTAGTCTTTTTATAAGGACTTTCTCAAGTGCCAGGAGAGACCATGATATAATGAAATAGTATAGGAATGTTTGTGTTTATGTGTCACTGTAGCCTGTTGCACGACTGGGGGACATCAGGACAACACATGGACGCCACGACACGGGCTTTCATGACTAACAGCCCAATAGGCAACATCTGCCTGTTTGTTTTAACCTAACCCCCCTAAACAACCTGCACACCCAATTTAAGAGCTTCTAAAAGTGAAACAAAGGGCTGAGGTGAATCGCTGGGGCTGAGGTCACTGGGAAGTGTTCTAAAGCTTATATCTCCGAGGTGGGGGGGAGGAGGCACTGAGTTTTACTCTGAACTACGTAAGACAGGGGCTCCAATTTAAAAACACACACAACCCCCTCTCCCCAGAGCCACACCCACAGGCCACATCCTCTACATAATAGATGCCAAAAGCTAGTCAAGCGAAATGAGATGAAACTCTTTGGTGGCAGCTTGATGGACAGAGAGTGAGAAACATTCCCTGTGAACTGGTCACCCCAACATAGTTGGTAACTCCTGGGAAACAGGAACTGTAGTAACTAGAGGCATCATGGGGAAGTCCCCACAGAGAAGGAGCCTCTAAGGCCTGGGTGCGAGCGAGAGCTTTAGTGAGTGCACATCGTGTTCGGGAGACGTGGCATATGTGTGTGTGTGTCCTTAGTGAGTGCCTTGGGTGAGTGTCCAGCGAAGGGGCCGGCTCAGTGACACGCTCTGGCACGTGAGACGTGTGACGTTGGTGGGTGTAAGCAGGCAGGTGCCTGTCTATGAGGAGGGAGCAGCCTCACGGAGCCCCCATGGCCCTGGACGTTGACCCTGCTCCCTCTCTCTGCCTGCTGCCATTCTTCAGTAAGGAGCTGGGTGAGGGCAATTATTTCCAAAGTAACCAGTGAGGATATGGTGCTGAATAAAGACACTGATACTGACATACCCACACACTGA
>JAAGVU020000123.1:9965474-9975801 GCA_011763525.2 Mormyrus iriodes | reverse complement strand
TAAAGACACATTTCTTACACTCACATTTGGATTTCTTCCCAGCCAACCTTGGAGCTGTCAGTGATGAGCATGGTGAATGGTTCCATCAGGATATTTCCCAAACGGAAAAATGGTACCAAGGCAGGTGGAGCCCAAGTATGTTAGCTAACTATTGTTGGACCCTTAAGAGGGATGATCCCTGAGGCGAAATATAGCAGAAAAACCTAAACTCCTAACTTTTACTGGGTTAGCTTTTTGCCACCGTGCAACTTTGTGTCACTCAAAATCCTTACGTGATAGAGAAAATCTAAAAGCATATCTGAAATCAGCACAAGAAATACTACTGGGGTCACCTATTCTGCATTTTGGGACAAAAGGTCAGACAAATTTTGTTAAACAGTGTTATCAACCAATTCGCTTATTGACGTAGTCGTAGGAACGGAACTTTGTCTTTAAGTGAGGAGTGTCTGTACTGATTGTTATAAAGAGAGTATTTTAAAAGAAAAGTCATCTCCTTTATTAAAATGACTCACACACTCACCACAATATGTTTATTTGTACTCTGTATTTGGGTCTGCTGTACGAAAAACATTCTCAGGGCTGTGGTGTGACACAACGAACAAGGTGGTAGCGTCGTTTTAAGTATGCGACAGAATTTGGTGCATGGGGCAGCTGCTTGTCTCTTACCACTGGAGGGCAGCTCTGCCTCTGCTTGGCTCCTACCATGCTGTCCTGCCTGCTATACGAAGTGAACCCTGCCTGGAATATGGTCCTCGGTGACGGCCTCTGTCTCAGGCTCACCCGGCCCTCCTGCAGATCAGATCAGGCAGTCAAACAGTCTGAGAGTCAAAATCCGTCTCAAAAACATCATCCATTCAACGTGTGGGGAAAAGTTCCAGCTCAATCACACAACCCCACAAAGAGTCAGTCATTGGGTACTTCTCTTGTGACACAGAAAATTGATTGTGAAAATGCCAATAAACATGTTCTGAATAGAAAATGGGAAAAATATTCCATGCATCAGGCTCTCTCTTCAAAGCAGGAGATCCCTGTGGACCGTGGGCTTTGTTCAAAGCTACGTGTAATTTGTTTTTGTATTAAAATTAAGACCCTACTATTTGTCATGATACATGGAGGAAAAATGAGGCCACCTTCTTGTGTGTAAATAATGCATGTTTTTCTGAGGAACAAATGACGATCTCACTGCTACCACTGAATAGTTAAAGCTAGTTTAGGCTGCTACTTTGTGACAGCAACAAAAACACATCAACGCTGCGGTTTGGAGCCGTTATGGTGGGAGATGAGTGCCGGTGATTAGTTTGCTTAGGAAAGGGTCCAATTCCTGCTACTTATTTGCGCCGCCGCCCTGCCAGCCCTGTCTGTCATCTTCTAATGAGTGGAGGGCCACAGTGTCAGGCCCCATAAGACATCTAGGAAGTGCTTCAGGAACAAAAATGCACCGCCTGTCTTTATTACTGCAGATAAAAGCTAAGACTGCTAGCCTAGGTGCTCTAGGATACAGGAAGAGTTATACATACAGCACACAGGAAGAGGCATAGAGCTGGTTCCAGTTTAGGGAACAGCCTGGGGCAGCAGGGGCTGGGCCACAGCCTAGGGCATCTGGCTGAGTTGGGTTCTTAGCTCATTTGTACCTGGCTGGGTGGGGAATCCGTGACCCCAACGATTTGCCTGCTCCTCTTCCGGCAGCTGGGGACTTTATCCATTACTACCCCTGAGAGGTGGACAAAAGACAGGGAGAAAAGGAGGGGGGATGGAGGGGGTAAAAAACAAACAGGATGCCACTGTCACTCTCTGTCTGCACTGAGTATATGTCTGCACATGCATGGGGGGGGCTCACCGGGGGAGGCAGAGTCCCCGTCCAGCTTGGGGCTTAGAGGTGACGGCGGCTCTGCAGCCGTCAGGGGGCTGTTCCCTTTGGTCAGCTCCAGGCCTCCTTCGCCTTCCGACCGACCGTCTGCTTCTGGTGCTGAGTCACTGCGCACCGCCGCCTGGGTGATGAGAAAATGGGTGGCCATTGGGGGGCTTCATTAGTCTAATTACCCCAGCAGATGCACACACAGTCACACGAGGGCACATTTGCAAGTGAATACATGCCTATTCATTCACTAGATTCTGTAGTTAAATACTCCAGCTTTTCTGAAATAAAGCCAAGTATCCCTGAAGCAGCTGAGGGGAGCCATTACCCCCCCATCCCACTACTCCATTAATCAGGCATGGCTTAGTCTCTCAAAGCCCTGCTGGCACACTAGATGGCCAGCTGTCCTATGCAACTCATCTCCTATCTTATCCTGTAGACTTCTCTTTGTATAACATCATGGAAGATCAGACATTATATTTCATAACAGGCAGCTCAGATCTTTGTCCAGCCACTTGTCGTCTCACAACTAGACTAATGCCACTGTTTGCTGTCACTCTTTTTACTGGGGGCTCCTAGTTTGGCTGCAGGATGCAGATGATTCATAAAGCGGCTGCACATCTGATATTCTATCAGCCACTCTCCTTGTCTCTCTGCATTAGCTCCATAGAGGTGCTCACGTCAATTCTGAGTCTTCGGTAATTGCTTTCAGAAATCATAATGGAAAAACACCTCACCCTCTTCAGTCAGCAGGCCAGCATGTGGCAATCATCCCTCCAGCATGTGGCAATCAGTCTGACTCTAAGCATTCCTTGTGTTTCCTCGGTGGTGGAACGAGCTACCCAACCACATCCAGTGACTAGAATAGACTTGAATAGATTTTCTGAAGTGAGATTCTAACAATGTGTTCTCTTGCACTAGTACTGTTTTTCACTTGTTACTGGTCACTGGCTGGAAGCTCAGCATAGTAGTGCCTGTACTTAAGCTACGTCCATACACCCCTACCTCAGTTATATTCTTGGTCTCCATGTCCCACACACCCCCACCTCAGTTATAATCTTGGTCTCCATGCCCCATACACCCCCACCTCAGTTATATTCTTGGTCTCCATGTCCCACACACCCCCACCTCAGTTATAATCTTGGTCTCCATGCCCCATACACCCCCACCTCAGTTATAATCTTGGTCTCCATGCCCCATACACCCCCACCTCACTTATACACTTGGCTCCATGCCCCATCCTGAAATTCAGGCTTACAAGGTCTTCACACACTAGCCAGTCAAAACTGTGTGCAAATAACACCTGTTGAACAATCGGGCCATTCCTGTAACCGGACAAATCCTGAGGCTTTAGGACAGCTGAAACGTTGTATACTTCTGGGACAATGTCAACAGTTTTTCTTCTTGTTTTGTTTTCCGGATCATTTGCTCCTTGGGGAACATCCCACATTTTCTGATCCCTTGGCCAAAACAATTTGTCAGAATTGATGACCAGGGGCAATATATAGAAGGCTGCAGAGCCAAAACAATATGCAGAACTGCATTGTTCACAACTGCAATGTGAAAATGGCAATAATCATGACGACGGGCAGTCGGTTTTTACCATGGCAACAGGCAAAATATGTCAGCATTGTCAGCAAAGATGGACAAACCCTCACTGAAAAAGTCCCTTTACAGGAACTTTTGAAACATTGGTTTGTTTTTAACAGTATCTGCCAGTTACATCCTATAGTTTGAGTCAATATTTTATACAGAGCTCAGCATCAATGGGTTCAAGTGACAGGTCCTGTGTGCCGATCCTGACTGAATCCGCTGTCATTAACACAGCAAATGTACTCTTTATCAATAGCAAAATCCAGAAGATAAACTGAATGAATGGGAGCCGCTCACATGATGATTTACCAGCTGAGTGATTGGGACCTTCTTGCATGATGTAGTACCTGCTGAGTGAACGCAACCTGCTCATGCTTCGTACTGGCTGAGTGAACAGGACCCAGTCACGTGATGTAGTACCAGCAGGTTGAATGGGTCCTTCTCATGTGATGTAGTACTGGCTGAGTGATTAGGACCTGCTTGCGTGATGTAGTACTGGCTGAGTGAAGAACACCTGCTTGTGTGATGTAGTGCCAGCTGAGTGAACAGGCCCCATGCATGTGAAGTAGTATTGGCACAATGATCAGGACCTGCTCACGTGATGTAGTACTAGATGAGTGAACAAGGCGCAGGCATGTGATGTTGTATGATGTGAGTAGGTTTCTCACACTCTGTGTGTTACTGATGGGTCATCGGGACCAACACAGTCAAGACAAGTTTAATTCTAACTTTCACTTTGTTTTTTTTCCACATACAAGCAGCAGAAATGAGTTTCCTCCGCAGGGTGTCTGGGCTCAGGCTTAGAGAGGAGCTCAGACATTCAGGAGGGGCTCAAAGTATAGCTGCTGCTCCTCTGCACCGAGAGGAGCCAGTTGAGGTGATTCAGGCACCAACTTGGTACGCCTTTCACACCAAGCCCTCACCGGAGCTGGTGCTAGTGCTGCTGCTCAGCCAGAGCTGGGCTGGAGCTCACAACAGCCCCACCAAAAATCTCTCATTCACACTGCACTCGGTGCCAAAAGAGAAGAACGATGATGTCAGTGTGTGTGTTGCTGTAGGAGGGGGGTAGGGTTTCGGAAGTGAACATAAAAATGGAGGACCCTGCGAGATGCGATGAACACAAGACTTTTTCGAATTTACTGCAAATTCTTACATTATTTTTAGCTTTATACACTATATTGCCAAAAGTATTGGGATACCTGCCTTTACACACACATTAAGTTTAATGACATCCCATTCTTAATTCATAGGCTTTAATATGGAGTTGACCTACCCTTTGCAGCTATAACAGCTTCAACTCTTCTGGTAAGGCTTTCCACAAGGTTTAGGAGTGTGTTTATGGCAGGCACTGATGTTGGACAAGAAGGCCTGGCTCACAGTCTCGGCTCAAATTCATCCCAAAGGTGTTCTATCGGATTGAGGTCAGGGATCTGTGCAGGCCAGTCAAGTTCCTCCACACCAAACTCGCTCATCCATGTCTTTATAGACCTTGCTTTGTGCACTGGTGTGCAGTCATGTTGGAACAGGAAGGGGTTATCTCCAAACTGTTCCCACAAATTTGGGAGCATTAAAATGTCCAAAATGGCTTAGTATGCTGAGGCATTAAGAGTTCCTTTCACTGGAACTAAGGGCCCAAGCGCAACCCCTGAAAAACAACCCCACACCATAATCCTCTCTCCACCAAACTTTACACTTGGCACAGTGCAGTCAGGCAAGTACCGTTCTCCTGGTAACCACCAAACCCGGACTCATCCATCGGATTGTCAGACAGAGAAGCGTGATTCGTCACTCCAGAGAACACGTCTCCACTGCTCTAGAATCCAGTGGCGGTGTGCTTTACACCACTGCATCCGACGCTTTGCATGGCACTTGGTGATGTAAGGCTTGGATGCAGCTGCTCGGCCATGGAAACCCATTCCATGAAGCTCTCTACGCACTGTTCTTCAGCTAATCTGAAGGCCACACGAAGTTTGGAGGTCTGTAGCTATTGACTCTGTAGAAAGTTGGCGACTTCTGCACACTGTGCGCCTCAGCATGCGCTGTCCCCACTCTGTGATTTTACATGGCTGAGTTGCTGTTGTTCCCAATTGCTTTCACTTTGTTATAATATCACTAACCGTGGAATATTTAGTAGCGAGGAAATTTCATGAGTAGATTTATTGCACAGGTGGCATCCTATCACGGTACCACACCTGAATTCACCGAGCTCCTGCGAGCAACCCATTCTTTCACAAATGTATGTAGAAGCAGTCTGCATGCCTAGGTGCTTGATTTTATACACCTGTTACCATGGAAATGATTGGAACACCTGAATTCAATGTTTTTTGGAAGGCTGTCCCAGTACTTTTAGCGATATAGTGTATGTTAATTTCCCTGGGTGTAACCCAACACAGTTCATTCAAAATTTATGAGTGTCCCGCGAGTCATTTGAGTACATCTGAGAACGACTTATTCCTACACTTCAGCTTTCCAACACAAAATACCGTTTGTGTGTTCCAGTTAAAAAGCGGGTCGCAATCGGAGATGCATTCATTGATGAACCGCCAGTTGTGCATGCTAATATGCGGGAATGCACATAACTGTCACGCAAGTACGCATTCACCTTTAAAAACGATACGTGCGGTAATCGATTGTTGTGTCACTGCAAATGCACATAAAATAAGTACGCATTTGTGCTGCTACGACAAGAAATTACTGTGCATTTTAACCTTTATATCGCAGATGAAGTACGAATTAGCATATAAAGGTTAAAATGCATAGTAATTTCTTGTCAAATCAACGTAAATGCACATAAAATTAGTACAGCGCACTGAAGGAACTACTGTGCAATATGCATTAATGGACTGCTTTGATAGGCAGAGTGAAGACAAGAAAAGAACGAAACATTTTGGTAAACATTTATTTTACGAATATTGCAAAATACACTCAATGATTACAAATAATCTAGAAATACACTCATTGACAAAAAAGTTAAGCACCCAGACGGAGTGATGGAAATGAAGTGAATCAGCACGTGGTGAAAGGTCATGTGACTGTATCGCAATGATTATAATATCAGATCAAACAGAGTTGGCCGTACAGGCACACTGTTGGTCCCATGTCAGTAGGGTGTGGCACCCCCCAGGCCCAGATACATCCGGCAATACGATGCATATGGGAGCCGTACAGCTGTTGCACCCTCTCATGCAGCAAGGCGGCCCACAGCTGTTGTATCTGGCCCTCAAGATCCAGCAAATTGGCACTGGGTCTGAGCTGACGTCCAAGCTGATCCCGCACATGTACGATTGGGGAAAGATCGAGGGACCTAGCTGGCCACAGGAGGACCTCAACATGACACAGGCAGTCCATAGACACACGTGCCGTGTGTGTACGGGCGTTGTCTTGTTGAAAGACTGTATCAGGGTGCTGTCTCAGAAGGGGTAACACATGCGGACGCAGGACATCGCTGACATAGCGCTGTGCTGTTATGGTCCCCCGAATCACTACCAGAGATGATAGCAGGTGTAGATGTCATGGGGTTCTGTAATGCTTGGCACACAATACGATGATCCTCCCTTAGTGTGGTCAGTCTTGAGCGACTGGAACCTTTACGATGTGTGGATGCCCTCACAGAACCCACAATGCGACCCCTGTCAAACTCTAAGTGCTGGTAATGCTGTCTAATGCGTCTATGAGGCATCCTCTGCGTCTGCTGACTAGACATGCCTGCTCCTTGCAAATCGAATCATTTACATTCCCGTCGCTGGTCTGCACGTGTTCCAAAATACATACAAAGCCGACCATTACTTCTGGGTGCTTAAGTTTTTTTGTCACTGAGTGCATGTAGATCTTTCACATGGAATAAATAAATATAAAAGTGATGCTCCTGTCCATCTGCATTCTCATCACCTGTGTTAAAACAAGCACATGAAAGACATGATAGGTAAATTTCACTTCAATTACTGACATTTCAAGCAAGATAGCATGTGAGTGTTATTTTCACTGCAGTAACAAAGCAGATATCAGTATGTTATGCATCACTGGCTGGCGCACCAAATCAAATTCTAACAGTAACTTATTAGTTAGATACGTTGTTGTTACAACGATATATAGCCCAGCCCTAGTCACAACACACGTCCAACACACAAAACACAACTGAAAGTTTAATGATATGCTATTTTGTTTGATGGGTCCTTGGAAGGCATCTGACATACACGAAAGTGTAATTAAAGTTCATAGTCACATTGCAAGTAAACACAACAATAACAACTTACCCGATTGCTCCAAGGTGGTCGTGGAGATCAGTGCTCCAGTCACCTGGTTAACAGGTCTGTTTCCAAACAGGAAGTCCATGATATTTGTCTTTAGGGCAGCCAGCACTGCTTTTATTTAGCTGTTTTTGTCTTCCTGTATTCATTTTCATTTTTCAAATCTTGTTCATGACTCTGTTATTCTGGTAACCCCTGCCTTCTCCAGTTCATTCCACATTGCTTCGTAAACGTTTACGTTTTGCTCTGATGACTCTAACCCCGCCTCCTGCCATCACACGCTCCCAGCTCTGGCCCCAGCAGTCTTTCGGGGCCAGAAAAATAAGCCCGGATATATCGGTCCAGCACTGCTGTTATTTTTGGTGTGAATGCAATGACCAACCAGGAGACAGCCCTGGGGCAGACCAAAGACACACACTGGCCAGGGAACACCTTTATATTCCCCTGAATGAGCTGGAGGAGGTGGCTGGTGAGAGGGAGGTCTGGACATCCTTGCGTAGACTGCGGCCCTCACGACCCAACCTGCATGCATAAATGGATGGATTAAATCACACCTGAGCCAGGTAAACTGCTGAAATCACAAAGGCCTTTTTGCAGCCATTACTTATACAGGAATCACTTAAAGTGGATACTTACTAAGGTACGATATCCTCACCAATATCCTCGGCCAGGTCTAAGTCGTATACCTAATTGAGCCACACTGATATTTAGCAGATGACACATGGATGCTTGAGAGAGGTGAAGATTGTTTGAAAAGGACTTTTTCTTGACATTTTCTACAAGTGGGTTTAATAGCCAAGCTTAATTCCACAGCTCTGAAAATTATCCATGATTGGAATCTAATAAAACCTACCAGGCACCGATTAGGTAAGAATTTAGGGCTGGAATTTGTTGCCACTGGGCAGACTAATACAAATATCACCAATTTAGAGTTTTGTTTGCAGTCTGGAATCTTATTTGGGTGGTACATTTATACGGATGAATGATTAAGAACACAGACCTGTTAGCATTAAGGTGGAGGTTCAAGCCCAGACACAGAGGGAGGTGCTGCGGTTGCACCCACATGAGGCGCTTCGGGGAACATCTTTCTAGTGGATCTGGAGAACTTTAGAATTTCATAAAACATCAATTATAAGTAATAAGCAAGAACAACTGCGGCTGGTGTGTCAACCCAGAGGCCAATGGCAGGAACCTAATTCATTTGTATGGTTTACCATACTATCCCCCAAATGTAACAAATGTTCCCGTAAATATGATAAAAACCTGTTATTTTGACCTTGTGGGGGCATTTTTCAGGTCCTCACAACATAAACCTCAATTTTATAAAAATCTGTGATTGCAATCAAAAAACTAAACATGCCAAAAGTCTTGTATTTTGCTTGGTTACTTATGGGTTAAGGTTAGGGCTGGGTGGAGGTTAAGGTTGTCCTAGTTATGAATAGGGCTTTGCCCACAGACATGAATGGAGAATCCACACAAAGACATAGATACCTAATCTGTAGTGGTGTAACGGTTCTGAAATCAAGACTGAAACTGTGATACAAACATTCATGATCTCATGCCGCAGTTCTGGAAGATGGAACCATAATACACCCCCCCCAACCCTGACCCACTGCTGCAGATGCAGCCTGCTGAGTTGTCAATTACATTACCAATGCTACAAAACTCATTGTTCATTTCACATTACACCTATTTTATCGTCTTCCAACTGCATGTGTCACATGACTATTTTGGTCCAATCATGGTCGAGTAATCATGCCTGCGGTAAAAGCTAGGCTAGTTTATTAGCTCAAGATGGATAATAACCCTGAGACTGTGGAGCACCCAGGCACATCAGCAGTGTAGGAACATTTTGGTTATCCAGTAGTGTATAGTATTTTTTCTACGTTATTATTTTATGTGAAGCTAAGTTAATCTAACATGTTCTTTAGCGTTCCAAACTGTTGGTGATTAATAAAACCCAGAAATTTTTCGCCGTTTTTTCTTATTCCCTTCCTTCGAGGTATGAACGAAACTGAGGATCTCGAGAATCATTACACCTCTATTAATCTGTGTGTGTATGACAGTGTTACGGTGTGTGTGTGCGTGTGTGTGCGTGTGCATGTATGACAATGTTACGGTGTGTGTGCATGTGTGTGCGTGTGTGTGTATGACAATGTTACGATGTGTGTGTCTGTGCATATGACAGTGTTATGGTGTGCGTGTGTATGCACGATGGTGTTACGGTGCGTGTCTGTGTGTATATGTATGACGGTGTTAAGGTGTGTGTGTGTGTGTGCGTGTGTGTGTATATGATGGTGTTAAGGTGTGTGTCTGTGTGTGTGTATATGATGGTGTTATTGTGTGTGTCTGTGTGTATATGACAATGTTACGGTGTGTGTCTGTGTGTGTATATGACAGTGTTATGGTGTGTGTCTGTGTGCATATGACAGTGTTACGGTGTGTGTCTGTGTGTATATGACAGTGTTATGGTGTGTGTCTGTGTGTGTATATGACAGTGTTATGGTGTGTGTCTGTGTACATATGACAGTGTTACGGTGTCTGTCTGTGTGCATATGACAGTGTTATGGTGTGTGTCTGTGTGTGTATATGACAGTGTTATGGTGTGTGTCTGTGTGCATATGACAGTGTT
>JAAGVU020000123.1:9933070-9959587 GCA_011763525.2 Mormyrus iriodes | reverse complement strand
CACACATGGAACCCGGGCGCAGACGTGAACCCTGATCCCAGAGGTGTGAGGCAACAGTGCTAACCACTGCACCACCACGCCACCCCAATATGTAAGATAAAAAGGTAATTAAAAAATAAGACTACATAATAACAATCATCATGAACTAAATCCCATGTTCCCTACTACAGAGTATGGTGGCATATCTATAGTGATAAATACACCTGTAGCCATAGTTATTTTTTCAGTCTGATCTGAATTTCCTGCCAAATGTACGTTAAATGCCAAAGGGAGAGACTTGCAGAGGCTGTTCCTGCCTTGCTCCAAACGTATACACACACTTGGATGATGTCGTCTCAGACGAGTCAGCATGTTGGATGTAGATCCAGCAACATATCCAAGTTTGCCAACAGACTTGCTCTTATCAACTACTCTCTCTTCAGTGTCGGTGTAATTATTGGGAAACCAAAATGTTCCCAAACTGCCAATTATAACTGACCTTAACCAGCATTAGCCGTAACCAACTGACAGCTACAATTAACATAATGTTTTCCATGTTGAACATATATTTGTGAACCTAGGTTCTTCCCATGTCAGCAAACGCATTCATTCATTTCACTGTGCGTACCAAACCGAAAATGATGTAGCCAAACAGCACGTGATTACATGTAAGGTTACAGCTAGAGGTGCATCAGAGAGATCGAGTATCGGTCATATGTGACCAAGGCACGTCCGATACTTATTTAGTTTTCGACAGTTTGTAAAAAGCTCCTCTTTCTTGTTAAATCGATTCGTACAATCAATCACATGTCAGCTCTTGCCTATTTTTGATGTGTTTTATGTGGCATTCAGGCTGAACACTAATGCTACCCCTTAGTATTTCTGCCACTCAGTGGATGTTAGTGCAGTGATTTCTGGCTGCTGTGACATCATGTGCATACCCTACGTCACACCAGACACTCGGCACCCCAGAAGCTTTTCACTCGCTTGGGAGAATCGGAATGACTGTGGGAAGGTAGAGTGTGAGTTCAGCTTCAACGGAGCTTTCAGCTTAAAGAAAGTGCCTGTAACCTCAGCCTGCTCTCACTCCGAGACCCCGCGGCTCACAGGGCACCCTGGGCCCTGCTGGCACTTCCCTTTCCGGGGCCCGGGGCCGCACCACCACCATCATCGAAACGCCCCATTTCCAGTGAACTGGAACTTTCAATTGCAGGGGTTGTCTGTTGTAAACCTTATCTAAACCCAGATGAGTGACTCAGACCCAAAGACACACACACACACACACACACACACACACACACAACCCCACATGGGAGCACAGAGCCGTGCAAACAGCACACTTAACACTAATGATTAAAGTAAAATAAAAAACCAACCAGCCAATCTGGCATTTCTAGGAAAATAACATCTTTAAAAGTGCGGGAAAGTGTGGTGGGTGGCGGTCCAGTGGGTTTGGCCTCTGTGCTAGAGTGCTTTTATGAGCCCAGTGCCCATAGCAATTGCTCCGACTGAACCCAGCCAGTTGAACTCACATTAGTGGTCAGAAAGTCACCGATTCAACTCCTGTGGCTGCCAGAATAGTCATACTAGCCCTCCCAAAAAAGGAACACTGACACCAGGGACACTTTCTAAATGGCTAAATCCCCAGACCCCAAGCTTCAGTCTCACCTCTATACATCTCAAAGGAGAGCAAGACGAGATGTGGAAACCAAAGAGAGATGTGGAAACCAAAGAGAGATGTGGAAACCAAAGAGAGATGTGGAAACCAAAGAACTTCAAAGTACCTGTACCTGTGCCCAGTGTCATGTCTGTAGCTATTTACCATCACAGTGTTTCTGTACCGAGAGTATTACAGCAGGGGCGTGGCGGGCGGGGGGGCGGGGGGGGGGGGGGGGGGGGGGGTGTGTGCAGGGAGAGCGGAAGCATGTGTCACAAAGACAGATGTACAGCATGGGGGGTTGTCAGCTGCAGGAGGCAGCTTCCTATGGGGCAAATCCCCAAAAGAAAGATGGTGTTAGAGTGTACTCACACTAGGCGACCGTACTGTGTCCAAGCACGTTTGACCCCCAAAGTACAGTTTGTTTGAGTAGTGTTATCGTACCATGTCCAGGTAAGCTGAAGAGGTGGGCCCGCCATGGTACACATCTAGCATGAACATGGAACACAGATATAACGTCAATGATGCAACTAGCTATTTAACAAAAATGGCTAAGGGATCACTTTAGTCTACAGCAGAGGTGCAGTGTTTGCTGGAAATGTGGGCTGACAAGAGTATCCAGGACCAACTAGATGTAACACAAAAACTCTGAAATATTTGGTAGAAAACGGTACTATCTTCATATTTGTGAAACATGATTAAACGAAAATCTCTGCGTTGCATACTCGATAAATTTATGAGGGCCATGTGTCATCGGCCCCAAAACAACTCTACAAAAGCCAAAAATAAGGACATTAATCAAAAACTTCATTGTGCTGTGCTTTTCTTCCTACATTTTCTTCAACACAAAAAGTCGCACGGTGATGACGAAAGCGTGTACAGGAACGGGACCTTAAACGCAATGTGAGCACAGACCAGTGGAGCAGTGGGGAAGGGGGACAATCATGGTCAGGCAACAGTACAATGCAACCGGGCTACATGTGAGTACACCTTAATAGCAGGTAAAAGCACCGAGGACCTTCCCTCCACCCTTCTGGGAAAGATGGGCCGAGTCCAACAGACTCTCCAGCAGCCACAGTCACACACAGACAGACACAGGCGTACAGAGACACACAGACAGACACAGACACACAGAGACAGACACAGTCACATACAGAGACAGACACAGACACACACAGTCACACACACACACAGACACAGTGAACTTTCTGGCCTTACCGCTGCTGCCATCTGCTCCTTTTCCGCCATCAGGCCCAGTGGGGTGAACTTCTTAGACGGCATTGCTGACACTCACGCTTTCGCTTCTGCGGCCTGCAAGAACAAAGCCAACTGCAGTGAGCAGACAGGAAGTGTTGTCAGCTTGGGCTTCGAGGCGGCGAGACGGACGCACATACGCAGACATGCAGGCGGCCGGGATGCCATACCTGTGTGCACATCAGGGACAAAAAGGGCTGCTTAGCACCCCAGAATCATTCTAGTAAAGGAGAATGTCGTGGAACACCTCTGAGACAGGTACTTCACCGGTATCAGATGCATGGAATGGATTTGGTCAACTCTCAAAAAATGGCTGAGAACACTACAGACAGCACTTTGATGAGGGCAGAGTAGAACATGGCAACCGGGTGATCCAGGTGATGGGGTTAGGGTTAGGGTACCTTGCCCTGCTGAAGAACAAACCAATAATAGAAATAACCATTGGCAGGGTTAAGACTTTGTCACATGTTCTGGGGGTTGAAGGGTCAGTAGCTACAGGCTATCCATGCTAATGGTCACTGTTAGATATCCACATCTGTAACAGTGTTACTCATTATTATGTAATTATTATCATATCCACTAGCTACTAAGTCACTTTGCAAGTAATTAATTATCATTTCAAAAGCATAATGTTAGTCAGTGTTGTGGTTAATACTGAGCAGAAAATTGCAGTCATGCAGAATGTTTCGTTTACCATCATGGTTCTCTCTTTCATTATCATCCCTAACGTAGGCAGACCTTAAGTCAATTAAAGAAGGCCTCCAAGGACAGATGAAGACCCTCGCGGTACACAAGCAAGAACTAAGCCGAACTGAGCCTCCACCTTTAGGCAGCGCCTTTCCCACTGGGCAGGCCTGCTGCCCTAAATGGGCATGGGCGGGGAAACCACTCCACTGTCATGAGGTACTAAGATTTTAAAGGGACATTAACCCCCATCTAGTTCTCCTGTATTTCAGGGTAGAAAGGCTACCAGCAGCCACAAGCTGGTTGTGGAATAAGGCTGAAGTCGTGGGAGAGAGGGAGCTGTCACACCTCCGCCACTGCCAAGGTTCTCCCACCCGCCACATTCAATGAGCTGGGGCTCACAGAGTCATTTAGGAGCTGATGTCATAGCATTAAGACGTATAAGGCACAAATGTGTGCAAATCTACCTATGCAGCCTCTTTGGAAAAAAGCAAGACAATGTTGCCCAGTTTCATGACTTCTGCCTCAGGTTTTTAAGATCGTCACAAAAATACTCAGTTTTTTTTTTAAATACACCCCCCAGAAGAGCACAGCGCAGACCTAAACGATAACAGACACTGAGGGAGATGCAGTGGGCATCAGGCCCAACAGAAGTGCATCTCGTTGGCAGTCTGTCACTACATTGCCTGCTGTTCACGCTCACACATGCAAACACAAACGCTGGGCACACGATGCCATTAAAGATACTACACCAGTCTCGCTGGACTGCCACCTGAGCGGGGAAACACAAAGCCGTGCAAACAGCCCCAGATGTGCATCATTTAGAATAACTGTTCCTCCCAGGCGTTGAAGTCTTCATTAATCAGAAACTGGGGGAACTGGGGAAATATGGTAAGGTGTCCTGGCTTATGGTGTGATCGTGCACACCGAAGCGAGGCCTTTGTAGCACACCTGGGCTGCTGACTGATTCATCATCTAACTGACGTGATGTTGGTTACAGTTCTTCATATGAGCAGAGACCTTCTTGGGTGTTACACATGACATCAGAGACGTGCAAAACGGGACTATCTGACTATTTCCAAATCCTGAACTGAAAAGCTAAAAATACATTCGTAAAAATGCACAAGATGGGCTTAAGAATGGGGTCACTTAGAATGGCTCCAAAATCACAGTAATTCAGCCAGATCAAATGTTTGTATTCAATCACCTAGACATATTAAAATGGCATATTTCTTCGTAGCACGCAAAGCCAGTGAATGAAGCCATGGTAAATAACTACAGCTATTAGAGAGAAGCCCGCAGACCGATGCGTCATACCGAAAGAGCCGCCCAGTCTCCGACACGTATCGGCGCCCACGATATCCGAGATGCGGGACCCAGGATGCGGTATCCCGCTGTCAACATCACACACGTTCATCATTATCACTTACCCGGAAGCTGATTCATATTTACACACATATAGTAATGTTGGTACAAATCACACTGTTTCGTTCATTAAGGAAAACTAACGCGGAACACCATAGTGTAATAGTTCCTGTAGCGCACTGCAATACGAACCACTAAGTGGTGGTTCAAGTCTGACGGAGCGCGGTGTAATCGGTTGATATGGATAAAAGCGTCAAATAAATGTTAATACCGTCCGTTACCATGAGCCATCGGAGCCAGCTACATATTCAGGATTTTTGTGTTTTGTAATTAATTCTTAGATGTTGAACGGTGAATCTTGCTTGAAGTGAATCTTGCTAAGATGATTTAACTTCTGTATTCCGTATGAAACCACGTATTATACTGATTGCAAAATTAAGTGAGTCGCTCTGGTTTCATTTTGTGTGAAACACCTTTGGATGGGACGCAGACCACGACTAAACTCATGTCCTTATATTCACACGTCTAAAATATTGAAGTAATTTGCAGTGACAAACGAAAGTCGCGGACACACACGTGTAGGTACACATAAACAAACACATGCTGGCTGTGTCCCAAAAAAAGCACAGATTGCTATTTAAAGCAATAACTCCGAAGGCTTTCGGAAAAGTGTTACCAGAAAACGTGAACGTGCTTGCAACAGGCTGATAAACAATGGATAATGGAGGAAAAACTGACAAAGTAGCACAAAACCCGGATTTAAAAATAAAAGCATTTCAAGTTCAGCCAGAAAAACGCGCTTCCATATGATTGTAATAATCGTGTGAAGCGTATTGCTTAAATGTAACATACTCGGTTTAATAATATCCGCTACAGTGTGCTCTGTCGCTGTGAATGAGCGGAGAGCAGCGGTATGTGTGGAGGTGATGCTCCGGTGCAGAAGCTCAGCTTTTCATTATAAGCTAGCGAAAAGCAAAACATCTGGATAACGGCTCGCAAGCAACATTTCGAATACTACGTAAAACTTTTCTCCCCTTAAGTTTGGCAGCATTTAATGTATATGTTCAATGCCGTTACCGCCACAGAGGATAAATAGTATGCACTTCAAAAGTTTAGTCAAAACTTTTCTTTAGCGTCGAGTGCGAGCTCCTGCTCCGCGCTTCCTTTTCGCCTTGTATAAGATCCACTTCCTTACATTTCTGCACTACAGATACAGATACTATCGCAAATGGGAAAAGACAGTCACACGATGATATAAATCACTTTCGACTTATAAAATTGTATTCTGCAAATGTGTTTTTCCCCCTTGTTTTCAAGGTAAACTCTTAGATTTAAAAAGTATTGCCTCCTTATACTTTCTGCCGCACGCTGGAAACGTGGCTCCAGTGGTTCGGAGCGTCTGTCGGGGCTCAATGAGCAACATTCTGACAAAAGAGCGGCTTACCTGCAGTTTATTATAACGCCTGATCCGTGCAGCCTCTGAAAGCTCGCAAATATCTCTGCCTGTCTGTCACTCTCGATATATTTACACCTCCGTGCCTTCAGGCTAAAACCTGCCTTTTTCTGCTTTCACTCTTTTTTGGAACAGGGCACTTTCAGGCGTGACTTTTCCCGGGTCTCGAATCGCATTTGAGCTGAAAGAAAGCTACATTTACTTGTTTTTTAACCCGTTTGACGCCATGTTTCTGTAGTCTTTCTAAAGCCGGTATTACTGTAATTTACCACTGAACCCACTTACATTTTCTGACTGTACAAATTTAACAGCCCTAACTATAATATCATACTTACATCGGAAATCTGTTTAAATGAATAAATCTGTATTTTTAAATAAGTGACACCAACAACAAAAACAAAAATAATATTTTTTATTTGTTATTAATTTATATGAAGCTATTATTCACCCCATATTGATAAATACTGGCATTTGTACCAACAGGTGGTTTATATTATTCACCTTTTATGTGGTTAAAGTGATTAAAAAGTCCACTATTTTGCTCATATACATCAGTTTACTGCTTGCTTTTTCTGTACATTTCATAACTACACATTTCACTTGCTAGCTATCTATCCATTCATTCTTTTTTTATACTTACTTACCCTATGCAGTGCCATGGAAGGTCCAGAGCTAATTCCAGAAGCTACAGGCACAAGGTAGGAAATAACCCAGGATGGGGTGCCACTCCAATGCAGGGCACACGCACACACACACATACCATTAACACTTACAGGCAATTTGGCAACTCCAATGTTCATCTTAGCATGTATTTTGGACTGTAGGGAGAAGCCAGAGTACCCAAAGGACCCCATAACAACACGGGGAGAACATGCAAACTCTATACTGCACAGGTGCAAGGGAACAGAGCTAACCACTACACCACTCTCCTGACCCAGATCGCAGGCATCGGACAGAATGAATAAATGTAAAATACAGTAAATCTGACCAAGTGGTCTTGCTTTCAGGAGTGTGACATCTGATTTGGCATTAGTAATCAAGAGATCGTAATAAATGTAGCAGCAGATGGGGACGGCACAGTGTGTAGTGGTTAGCATTCACACCTCTGGAACTGGGGTTCAAGTCTCCCATGGACGGATGAGTTTTGCAAGTTCTCCCCTGTGTCGTCATGGGTTTCTCTCTGGACTCTCCTGCCCCCCCACAGGCTGTTCCCTGCCTTGCAACCATAGCCTCCAGGATAGGCTCCGGACCCCCCATACACCCTGAATAAGACAAGTGGGTAAAAAAGATGGATGAATGGATTGTGATCCGCATGCTGATTTAATGTCATGTTATATGTTTATGTTGTCACATACGCACTTGTGTGGCAGTGTGGAGATACAGATATGCAGCTTTCACTAGCAGACAGGCCGAAAGATTCTCTTGCTACAATGAAATCTCTCTGACTCAGTCTCATCTGTCTCCTGAATGAGCAAACTGTCAAATACAGAACAGCATGAGCCAGATTCTGCACTACACAGATTAAAATCTTCAATATTTTTTTTGAATGTCTACTAACACTAATATTGCATTAGCTGTTACTGTGATATCAAAACCAATTAAAATAAATATAAATCAATGACTCCAAATGAAATGAATTTATACCGGACAACAAATTGGACCATCTGAAAAGTTGAACATAGTCAATTGATTCCAATCTCTTGATTTCCGTGCATGCAGCTAATGTCTGCAATAATGAGCCTTTTCCAGAGACTGCCCACTGGGATTGCCCTGCTCTCCAACTCATCTCTCGCTGAATACAGCGTTTCCACGTCTCACATTGGAGTCACATCAGAAATGTTTGTGTCATACATTAGAGAATATAATTTAGACTTGGATAGGACATTTTATGCAACATCTGTTTTGAACATAACTTACAATATGATACTTAAAGTGCAGTTATGATTGTAAATCACTTTTAATGTTTTTTGGTCCAATACATGTTTCTTTTAATTCCAATGATCCTAGTTTGCAAAAGGTCAAAGTAAAGCCATTTGTTAGCCATATGTTTCAGTCCTTCCAAAAACGCCATTTCTCATTCCAAACAAATGGAAGACTTCAAAATTCCTTTTTCAATAACGATGCTTAATTTCTTATATATTTCGGCTCAGTTCAAACAGATCAAAGGGAGACAGTGAGTTATTTGTTTCGTAAAATCTTTCCACATTTGACGAATCACACAAATTTTGTGCTGCTTTTCTTAGCGCTAATTTTTATTTGCCTGCAAAAGTAAAACGGAGACGCTGTGAGGTCCGCCTGAAATCAGTCATCGAAAGTAGCGAAAGTGCGGCTTTCAATGTCAAGGTCGAACTAGCTGAGTGGATGGGTTGCCAGATATTAAGCACAGCGTGCAGAAACTATCGCTGGAAAACCGCTAAAACTTTCTAACTTTGCTATAACGGCTCACCGTTTTTCCATTTTAATACATACGCATTTTAATATGGATGAAAAAACATTATCTCTGTAAGTTACCGTTTTAGGTTCTGAAAGAGCCTTTTCATATTAAGATAAGGATCAATCTGTGGAATAATGTGTGCCATTTTGTCTCAGCGATATGCTAGCTTGTATAATTTTATAAATAAATAAGTAGCCTAATTTGCAATTTGATTTTTGGTATACTTCATAGCATCCAGCAAACGCACGTGAGGCATGAAGAAACGGCTGATCAAATTTGTACAACATACCGCTACATTCATTGTACCACCTGCTGGGGGCGATGTTGGGACACGTCGGCAAGTCACGTAGCACGCACGTGTCGGAACCTAAAGGACTTCCTTCGACGTAGTGCACGACAGACGTCGATTCAGCCGTTTCTTTTAGGCCACCAAAAGTTTGCAAGTATACTGTTGCTAGTTTTGCCGTGTCATGATCTATTTTCAAGTATTTTATTGTAACGCGCTCTTCAGAACACAGAAAAATACTTCCGCCAGAATTGCAGGGGAGGAGACAGGTGCATGGTGGATAAACAGGACAAACAGCAGCGCAATGAAAGAAAATACAGTGCAAGACAAAAGGCAATGTAATATGGGGAGTGAAACAAATATGCAATAAATAGTGCATTGGGGAAGGACATGCAGGTAGCAACTGATGTAGACAGTACTTATAAAATTGCAGAAATGGAATATTGACAATAGTGTGCAGTACAATACAGTGGTGGAGAGGTGCAAGTCACCGGTTATTCAGCAACCTGATGGCTTTGTTATCACAAAATGATATTAAAACTAGTATCATTTCTGTACTATTTCTTAAGTTTAGGTTTTAACAATGAATGATTAGAACTATTTGTTAATTCTAAAGAAGTGATAATTGAACTGAATTGAATAATAAATGTTGCCCCTCTCCTCTGTAGCTGTGGGTGTCGATTATAATGGTGTCAGGCATGTTCTTTTCTGAGACTGGAGACAGGCAACCGCACACAAGCCAGTGTGGATACTTGTTCATAGAGGGAGCAGCAAAAACAAATTCTCTGGCTCCTTTTCAACTGATAATCAACTCAGCTGACAGATGCCTTCATCCCACTTACCCTGATTATCAAAGCTGGGGGGGGGGGGTGAACAGCTAGCATGCTTTATGTCATTATTTGTGTGATGGATCTTTCTTTTTGCACCCGCCCCTTTTGGCTTGTTTGCTGAATGTTGATTCGCTAAAGCATACATTTGATGTATTTTGAAGATGCTTCTCTCCACTGCGGTGTATGTTATTAAAAGACAGGGTCAGACAGTACCTGGCGCTATTGGGGATAAGGGCCTCACTCAAGAGGAAAACCTCTCTGCTGAGCCTGGGTGTTAGTCCCGTGATCCCCCAATTCATTTCTTATGGGTAGCAATCAATAGAATCTCCTCCTCAACACAACTTTTCACTCTGCTTACACTGAAAACAGCGGCAAAGCCACTCCCACAACTTATAATGAAAATAAAGAGCTAGTAAAACATTATAGTTTACCTAAAAAAGTGGAATGTATTTAGGCTTCATTGTAGAACTGGTGACATTACCCTGTAGAGCATAAACGTTAAGGTATTGGAGAGGGTGCTATGGTATCAGCCCTAAAATCTCTGCAAAACCCTCATAATCGCTGCAGCATAAGATCATTTCCAAAAGTAGAAACATTATTTAGCTACCGAAACACACAACATGTGAAGTACTGACTGTGTGTGACGGTGATGGCTTCTCAACTGACACCTCTATCAGGCAAATATATAGAACATAAAAAGTATAAAAAAAACAGAAACACCATTTATTACTTTTTCCCGTTACAATTAAGCAAATCCTAAAACTCTCCCTCCAAATTTAACACTAGCATTGGCAATTACCGCCTAATTATTTGTTTGATGTGAAGCCAGAATGCTGCTAGATACCTTTGCCTTTTTCAGGGTCCTGACCACTCAAGAATCACAGAATATAATAAATATAATAATCACATTCAGTTGTATAATTTTTTCGCGTTTTTGACGAAAGGACAGTAGATTCATCTGGCCTCCCTTGTACAGACGACCGTATAGCTGCTAGAATACAGTACACTTGATAACGGCCAGTAACGGGTGACCAGTACCTCACTTAATAATTCTGAGAGGCACTATTTGATAAAAAAAAAAACAATAGGAGACTAGTAAGACAAGCAGATACATGCACCTGTGACGAATGCCAAATGTTAAATAAAGGTAACGAAAATAATTTAGCAATTGTATTAAATCAATAATGGTTGGTTAAATTTGGTTTGTCCCTGTTGGGTGGGCAGACGATCCCACCCCCACCCCAATCATAGCTACACCCATGTCAAGCCATAGCCACACCCCTGCTTTGAATGCTTGCTTTTCTCCACTGTGCCCTCAGGGTCCACTGCTGTAATTTGCATAGAACTTTACTGAGCTAAAAAATTCATCCATTCAACTCAACACAAATATTTGTCTGTGGTACTAAAGGGGGTATTTGGTGAGAAACTACCCCACCATTGCCATTTCCTCCAAAAATGTCAATAAATTTTATTGACTGTGGGGTCCTCAGAAAGGTGTTTAAAAGTCAAGATAAAAGGTACAGAACATCTGGGCTTGCCATGACTGGTGCAGCTGGGACATAGACTGGCATGCCTCTCACTCTGTACCACACCTTGTTGGTTTTAAATGTGAATGCGGCCAAAAGCCTCCAGTTACGTTTTTTTTTCTTTGCATCTCTTGCTTATATCAATCCAAGTAGAATACAGAATATAGTTGTTTTTTTTTCTTGCAAACTCCACATGACTAAGAACTGCTCAAATGAATGTTCAAAAGGTGAGCAATAAGGTGTTATGAAGTAAAGAAGGTTTCTCTTGGTCTTCCAGAGAGTCGCTCCAGTTCCTGATTTCTAGTTCTGTGACTTTCACCTCTGTGTTTTGAAGGAGGCAGAGGGCAGCTGTGATACTCTCACCTTATTCACATCTCTGCCAGGCCTCAGAAAATCATAAAACACCCCACAGGATCTAGGCAATCGCTGGAGGATTAATGTACTGTTTGCAAGAGCAACTCAATGAAGGCGCATATTCTGTGACCGTCTGCTCATGCACACAGTGACATCATTTACCAAAATCCTTGGTTTTGTCTTCTACATGGCACCTTCCTCCCATTGCCCACCTCTGGTACTGTTTCTGTAGATGTTAAGTTGAAGCCAATTAGCACTAAACACCTGAAATCAGTGAGCGTATTGACTGAAAGCCCCTTGAGACCAAGAGGAAAAACGCCAGAGTCAACAACCAATCAGAAATCATTATCCAGTAGTGCATCTCACACTGAAACTAAAACACAAACCAAGCTTTCACTTTGCAAATGAACACATCAGAGGATGATAACTGATGTTTTCTGTTATCAGCAGATAATTTGAACAACATGCACTCAGATTTAAATGCACATCAGACAGGTAGGGGAATGCAGAAATAGTCAAAATCAGACTAGTAAATGGTGATTAAATAATGTTAATGTGGAATAAGATAGGGCACACTAATGCACAGATGAGACTGCAGGGGTTTCCTCCCCACAGCGCCCTATGTGGCATGCTTCCTTGGCCTGCACACTTGTCGTGTGTGTGGTTGCCTTTCCGGAGGCCGTTTCCTCATCCCCGATGGCACCGCGTCCCTCCAGGCCTGTGCGGGGACTGGGTGACAGGGGGCCATGGTCCAACATGGTTTCCTGTCGTATTTCAGGCCTTGGTACCTGCCTGTTGTCTAATCTAAGGCAGGCAGGCTATGTTGGCATGTGCTCAGGAAGTCCCCCTTCACCCCCTGCAGTAACGCTAAAAGTAAAAGTGGTTACCGCAGGAGGGTGGGTGTATGTGGGGTGCGGATTGTTGATCAATGTCTGTGACCTGAAAGGGGTTTATCTCCATGTCACACACGGAGTAATGAAGTGCAGGTGTGGTTGGACCTACACTACAGGGAATAAGGATGTGACCTTTCACACACACACACACACATGCAGACACACACACAGATACACACACACATGCACAGTCCATGTATTCATATCTTTACGGGAAATCTCCTTTCATTTCTTTGGGCATAACCTTAATGCCAGCTATAACAACCTTAACCCCTACTCAGCTCTAACCTTAACCATAAGTAACCAAACAAAATACAAGACTTTTCAAGATTTTCAGTTTTTTGATTTTTGTAAAATTGAGTTTCCCTGTGGACTGAAAAATGCCCCCCACAACGTTAAAATAACTGGTTTTAATCACATTGTGGGGAAATATGGTTCCCACAATGTAATAATTCCAAAAAAACGCGCACGTGCACACACACACATACACGCACACACACACACACACACACAAAGACACCCACGCACAGATATACCCACAGACATACTCACAGACATACATACAGTTATATAGACACACACAAACACAGACATGTGTACAGAAACACACACAAACAGATGTTCTGTGTGTATGTTCATATGTAAACAATACACACAGATTAAATGTATTGACTATTAACCATATTAGTGAACTCCACATGATAAAAATCAGAACTTCTGTTTCTTAAGCAGCACCATCTTTTGGCCATTGACAGCATTGGCCCAATACATCTGGATGCCTTGATCCTTTCAATGATTTACCTGCCAATTGGACTCTGATCTTCGTCCACTACCTGCTTCAGTTACTTAGTTACGAATCCCCTCTATTAGCCTGAGCCCCGTGTTTCCGTGGCAACTGCATCACATTCTTCTTCTGTTTTGGCCTCTCTGTTAGTCCAAGCCTCCCCTGCCCCTCCGTCCCACTGGGGGGGGGGGGGGGGTTGGGTTTCAGTGAGCGCTGATTGCATCCCTCCCCCATTGCTGCAACCTACTAATTAAACTCCTGTGGGAGGTTCCAAAGAAAAGAGGGGGATCTATAGGTCTTATGCTGTGTTCCTTTTGAACTTAGAAGTTGGAAATTCCAAGTTCCTAGTCGAAAATTTCAGTTGGAACGTACCCTGAAGTCAGAATTTCGACTCAGAAAGTCAGAGGAACCGCTGCAAACCTGACCTCAGAATTGAAGTGTATAAAGCTATAGTTAAATACTGTTTATTAGCACTTAAGTATTATTTGTGTTTCATTAAATGTCATACACACAGTACTGTCCAACTGCTATGAATGTGTTTGTATGTGCAAAATACCGCGTAATGTGTTATCAACTGGTATTGCTAACAATGGCTAACAATGAACCCGGCTAGAACCAGGGCCTGTTTCAGAAAGCAGGATTTCTTGCTTAGCCAGATAGCCTGTCGGATTTAAGGTAGTCTTGGTTTAATGTAAGTGAATGAAGCTCAAAGCCATTTAAACCGAGGTGCCTTAAATCCGGCTCAGCAAGGAATTCTGCTTTTAGAAACAGGTTTCTGGTATTGCTGAACGACTTTACGACTTGTTGAACTGGAACGCAGTTAACTCAGGTGTGATGTCAGCTCTGAATTCTGTCCTGAGAGGTAAATGAAACGTAGCATTATTACTCAATAGGATGACAGACTGTGCCCTGGTGCAGTTTAACTAAAACATAGTGCAGGGACACTTCTTACAGCCTCCAGGAAGCCCGAAGTGTCTCATTCATGCTGTATTACACATCCTGGAACGCATGAATAAGGTTCTGAAGGTCTTTATTTCATTTGAGATCACTGCTGGAAACTCCTGTGTTCCCGTGTTATTTCTTGCAAGCCAAAATCTTTGCATATTATGTCGCACAGATTTTCCTGTAGTTGGGGGGTGTACCATGACATAGAATAATGTATATCAGCCATGTGTGTGCTTATTTAAGCAAATGTTATCATTCAAATAAAATGTTTTGAACTGAAGAAAAAGTCTCCCTGGACCATCTACATCCCAGACCAAAGTACAGACAATTTACACCAATTGCTATTAAAACTCCTTTTTGTTTTCATGACAAAATTGTATTTCAGCACTTTAATCAAAGGAAATTAGAAAATCGACACCTAATCCTCCAGTTCATCAGCAGGTCAAATGAGATCCATGTAGCATAAATAACAAAAACCTGAACCAAATGTTACTTTTAAGACTGAAGAAAAATTAGGAGAAAATGAACATTTTCCAGGTGCACTCACCACAGTTAGGAATAAAAGTTTCACACAACACTACAAAAAGGTTAGAGTTCCATGAGAGTGTTAGCAAGGCTGCTGCTATCTGTGCAGCAGTAATGCGATTGTGTGGAGCACCCAGAAAAATATGTGCTAACAGTCCCTAGGCAGGCATTCCACCACTGAGACACAGCCCTGCAGTCACAACACTAGGTGGCAGTAGTGGACAAACATTCCTGTCCTTTGATAGGATAGCAGGGCGATGTGGTAGCTGCTTAAAAGATTCAGTCATACTTTTTGTGTTTGTGTTAAGCTGTAATAAATACCTGAACATTTGTGTTATTTTCATGCTGGTATTTACTAATGCTCACAAAACAGCCTTGCCCTGGTTTCCTGCAGACTCTGTCTCTCAGTGGGAGATGTGCTGTTTTTCTGCTGGGTTAATCAAGGTAAGCTGGCATTTGATCAGGAACAAAACAGACTGAAGTTTTTTGGGGGTTCTGTGTCGATACGGGCTGGGCGGACGCAGAAAGGTACTGTAGCGGCTTCTTTTGACTTTAAACTCCTGGCTCTGAAACCCAGAGGGTCACCAGGGCAGACAGGAAAATGGAGGCCAGCCTCCGGGTGTAGAATAGAGGCAGAATTTTGGGTGACATATGTACATATGCATCCATCTCAGATAGATGAAATCCTCAAATGGTAAGGCTGAAAGAATTGTCCCAGTGACTTATGAAGATACAAGCACATTAACATGTATTCACACTCAAACAACACAACACACACTGTTAGCCAAACCCAGGTCAAAATGCCTTGCTATAGATACATCTGATGCACCATGGGTACTTGACCTGGTATGGGCTGGCTGGATTTATTGTTCTGTACAGTTGGTTGTGGTACAGCTGGTGTTCTTTTGAGACTGGTACTGCATGTATTTTGGTTACAGCTGGAATTTGTTCAGGGCTACTGGCGATGCTGGTCTGGATAAAGCTAATGCTAACCTGGGACTGCTGGTGACGTCGATTCTGGGGAAACTAATGCTGACTGACATAAAAAGAGATATATCAATAGAATAAAAGAGAGTAACAAAAACAACAATATAATACATTTGCAATAAATAAGGAACAGAAAGCTATACTGAAAAAGAAAAGAAAGAGATTTTATTCATGGCTCCAATAAATTGTGTGGTGCATATGTAAGAAGCAGGTATGAAATTATATCTGTTATAGAGGTATTTAGTAACCCGATGGCTTGAGGGAAGAACCTCCTTCTTAGCCTCTCAGCCTGGTAAAGAGGCAGTTGTTAGGGTAGGCCGTGTTCCTGCTCATTTTGCCAACTCCGTTCCTGCAATATAGAAGAATCACCAAACCAGGCTATGATCCCCATGGTGAGGAGGCTCTCTGAGAGAGAATGGCCAGTGAGACCTAGAACCTCCTCAGCTACCTAACTGCGATTTTCCACTGCCACCCAGAGCCGGGTCATACCCAAGCCACGCCGCAAATTGTAGTTTATGCGAGCCGTACCTGTGACTAAACTGAGCTGGTTGTGTTAGCACCATCTGATTGGTTACCAGTGATCTGTGTCGATATGCATGGACTAACTGAAGGTAAAATGGTGATATTCTATATATTATTCATTATTAGCAGTATCGCACATTGTGATGTATTGATGCGTTCCAGATAACTTGAAAATTTCCAACCTCCTACTGAAAAATGTACTAAAGAATTGCTGAACGGAATGGATTCGCAATGCAAATCTGAGCAAGCTAATGCCAATTCCACTAGTGTTTCATGCTAACATAACGGAACTTATCACACACTTGCTTAACACATGGTAAATTATGATGTACACCACGTGAATGGTAAATAATCGTCTCCTCAGTTTTACATCACTGTTCCTTTCCAAACCCGGCAACGCCTTTACCGAGCCAACCCGTCTGCAGTGAAAAATTGAAGTGAGCTGCAACCGCGCTGTAGCTAGCGTATATTCACGGTACAAGTCAGATATGGCCTGGTTCCTGTATGCCATTTAAAAAAGCACAATGAGATGGTACAGCTGATGTCTGTCTTTAGACACTGGAGTCTTTACATGGTTGGATTGGGTGAGGTCATCAGAAATCCAGACTCCCAGATATCTAGGCTATTTACCCTGTCAACTGAGACCCTCTGGATGTTGAGAGTGCTGAATGCACCAGATTATTTATTCCTAAAGTCCACCACCATCTCCTTTGTCTTACAGGTGTTAAATGAGCGACAGTTAACCTGACACCATAATGTCAAACTGTCCACCTTTACCAGGTAGGCCTACTCATTGTGGTTGTAGATCAGGCCAATTACAACTGTGTTGTCTGCAAATTTGATTATTTTGTTTGTGATGTGT
Organism: Mormyrus iriodes; assembly: GCA_011763525.2. Lineage (NCBI taxonomy): Eukaryota > Metazoa > Chordata > Actinopteri > Osteoglossiformes > Mormyridae > Mormyrus > Mormyrus iriodes. Next base: position 9,942,247 of record JAAGVU020000123.1, on the reverse strand, counting down.
TTGGCCATACAATTTGGCGTGTACAAAGAGTGCAGCAGTGGGCTCAGAACAGTCTCGAGGGGAGCCAGTACCAAAGAGGATGGGGCCAACGTATGGGATCCCACCTTCACCGTCTGGGGGCTGCCTGTGAGAAATTCAAGGACCCATTCAAAGAGGGGTGTGTTCAGACCCAGGTTCCTGAGTTTGGAGAACAATGTAAGGGGGACTATGGTGTTGAAAGCTTAACTAAAATATATGAACAGCATTTTCACATAGTTCCCCCTGCCACTGTCCAAGTGGGTTAGAGTGGCATGCAGGATGTAGGAGATGACATCGTTGGTGGACCTGTTTGGGCGATAGGCAAACTGAAGCGGACCACTGGTCATAGAGAGCCTGGAACAGATATAATCTTTGACCAGCCTCTAAAAGCACCTCATTAAAAGGGAGGTGAGGGCAACAGGGTGACAATCATTTGGATAGGTGGGGTTGGGAGTTTTTCGAATTAGGACAATGGTGGATTTTTTAAAACGGGTGAACCACGGCACTGGCAAGAACAGACTGAAAATTTGTGTGACCACCCTGACAAGCTGAATGGTGCAGAACTACTTCTGCAAACGCTGTCCAAGTCGGCTGCTTTCCTGCCTCTCACTTGCCACAGGGACATGCAGGCCTGAGGATCGGTGACAGTGACCACCCAGACTGGATCTGAGTTTGACTGGCACATACAGCCACAGTATCACCGGCACCATTTGCATCAAAGTGAGCAAAAAAGGAGTTCAAGTAGCCTGCCTGCAAGAACTCGGTACAATTCACAGCGAGGGGATTACCTCTGTAATCAATGATTGTACCGAGACTTTGCTACAGACATCAGATGTCAACTAAATGAAAGTGGGACTCCAGCTAGTGCTATCCAGTGACTACTGGGCTGGTCTGGATAAAGCTAACTACTGGGTTCTAGTAAAGCTAATGCTAACATGGAACTGCTGTTTAGGGTGGTTCTGGTAAAGCTAACGCTAACCTGGGGCTACTGGTAATGCTAGTTCTGGTAAAGTTAATGCTAACTTTCTGGCTGCTGGTGCTGTTGGGTTGGAAAAGCTAATGCTAACTTGGGGCTGCTAGTTCTGGTAAAGCTAATGTTGACCTGGAGCTTCTGGTGATACTAGGTCAGGTAAAGCCAACCTTCCTTTAAGACTGGTTTAAGACTGGTAACTCAGTGGTGGTGGTTGAAGTGGCTCCCCATTGCTTTTGTGTAAAGTGCTATTGGTGTCTTGAAAAGTGCTATATGAATGTGACATTCTTTCATTCATTCAGCTCAGGGAAGTTGATGTCCTGTCTGCGTGGGGGGTGGGGGATTAAGGAAGGGGCCAAAGGCTGATGGGCAGGAGGGAGAGACAGCATAAAGGAAGAAGTGTAAAAGGTAGGGGACAGAGTGAAAGGGAGATGGGAAAGTTATAGAGAAATTGAAGTGGTGGGAGGAAGATAAGGGAACAGATGAAAAAGAAAGAGTGAAAATAGGCACTCAGAAACAGAGGCCAGTAGACAACAATCAAATGTAATCATCTGCTAAATTAATGAAGAGCTTGGAGACACAGCAGGAAATCCAAACATGAGACAGCTACCACAGGAAGTTGGATCATCAGCCATACCTCACAACCAAGGGAAAGAGAAAATCTACAAATATAGTCAGTGACTGGGCGGGCCACCCCCAATGCAGCTGCCTGCATGCTGCCGTGTACGTAGCTTCTACACATGTATGTTACTGCTACATGACTTTTATATGAGCTGTGATCGCCATGGTTACTGAGAAAGTAAATACACAGATTCACATTGTGGAAAAGTGGACTTCCTCTCACATCTGAAAACAAAGACAATCTATAGCATAAACACACAATCAATGGGGATATTACACATTCGGCTACAGATGTACAGACAAATGTGTTAGAACTGAGCACACAGCCTCATGCACACACACACATACACCCATATTCCACCCATCCATCCATCCATCCATTATCTGCCGCTTATCTGGGGTCAGGTCGCAGGGGCAGCAATCTAAGCAGGGATGCCCAGACCTCCCTCTCACCAGCCACTTTCTGCAGCTCCACCAAGGAATACCAGGGCATTTTCAGGCCAGCCGAGAGATATAATCTCACCAGCATGTCATGGGTCTGCCATAAGCTCTGCTCCAGGTTGGACATGCTCAAAGCACCTCCCCAGAGAAGTGTCCAGGAGGCATCCTACCTAGAAACCCAAACTACCTCAATTGATTCCTTTCAATGTGGAGGAGCAGTGGCTCTACTTTGAGCTCCTCCCAAATGTCTGAGTTCCTTACCCTATCTCTAAGGATGAGCCCAGACCCTCTGCAGAGGAAACTCACTGCACTGATCCACCTGTCAATCTCCCACTTCCTTCCCTCACTGGTAAACAAGACCCCAAGATACTTAAACTCCTCCTCTTGAGGTAGTAACGCATCCCCAACCTGGAAGGGACTATTCACCCTTTTCTGGCCGAGAACCATGGCCTCAGACTTGGAGGTACTAATCCTTATACCAGCCATCTCACACTCAGCTGCAAACCACCCCAGTGCATGCTGCAGGTCACAGCCTGCCAATGCTAGCAGGCTTACATCATCTGCAAAAAGCAAAGACATGATCCTGAGGGGCTCCAAACCAGACTCCCTCCAGCCCTTGGCTACACTTAGAAATTCTGTTCATTAAAGTTATGAACAGAATTGGTGACAAAGGGCAGCCCTGGTGGACTCCAACAAACACTGGGAACAAGCCTGACTTACTACTGGTTATGCGAACCAAACTCTGACTCCATTTTTACTGAGACTCGATAGCCCCTAACAGCAGACCCCTTACTCCATACTCCTGGAGCCCCCCCCCAAGAAGACCGCCCGAGGGGCACGATCATATGCCTTTTCCAAGTTCACAAAACACATGTAGACTAGTTGGGCAAACTCCCATGAACCCTCTAGTATTCCTGTGAGGGTGAAGAGCAGGTTCAGCGTTCCATGAGTGGAATCCACATTGTTCTATCTGAATCTGAGGTTCGACCAATGGGCAGACCCCCTTCTCCAGTATCCCGGCACAGACCTTCCCACAAAGGCTGAGGAGTTGATCCCCCTGATGTTGGAACACATCCTCTGGTCCCCTTTCTTAAAGATTGGGACCACCTCTGTCTGGTAGTCCAAAGTCACTGACCCCAACGTCCATGCAATGTTGTGTTAGCCAAGACAGAGATGTGTCAGCCAAGACGGCCCAACAACATCAAGAGCTTTCAAGAACTCAGGATGAATCTCATCCACCCCCTGAGCCTTACCACCAAAGAGTTTTTGGATTACTTCAGTGACCTCAGTCCCTGTGATGGGTAAGTCCTCCTCTGAGTCTTCCAGCTCCACTTCCTCCAAGGGATTTAGGAGGTCCTTTAAATTCTCCTTCCACTCCTTGATTATATCCCCATTTGAGGTCCACAGTTCTCCATTTCTCTATGCATGCTGTAAATAGCATGAGTAAAGCCCTGCTTCGCCCCCTCCCCCCCAAGTCCCCTGACAGTTTGCGAGAATCTTTTCAAGGCTGCCCGTAAGTCCTTCTCCATGGCCTCCCCAAACTCTTCCCACACCTGAGTTTTTGTTTCAGTGACTGCTAAATCTACATTCCACTTGGCCTGCTAGTACCTGTCAGCTGCTTCTGAAGTCCCACAAGCTAACCAAGCTTGGAATGCCTGCTTCTTCAGCTTCTTCACTACTGGTGTCTACCTCCACGTTTGGGGATTGCCACCATGACAGACACCAACAAACTTTCGGCTATAGCATCAAACAGCCACTTCTGCAATGGAGTACCGGAACACCACCCATTCACACTCAGTGTGCCCTGACTCCCTTAGGATGCAGCGGAAGTTTTGCAGGAGGTGCAAGTTGAAGATCTCCTAGACAGGGGCCTCTGCTACACACTCCCAGCACACCCTGACTATAAGTTTGGGTTTACCAAGTCTATGCGACAACTTCCCCTGCCACTGGATCCAATTCACTACTAGGTGGTGATCGGTTGACAGCTCAACTCTTCTTTTCACCCAAGTGTCCAGAATATATGGACGCAGATTTGACAATATGATTAAAAAATCAAACTGCAGCCTAGGCTGCTCTGGTGCCAGGTTCATTTATGAACACCCTTATGCTCGAACATGATGTTTGTTATGGACAAACTGTGGTTAGCACAGAATTCCAATAGCAGAACACTGCTCAAGTTCAGATCAGGCATGTTGTTCCTCCTAATTACACCCTTCCAGTTTTCACATGTCATTACCTGCGTGAGCGTTAAAGTTCCCCAGTAGAACAATGGAGTCCCCAGAGGGGGTGCCTTCCAGCACCCCAACGAGGTCTCAAAGAAGGCTGGATACTTTGAGCTGGTGTTTGGTGCATAGGCAGAGACCACAGTCAGAGCATTTCCCCTGACATAAAGTCAAAAAAAGGATGACTATACATCAGGGTAAACTCCAACATCACCAAGGGCTATAAGTAGACCCATACCTGCCTGGTGCCTCTCACCATGGGCAACTCCAGAATGGAATAGAGTCCAGCCCCCCTCCAGTTGTCTGGTTCCAGAGCCAGAGCCGTGCGTTGAGGTAAGCCCGCTATATCGAGTCAGTATCTCTCTACCTCCTGCACCAGACTCCTTTCCCACCAGAGAGAATTCATTCTATGCACCAAGTGCCGATGATGGGTCTGTCAAGGCCTCTGCCTTCAACTGCCACCCGATCTACACTGCACCTTGAAGGTGCTGGGCGCACAGGATGATAGACCCACCTGACCTGGCCGGGCCCCATGGGTAGAGGTCCAGCCACCAGGCGCTTTCCCAAAAGCTCCCCCCCAGGCCTGGCTCCAGGGTGGGGCCCTTGTCTCCCCGATCCACGAGGGGCCACATCTCGCTTCATCGTAATCATCATGGGGTTCTGAATCGTACTTAGTCCAGCCGCTCACCTAGGACCAATTTGTGTTTGGAATCCCTACCTGGGTCAGTTCTCCCCAACAATGTAGCTCCTACGATCACAGAGGCACACAAAGTCCTCCACCACAATAAGGTGGTGATTCATGCACACATACTCACACGCAGATATACACACAGTTGCACAAAGTCACACACACAGACACACAGATACATAGGCACACACAGTCACACACAGATATACACACATAGTCACACTAACACAGTCACACAGAAACAGACAAATAGTCACACACAGACACAAACAGATGTACACAGACTTACACACATATACACACAGTCACAGACCGATACATAGACACACACAGACAGAAACACACAGTCATACACACAAATGTACGCACACTGTAACACCCACAAAGTCCCACACAGAAACACACAGACACAGTGATACACACACAAAGACACAATCACACATATACAGACACAGAAACATATAGTCACACACAGACAGTCACAAACACGCAGGCCTGTCGCCCCTTATCTCTCCCTTGCTAGGACCCTGAGGTTGGTGCATGTGCTGCGTGTTACAGCTCCCAGCAACAGCCGTCTGCCTGCAACCGCCAGGCGACACGTTTCCCTGGCAACACAGAGCCCCCCTGGTGACACTCGGCCTTGGTGTGCACCCCACTATTCAGCTTCGCACAGCACACAGCAGGAGCTTGTGACACAGAATGACACAGTCCTGTGCTGCTTAAAGCCAAAGCTCTCAAACCCTCGTGGTATCCCACCCACCAGGTCGACTCGGCCGGAGCAGCACCGGGGCTCTGGCCACATGGGGAGAAGCCGAATTCTGAGGCAGGGCGGACTTCTGGCTCTTTGAGCTGCTAAAGTCGAGCTGTATACTTTAGCCTGGGTCTCCCAAAGAGGGAAAACGAAGGTCTTCCTAAGTAAAGACCATGTCACATGTCCTTAGCGAAGAAGCAGCCGTGACTGACTCAAAGAGACAGGAAAACGCGAGGCGCATGGCAGGACCGCCATAGTCGCCCTGGACGGACGTTACTGCACACGCCTCCCCCTCTACACAGCATATTTTTGGCTGTATCCCTTCACCGTTATCACCCAGATTTAGTTGCTGTCATGAGGTCTTCAGTTTGGCTGACCACAGCACCACCCAGCCCATCAGCCATATGAGACAGGAAGTGGGGGTGTTGGTGAACTGCCCATGTGCAATGAGTGTGCATGTATCTATGTGCCTTGTGATGGACTGGCGTCCCCATCGGCATGGTCCCTCCCCTCCTCGTGTCTTGCACTTCCTAGGATGGGCTTCATGCTCCCTGCATCCTGAATGGGAGGTTGGCAAAAAAGTAGCATAGCTCTGGATGTTGTATGGAGGGTGGGGGGGGGGGTGTAGCCCATATGTACACCCTACAGCAGTAAGCAGAGCTAATTAGCAGCGAAGAACACATGATGCTTTGTGAAATCTCCACCTCCACCTGTGACTATCCCAGCTCACCAAGTGTCCCTGCACAAGCGTGGATATGGACTCTTCTCCTCCAACCAGAGAGGAGCTAGCTGCCCACTGAAACGTCACCAGCGGGGGATGGACTGGTAAACATATAGGTTTTGTGTTTATATGTGAGAAATTGTCTGATTATATAGGCAGCCAGGGAGTATGATTTACTAACTGATTAACTTGAAGTCCTATGCAAACATAACCTGTATGTGTGTGTGTGTGTGTGTGTGTGTGTGTGTGTGTGTGTGCGAGTTTGTATTTACCAAATGTCCCCACGATGTGATAAAAACCTGATATGGTTAAGGTTAGGGCTGCATATGGGTTAAGATTGTCATTGTTGAGATTAGGATGTTTCACATCGAAATGAATGGACGGTCCCCACAAAGACATGAATACATACAAACATGTATGTGTATGTCTGTGTCTGTGTGTGCACGTGGTCATGTGTGGTGTCTACATGTGTGTTCATGTGCCCTTCAGATTGTCAGATTGTGTGCATTGACTGACATTTGCATGTACACAGCCCCCCTGCCTGAGTGTGAGATTTCTGTGTTTGTCTGTCAAGTACAAAATCTCTCCTTTGAACCCTGGTGCACCCCAAGGATTGTGGACACTCTCCCTCTCCTACCCTCCACTCTGGTGCACTGCTGCCATAGCAACAGCAGACAGAGCTGGCACGTCCCAGTGAGGTTCTGCACCATAGGATAGGTCCTGTGAGAGTGAGTAGAGAATAACTCGCCACTAAAAGCGACCATGTGACCTGACACCTGCTCCTAGCCTGGATGGCCCCATTGAGAGTGATGCTCTGATGCTTGCCAGCCTGGGACTGTATGGCTGTTGGGGGTGGGGGACATTTAGCCCCAAAAATGTCCATTCCTCCATCTCCAGTAGTGCTGTTTACAATCAGACATTGATTATCAAGATATCAGGAATGGGACACTGGCTTGGGTGGTATCTAAGGAAAAGCGGTTTTCCACTGTCATTTCTATAAAAGAACACAGTCAAAAAAAACCTGGACTAGGTTGAACGAAGGTGATGTTATTTGCTTTTCCATTGACCTCAGATGCTTGTATCAAAACATTACTAGTTCTTCTAATCTGTTCTAATAACAAGGTGAAGAGTCTTAATCCTGACAAATAAAAGAGCAAACTACCTTATATGTGAGAAATTGCAAGAAAACAAATGCAAGACAACAAAAAAAATGCCTGAGAGATTTGCACATTTAATCGGATGCAAACTGATGCTAAACTGATGCTAAACTGATGTTAACCTGATGCTAACCTTATTCTAACCTGATGCTAGCCGGTTTCCCCCCGCCTTCGCTCAAAAATGTTTGGTTTTTCAATCACAAACTATGTAGCAAAGCTGACTGTAAAGCATCTTGGGCTGGACACTGCAACAATGACACATATTTCCATGGTGTCCCATTGGAGAAATACCCGTAAAACAAAAATAAATGGTTGGTGTTGTGTAGTCTACACTGTGTTTTAATTTTACAATATTCACAGAAAACTGCTGTTCTAAAAATGAAACAATGAAACAACATTGTTACATACTCTCGTCCACAGTGGTAAGACGACGTACTGTTTAACCAAACGTGATGGTGATTGACACATTTGAAGATGGTTTGGTATGGAGCAAGACCAAACTCTTTACAGTTCGTTACACTTTGTCACATCAAAAATAGCAATGGAGACACAAACCTTCATGGTATGGCTTGGTGGGCCAGATGATGGATAAATGACAGATGAGGATTACAACTAAGGGAATACAGGTCTTGCACCTGCCTGCAGATACTGCCATCATTGTGTAACACATGGAATGGTGTTGGTGGCAATACTGTTTGCACCTGAAGGAAAAGATGATGAATATTGAATCTTTTTCTGACAAAGGCTCACTGTAAGTTGTCAAACTGACTTGTATTCCAAGGCACACAGGATACAACTCAGGCTACTTTAAAGTGGAATTTTTGATGTAAACTAATGTGCCCAGCTGGTTCATTTGTAAAAAAAATGCCAAACCAAGTGAGTCCAGGCTTGATCTCACTGATGGCTGATAATACCTACCATGCAGCTCAGGTTCACCTACGATTCCAGTAGCCATGGCTGAAAATGGCCTCAGTCTCTATTAAAAAAAAAGAACAGAAACAGTCTGAACTAAGCCTCATTCGAAGGCTAGATGCAGTGCTTCAGATACAGTTTTTCTCAAATGGTGTTTTTCCACTGCCATACAGGAACTAGGCCGTACCCAACCCAAACCGCAATGAAGCACTAATTACAGCGCGGTTCCAGCTCGCTTCCATTTTCCACTGCAGAAGGATTGGCTTGGTATAAACTGTGCCGGGTTTGGAGAGCAACAGTAACATAAAACTGTAGAGATGTTAGTTTACTATTGAATAGTATGCATCATGATTTACTACATGCTAATTTCCGCTAGCGCATCTGTGAGAATCACTGTGTTATATTAGCATGAAACGCTAGCTGAATTAGCATTAGCTCGTATAAATTTGCATTATGAATCCATTCCATTCAGCCATTCTATAATACTTTTTCAAGTAGAAGCTTGGAAATTTTCAGATTCTGAGTAGAGCCGCTGCTCCTCCGCATCGAGAGGAGCCAGATGAGGTGGCTCGGGCATCTGATTAGGATGCCTCCTGGATGCCTCCCTGGTGAGGTGTTCCAGGCATGTCCAACTGGGAGGAGGCCCCGGGGAAGACCCAGGACACGCTGGAGGGAC
>JAAGVU020000123.1:9920241-9932970 GCA_011763525.2 Mormyrus iriodes | reverse complement strand
GTTTCCCTGCTGAGACAGCTGCCCCCGCGACCCGACCTCGGATCAAGCGGAAGATAATGGATGGATGGATGGATGGAGTTATCGGGAATGCATCAATATATCTCAATTTGCAATACAACTAACGATATTCCCTTTATTCCTTCAGATAACCCATGCATATTGACCAATCAGATAGTGGTGGCACAACCAGTTCGGTTTAGTCACGCTTTCTAGCCTGCTAGTAAGCAGGGCCACGTCAACGAAGATATGGATTGGGTATGGCTCGCATAATTTACAGTGGAGAACCATCTCTTTACAGTTTAGCTTGAGTATGACTCAGTTTTGGTAGCATTGGAAAAGAGCCAAAGATCAGTCTTTGTCAAAGTGATTCTTCTCTGAGCTCAGTCTTGGTTGTAGACAGTCTGTCAAACATGGCCTCCCCCCGTGGCCTCTGTCACCCAGCTGATCGCTGGCTGTGCTGACGAACTCCCTGAAGAAGCTCCAACCAGAGCAAATCAATAAGGAAGTGGAGGCCCAGTCAGTAGGGCCCAAAATGAGGACACCACCAGGTTCCAGAACCTTCTGCTGTGTCACTGCTTCCTGCAGCCAGTCTGCAGTTATAATGGGGGAGATTTAGAACGAACAGAAACTGAAAAACAAAGGGCACAATGTGCAGGCAGAAGAGTCTGAATAGAATAGTGATACTTTATTAATCCCCATGAGTAAATTCTCTTTTTGCCTACCTCAATTTGCTCTCCATCAGGTACACATACAGGTGAGAGCAAGATTGGGGTGTTACAGTGCAGGGTCAGCTGGCATGGAGTGCCCCTGAAGTTGGGGGTTAACGGTCTTGTTCAAGGGCCCACAAACATGTGACTATTCTGCCAAGGTTGAAGCTTGGGAGATTCAGTCAGGTAGTAACAGCAGCTGCATTGTGGAATTGTGTCAAGTGTAATTCTGCCCCTGTGCCCTAGTAGTTTGAGGTGGGACGGTATGTGCATGTGTGACGTCATATCTATCTATCTATCTTGTTTATATTAGATTTATTTATATTATTTATATTATACACATATGCAAACGTGTTCAACAATTTTGTATATTTACATTTATTGATTTTGGAAATTGTCATACAGACATACAAAGCTTTTAAGGAAAAATTACAGCCAATCCAACTGTGCTTACCACAACATAAACACCAACCCGGACACCGCAGTAACAGCCATGGAAAAAATGGTTTTAATATTCTCAGGCTAAATTGCAATACACCAACAGACACGACACCCTCCGTCTCCTTCACTATAGCGCTTTGCTGTCGGAGAGTAAAGCGAGGAAAGAGATGGACTGAGATGGGACAGTTTTGCAAATGAACGTAGAAATGCAAGTAGAAGCACTCAAATTATACATAGCATTGTCTTTCACATAAACGATTATACGCATTCGTGTGCCATAAAAAATAACAGCAGATTTTAGAAAAGGCGTTAGGAAGAGGACGACAATCAATCATATAGTAAAATGGTCTGCTTGGTGGCATACGTGTGATTCTGTTTGTAAGTGAACATTACCGTCTTTCTGTACGGAGATTCATGGAGTTCATTAGAGACACGGCTGTACTGGCAAGAATACACAAGTGACTCATATTATAGAAAACACAATAGAGAGTGTGTCTGTCTGTCTATCTGTATGACTGACTGAATGATTATGGGTGTTTGTGTATCTATGCATGTTAAAATCTCCAGCAGCACAAGTGAGTTTGAGGAAGGAACAAAAGGAGACGCTGCAAAACGCGTGCTTCCGTTTTTTCAGCTGCCTTTCGGCTTGTCCCAAACACGGATTGCCCTTTCGTATTGCATTATTCCCTGGTTAATTTTTACTAAAGAGTCTTCATTATTTAAATTCGTATATTACGTTCCCACGCCAAAAAATATATTGTATTTTATATCTAACAACATTATCGTCTGCTTATTTCTTTTCGCGGTTCATGCGATGTTAAAAAAAAAAAATCCTGTGAACGCTGACAAGAGCGCGGCGTGACAAAAGTCACATTAAAGGCGGTCGTCATTTGCCTTTTGTTGTTTGAATAAGGCAGCGTTTAATATTTCGTTGCGGAGACCCTTTGCGCACAGGTGGGGGACCCGCCCGGTGGGACGGCCCCCTCTCCCGGCCCCTCAGAGGAGGATGCGAGCGGCTGACATTTGCTGCTGCGGTTCGGGACGGGAGGTGCGGCGTCTCTGCAAACAGGTGTGATCCAGCGCAGACAAGCCGGGTCCCCGGTCCGACAGCAGATTCGCTCGGTGCTTCTCCGCGCAGCGGGACCAGGACATCTGCCTCCTACACGCCTTTCTAGTTTTCACATTATATTACTGCCGTCGCCGGCCAGCTCGTTGGAGAAAGGAAAAGAAGCGAAGCCATGACAAGTAAAAAATGTGCGGATATAACAAAACGGAGCCGGAGCCCCGTGGTGCTGGATGCGGAGATGTTCGGCGGGTTTCAGGACTGGTGCCTAAGGACCTACGGGGATTCGGGCAAGACGAAGACGGTGACCCGGCGAAAATATAACAAAATCATGCAGACGTTGCTGCAGGGCGACGAGCCGGACGGCGTGTACGTGGAGAGCAGCACCATAAACGCCAAATTCAAATTCTGGGTGAAATCTAAAGGCTTCCAGGTCGGCAGTAGCGTGCTGAGCGGGCACAGCCAAAAAGGGGGCTCCGGGAAGCCCGTCCTCTACGTCCCGGTCAAGTCCACGGTGAGCTACGCCTTTTTCTGCCGAACCGTGGGGCTGTGGGGCGGCGTGGGCTGTGCCCGGACTGTGTGCCCGTCCACACCGGGACCCGCTGTACCTGCCTCGCCGTCCCTCTCGCTGATCTGTCACCTGTATTTGATCGCAACTCTCCGTGTGCCCTGGTAACCGGGAAAGTGCGGCTCGGTCCGGAACCGCGGCCAGAACCGGGCTGAATGGCTGCCATGGCAACGCCAGTGCCCCTTTAACAATACGGACGGGACGGGACTGGCGTCGCTGTGAGACGCCGCTCTCCACGCCGTTCTCCAGCCCTGTCCATCCCCGTAAACGGGGGGCGGCCGGCGCTGTATGTAGCCTATGTCCCGGGATTATACGTCCTTTTCCGGGGGCTCATTCGGACGCCATCGTCGTCCCGGGTGCGTGTGGCGGCTCCCAGTGCCAGCGCTGTGCCCGACTACCGGCGTGGGGGCGGGGGGGGGGGTGTCATCGCCGATTCTCACGAATAAAGTGGCGGACACGCAGCAGGACGTTTTCGCCTTTAATGTCACGTTAAGTTGGCCGGTTTGGTCCCTATACGCCGAGTCGGTCCGTATGCAGGCAGCACCGGGACGTTTTCGCCGTAAATGTCTCATTAAGTCAGACAGCCTGGCCCCGACCGAGCCTGTCCGTATCCAGGCGACACCGGGACCCCACGGCACATCGATAAAAGACATCTTTCTAAAGACCACACGAAATTTATCCCAGTAATGTCTAATTTTTCACCAGTGCCACATATGTAGCTATGCAATGCATTTATCTTTTTAGCCGAAAGCCGCCCGCCATTCACTCGTCGTGTACCGGACACCCCCCAGCCCGGACCGCGTTTTGTCTTTGCGATTCATTGCTACGGTATGACAAATAGGTCCGTGTTAAAATATTACTTAAATACATGAATTTAACCATCAGCCTTTGTGAAAATGATTCTTCTCGAGCCAAAGGAAATAAATGAACTAACAGACAGGGGACAGTGGGCAGTGGTGGGGTGGTGGGTGACTGGGATGGGGTTCGGTCCGTATCTGCCCGCCAGTGCAAAATCGTCCAGAGACTTTATGTGACATTATGAGAGAAGTTGATGCAAAACCTTTTGGGTTTTGTCCGGATTGTCATCCCGCCAATGGTAATGTGCCGCTGGGATCAGGCTTGAGCGGTCCCTTATTCTTTGTGTGAAAGTGAAACCCATGCAGCCCCCCCCCAAAAAAAACATTTTAGTGCTAAGCCAATCCTACCTCATACTGAATGATAAACATAACCTTCATTTACAAGCCTGAATTTTTCATACTTATGCGACTTTAATAATAATATTAATAATAATAATAATAATTTATATTATCTGTGAGGCATAATTTATTATCTGTGGGCTAATAAGCTGGTTAAGACTGTGGGGAAATGTGGGGTAACCAGAACACTGGTTAAGAGTGTGGGCAAGTGTGAGGTGACCAGAACCCTTGGTTGAGCGTGTGGGGAAGTGGGAAGTGTGAGGTGTGGTAACCAGAGCGCTGGTTGAAAGCATGGGTGAAGTGTGAGGTAACCAGAATGCCGGGTAAGAATGTGGGGAAGTGTGAGACAACCAGAGCACTGGTTAAAAGTGTGGGGAAGTGTGAGGTAACCAGAACCCCTGGTTAAGAGTTTGGGGAAGTGTGAGGTGAGGTAACCAGAGCGCTGGTTAAGAGCATGGGGACGTCTGAGGTAACCAGAGCACTGGTTTAGAGTGTGGGGAAGTGTGAGGTAACCAGAACTCTGATTAAGAGTATGGGGGAGTGTGAGGTAACCAGAACGCTGGATAAGAGTGTGGCAAAGTGTGAAGTTACCAGAGCACTGGTTAAGAGCATGGGGATGTGTGAGGTGAGGTAACCAGAACACTGGTTAAGAGCATAGGGAAGTGTGAAGATACTAGAATGCTGGTTAAGAGTGTGGGGAAGTTTGAGGTAACCAGAATACTGGTTAAGAGCGTGCGGAAGTACAAGGTTACCAGATCCCCTGGTTAAGTGTGTGGGGAAGTGTGAGGTAACCAGAATGCTGGTTAAGAGCACGGGGAAGTGTGAGGTAACCAGAGCACTGGTTAAGAGTGTGGGGAAGTGTGAGGTAACCAGAACTCTGATTAAGAGTATGGGGGAGTGTGAAGTTATCAGAACGCTGGTTAAGAGCATAGGGAAATGTGAGGTGAACAGGGTGCTGGTTAAGAGTGTTGGTAAGTATGTGAAATCATCTGCTGTACTATCACATAAATCTAGCGTTAATTTAGTGCTGCTGGTGAGTTTTCTTTGCTAGCCTGGACTGGCAGGAGTTGGTCTTCCTGTGTTTTTGGTTGATTTTGGGTTCTGGGCAGCCTCTTGTCAAATATATGTGTGCTGAGGTGCTTGGCTTGTCGTGGAGATTATTGTCAGAGAGGCTTGCACTTACATCTAAGGATTCCAGCCTTACTTCTCCACTAGAAGAAATGGTGCTCCTTACCGAAAATTTTAGGAGCACTAGCACAAAATTTTGATGCACCTCATAAATCGACATGCAACGGAACACATTCATGTTTTTTCCAACTTATTTGTATTACTGATGAATGCTTTGGTAAAAAACATATTATGGACCAGACGGTTAGATGACATCCTGTGCAGACTCACCCCCAAACCGCATTGTTATGATGATGACAGCTCTCACTTTAATAACCCTCTATCTCCCTCACACACACACACACCAATAGGGTTCAGTACCGTTTAGATTTGATTGATTCCAAACTTGATTCTGATTGTGCTCATCAAATCTGGTTCTTATTGATTCATGGTTACAATTATAATATGGTAAAAATGTAAAAATGTTTCAATAACAAAACACTTTTAAAAGACATTTATTCTCTTTAAAGAGTTCAGTTGCAACTTTTACAAGAAAGGTTTATTGAAGCAGTTATGTCGTTTCCATATTTTGTCAAAAGAAAAACAGGGTGTTTCAAGATAAAATAAATAAGATTAACCACCTCACTCTGAATGTCAGTTTGGCACTGATGTCAGTAATACTTTACATTTCTGTTTAATCTGCCTAAACTGGATGGCATGCAGGTCCGGTTTAAATAATTGGTAAACATCAAATAAGTCTGGCTTTATCCATAACGTAGCTTAATACCAGAACGTACATAAAGCTAAATTAATGGAACAATATCTGAAGGAATATATGTACTTTCCTTCTGCAGCCGTGTGTTTAAAAACGTTTAATACCCACTTAAACCACGGTTATGGCACATTTGGCTTACATGTTTGTACATAAATACTGGCCTTTGGGTTTAGCAGCAGGTAATATCCGAACTAACGACTGATTTACTGTCTTAGCAACAGATTATTTTTGAATTAAAGACAGCGGTTTGGGTCATAGTAGTAGGCAATGTCTAATTTTTGATACCGCCAAACATTAAAGTCATGTATACGGTATTTCGACTGTGTTTTAAAAATGTTTTGATGCATGAAAAATGTTTTTAAAACATTTTGATACTATTTGGGCCTTTTGAAATCCCTGAAGATACAGTCTCACTGAAAGGAAATACCTCGGTACGCTGTGCTGCCATTATACCACTAGATACGACTAAATAGTAGCTCTATTAATAAATGTGTTTTCGGTTCATAAACGTAAAAATAATTTCAAGTACCAGCGTGTAAGCAGCAGTGTTGTGCACTAAGCCTTACATAGTTAATTCAAAATCTGTATGTAGGAATCAAAAATGGACCCGTAATTCAAACATCTTATCAAATTCCTAGCTCTTAAAAATTTGGAACCGGTTCTCAATTCCCAACCCTACGCACCAATCTTCGCTGCCTCCTGCTGTTTCACGCAAAAGAAAACAAAAAAAAAACAAATGGCAAGTCGCATCGGTGGTCCTAGTACAAAATTTAACCTCACTGTCTCCAGAAATGGTCGCAAAATGCGACTAAATGCTTGCAGTCTGGGGCCTTGCATATTGGTCATGTTATCGTAGGAACCGGGGTGACAGGGGGACGTGTACACCCCCCCCAATATTTGATTTGATCACGGTGGGATACTGACGTTCAACCTCTGCCTGTGGCTACGGTTTAGCAGAAAGTCCCGTTCAGCCCCCAGGGCCAGTCCCTTAACTGCTGCTCCTGGCTGTTGCTCTGCCCTTCCTGCTGTATTTTTGTTGGGCCCCTGGCCATGTTACAGTAGATGAAGGGTCCCTGGTCCCTGTGGAGCTGAGGAAGGGCAGCTGTGATGAGCCGAGCAGTCATTCCTGCAGGGCTAGGCCGGTTCCCTCAGCAAGGGGGACCCCCTGTTTTCCCCCTTAGAAGTCTCCCAAAATGCAAGCTTGTCAATTTTGTGTCATTGTATGGAAAACAAAATGAAAAATAAATTGATTAAATTTAATGGATATAGCGCAGATCCTGCTACTTGTCCATCCCAGCAGCCACTTGTTCCGAACACCACGCTTGTCTGGGAAAACTGCTGGATCAGTCTGTGCTTGTCAAAAAGCTCCAGCTTTCGTTGGTGGCCTGTTGGTTTGAGCATAAATATCTATAAGCCAAAAGGCTCCAGGTTGAAATGGCAGGATAGCACAAATAGCGTTCTGTTTGGTGTGTGAGCTTACCATCTCTTGACTTAGGAGGACTGGCTGTTCGGCCATGGTGCTCTGGCCTCCTCCCTCTATCCTGGTGGCCGTCTTACTCACTCTGCTGATGCCGGGGCACGTGGGGACAGTGTCACATTCCCCTGAAGGTCTTATCCTAAAGTGGCTCAGAATTGTATTTCCAAGTAGAACCCATATAGTCAGTGCTATGACATGCCCTGTGCTCCCGCAACAGCGTGAAGAAGATTAATTTCTTTAAAAAAAGTAGCATAAGCATCATCATATTCTAGAAAGTACAGTATAATAGATCGTCAATAAGCTTATTAGCACTAAACCAGCAATCTGACAGGTCAACATTTATTGAGATCCTTACCCAAGATTTGCTTTTATACATCAATAACGAGAGTGATTTTCTTTGCTTGGCGTTTTGCGTTGACATGTTCCACATGTTCCCAGAGGGAATCCCTACTGATTGTTAACAGAAAAAGGGCTCTCTTTTCCTTTAGTCTACTTGGCAACTTGTTCGTTTCTCCCCGTGTCTCTTTGCGGAAGAACAGAGGAACGAGGTGAAGAAGTGTAGACTGGTCTGTGAAGTAAAAGGAGTATTTGAAAAGTTATCCTCTTGGAATTTGCATTTAAAACTTCAGAGGAAAAAATATTTGCACACTTTCTAAGCTGTGTAGGGGAGAGATTAGTGCGTAGTACAGCTACAGACATTTTCTGTTCCCATATTTCTCAACTACAGGCACACACACACACACACACACACACACACACACGCAGATAAACCACACCAAGGCAGTTAAGAGGAAGCGTCTCCTGAATGTGCCTTGGGCCCCTCGTGTAGGTGGGCTGGCTATGAACAGCTAGGGTCTTGGTGTTAGGGGGGAGGTGAGATAGGAGCCCCTCGCAGCCTTCAAGCAGAGCCCACCGTGTTCACTATATGTTCCGAGATGCATGTGAACCCTTGTGTGTAGCGTCGTCAATACTAACCTGGAGCAGAATTTCCCAAACTCTTTAAACGAAATAATGTTCTCTTGTTGTGCAGAGGTGGCTTACACCAGAGCAAATGCCAGCTGGCACTGGGAGACCCCTTTCCAATGACACGTGTGCCTCGTGAACATCAGGCTGGACATCAAGCTGAACATCAGGTTAACCATGAGGCTTAACATCAAGATACATATCTAGTGGCCTCCCAGATCAGAAGTAGCACTATATGGGCAGACAGCAAACAATTGTACGTTTCTCTTGATAAATGGAAGTAATGGCCCCAGCTTTGTGTTCAGCTTCCTCGGCACACATGCAGGCTGGACTGTAACTTCAGCCACAGACTGCAGGAAGTGAGACGTTGGCTGACACTACGTGTGCGGGGCAGCGGGGGGGAGGTCTGCTGCCCATGTCCTGTGTGGTGCGCTGAGCAGCCTGCAGGAGGTCGCATGAATGCTCTGGCACGTCACCGAATGTACCACCCCGTGATCGAGCTGTTGTGTAACTCACAGCATGCAGCACCTCCATTTGACTGCTCAAGAGTGCCCCCGCCTGGAGCCCCAGGCCAGATGCTTCTCTTGCTGGAATATGCCGCACAGGTGTCAGGCTGCATTCACTGGCTGTAGCGAGAGCAGAGCTGCGACTACTGGTTGCCATGCCAACAGGAGGCCATAATTGCCCCTCTGCTACACTCTGAGGACTCGTACAGAAATCACACTCCATCCAGCTGTCACATTCTTGGGGAGGGGGGCGGGGGGATGCCAGGCTGGGCTGTCCAGTCATAACCCCGGTAATACCTCTGTCTCAGAGATCATCGGACTGGTGCATTTTTCAAAACCCTATCATACACATTCCTTTCTAAATCTTTGAAGAGGTATGTCAAATGTGACAATCAAGTCAAATGTGACATGAGGGCAGAGGAGTGTGCGTACATGGGCCAAGGGTACTGCTGGATCGTTAAGCATACGGCCATGCAGGCTGATCAGCACCGATGCAGCTATGAGTAGCCTATAACACAGGGGTGGGCAATCTTATCCGCAAAGGGCCAGTGTGTATGCAGGTTTTCGGGATAACCCTTAGGTCAGCTGTTCAAACCCAGGTGTGAGGACTCTTCAGCCAATCAGTCCTATAATTAGTAATCTAATTAGGGAGCTGCAGCGAAAACCCACACACACAGAGGCCCTTTCTGTATAAGATTGCCCCCCCCCCCCCCGCTATAGCGGCAGAGTGTGCCGGCAGTCCGTCAAACAGGGCCAGAGAAGAGCGGCTTGCCATCAGTGTCATTGGCGTGCGAACACTGTCAGCTGTCATTTCATGGAGATTGGTCTCCCCGTGGCACACCCCGCCTCCCTCACACTCAGAGGGCAGTGGATGGGGCAGAGCGGGATTGCATATGCATGATGAAAAGGTCTGTGTTCCTTAAAGGGGCAGTGCAGGAGGTTGCATGATTTCTCATGTAAAACTGAGGTGGAGTTGGTCCTGCTTATGGAATGTTCATTGGTCCGATGATGAATGGCACACGTAAACAAGCTTAAAGCTGCAGCCACAGTCGCACAGACCCAGAGATGCAGGCCTGCTTCCTCCTGGAGGGCATCCCCAAAGCACCATATCCCCCCGCACAGCCTGAGCTCCCAAAGGCCTTAATACCATCATCCATTATGAGGTCTGACACCACACTTCCACCAGATGACCATTGACATTCATTAGGTTACCCAGGTCACAGAGTCTACAGTGCCATGTTTAATGCCCCCCCCCCAGTGTTTATTTATAACCCAGTGGGATGCAGAACTAGAGCACAGGGTTGTTTCGGGACGATGTGTGACATGGTTTCACTTCACGCTACCCCATGACCAGGAAGTCAGCCTCAGGCCGAGCCCCCTCCCTCCCAGGAAGGGGAATTCCAGTCAGACCACTGAACTAGTTATTTGACCTAAATTGTAAATGAGATACCCAAGTGTAACTCGTTTAAGCTGGTAGGGTTAGGGTTATGGTTAGGGCACATGGATGATCAGACGCAGAGATCTAAAGCTTGTCCCCCTCCCGCACAGTGCAATATTATTTTTAGACAGCAGTGCTGTCTGAATGTGCTTCCCCTTTTACTCTTTCTGTTTAGTTTCTGTTTGCTTGCTCACATGTGCCATATCGCTTCCCGTTTAAGAACTTCACTGTCATTTCCTGTCATGTGACCTGTCATGTGGGTTGGGGTCAATTGCTTGAGGTGTTGAATACATTGGCTGGCTGACTGATTGACAGGCGCCTTGGCTCTGATCCGCTTTCCCGCTGCGTGTCGCTGGGGGGGGGCGGGATGAAGGAAGCCCACACATCACAGTGAAAGCGTTATCAGGCCTGGGCTGGATCTTTATGAGGTCTGACAGAAAATCACCCCTAGTCTGTGTGTGTGGACTCTGTATGCTCTTCCCATGTTGTCTGGAGTTTGCATGTTCTTTCCATGTTATGTGGAGTCTATATGTTCTCCTTGTGTTGCGTGGAGTCTGCATGTTCTACTTGTGTTGCGTGGAGTCTGCATGTTCTACTTGTGTTACATGGACTCTGCATGTTCTCCTTGTGTTGTGTGGAGTCTGTATGTTCTCCTTGCGTTGTATGGAGTTTGCATGTTCTACCTGTGTTGTGTGGAGTTTCCCCTTTGACAGAGTACACCCGTAAAGGTGGGGCCTGACCGCTTGAGCTTGGTGCCTGAACGCCAAGCGATTTGCCCCGCAGCCAAACGCACCGTTGCCATGGAAAGGCAGCTCCCTCTGTGCTCTCAGCACAAGTGGGAGGGTGCAGACCGCGAGCGCATGCAGGCACACAGACAGCAACTGCGGCCCTGGTCCTGAGCTGCCCCTCATGCTCTGCACCTAATGCTCTTCCTAATGAGGTCTTTAGTGACAACAGGGGCCGTTAACCCCTACCCCCACACACACACAGATACCTGAGTGCAGGGGAGGGAGGGGGGTCACATGCTCACGGGGGACATGTGGCGGCCTCAGGGAGCACAACCCCCCCCCATTTGCAGATATTTGGGGGGGGGCTTACATAAACGACCCCCCCACACAGACACCAGCAGAGGGAGGGTGTTACATAAAAACAACCTCCCACACACGCAGATCCGGTGCAGGGGTGATACACAAAAAGACCCCCACACAGATACCCAGGGAGGGGGGTGATACACAAAAAGACCCCCCCCCTCCCCAGATACCCAGCTGCGGGGGGTGTTGCACAAAAAGTCCCCCCACACAGATAACCAGGGAGGGGGGTGATACACAAAAATACCCCCCCCCCCCCCAGATACCCAGCTGCGGGGGGTGTTACACAAAAAGAGCCCCCCCCACACACACACAGATACCCAGGGAGGGGGTGTTACACAAAAAGACCCCCCCCACAGAGATACCCAGGGAGGGGGTGTTACACAAAAAGCCCCCCACACAGATACCCAGGGAGGGGGAGTTACACAAAAAGACCCCCCACACAGATACCCAGGGAAGGGGAGTTACACAAAAGACCCCCCACACACACAGATACCCAGGGAGGGGAAGTTACACAAAAAGACCCCCCACACAGATACCCAGGGAGGAGGAGTTACACAAAAGACCCCCCCACACACACAGATATCCACGGAGGGGGTGTTACAAAAAAAAAACCCTCACACAGATACCCAGCTGGGGGGGATGTTGCACAAAAAGTCCCCCCGCACAGATACCCAGGAATGGGCACAAAAAGTCCCCCTCTCCCTTCTCATTTCAAGAAAGATGGTACAGCGGGACAGGAGCAGGACCTCCCCTACCCCCACACAGCCGCCCGCACTGCCCCCCCTCTGGCCCAGCTGCTAACGCCGCAGAATAATTAGATACCTCAGGTTCTCATTAGCGCCGCCTGCTTGTTCATGAGTCTGTGTGCATCTGAGTTCACACACAAGACCTGAGGCCCGCCAGAGTGCAGTGTGCATGCCGCCACTGTGATCCTGCTGCCTTTCTACATGCGTGCCTATTATTTATGACGAAAGGTGATGGTATTCTTGATGAGAGCGTCAGTTATGAGTAGGTGATGGGTGATGGCAGGTGGAGTGTGAACGGCCTGGGGTCCCTGAGGGGTCCCAAGCAGGCAGAACAGGAGCTGGGGATAATGTGGATAAAATGAAAGAGTGGGGGGGCAGTGCCTTGGCTCCCTGTCTCCCTGTTTCCCTCCCTGTCTCTGCCTCTCTTCCTCTCCCCACAGCTGGTGGGACAGGGGACGTAATGATGTGTTGTTACATTCACGAGATGCTCTTCTCTCCTCAGGGCTGAGTGTACCTGACTGTGTGTGTGTGTGTGTGTGTGTGTGTGTGTGTGTGTGTGGCTGCATCAGCTCCTGGGACGTGGAGAGCCAGCCCCCTCCCCAGTGGGACAGTGATGGCTTGGGGGGGGGGGGGCGGGTTTCAGCTGGGTTC
>JAAGVU020000123.1:9873355-9883830 GCA_011763525.2 Mormyrus iriodes | reverse complement strand
AGAGGGTGGGGTTTGTGTGGAGATGGGCAGGGCTACTGCAGAGAGGGTAGGGTTTATGTGGAGATGGGCAGGGCTACTGCAGAGAGGGTGGGGTTTGTGTGGAGATGGTAGGTTGCAGTGGCAAGCTGGTGGGCAGGACACACAGTTGATGGTTAGGGCTTTGGGTTGTGCTGTTGTGGTAAAATATTTATGTTAGTATTGTATTCATGACGCATAACAATTTCAGCTTATAGTGATTTATAATGAGTATATGTTTCAGTATAGAAATTAAAATCATACATATGCCAATAGAACTGAAAAAGCAGAAACTGGTGGTGGTGGGGGAGCAGTCAAGGATTTTCCTCAGGCCCCCATAATTAAAGACAGATTGTGTGAGAGATGCTAGGTGTCAACAGCTGATCACTGGAAGGTATATTCAGCAGCATTTTGCAGTCAGTAGTGTGTGTTGTGCTCTGACAGACAGGCGGTGCATGTTGTGCTCTGACAGACAGGCGGTGCGTGTTGTGCTCCGGCTGACGGACAGGCGGCGCGTGTTGTGTTCCGGCTGACGGACAGGCGGCGCGTGTTGTGTTCCGGCTGACGGACAGGCGGCGCCTGTTGTGGTGTGGCTGACAGGCGGTGCGTGTTGTGCTCAGGCTGATAGACTGTATGTTCTGCAGATCAGCTGTAGGAATCCTTTTTAGTCATAGTGAAGCCTGTAAACAGGTTAGTTAAATGCGGTTTAATTCCCTTTCTGTGGGAGAGGTAGTGCTGTTAGGCACAGTTCTGCTACCTGTACCATTTATGTTTGGGGAAGAGAAGAGAAGGAGAGGAGAAGAGAAGAGACGAGAAGGAGAAGGAGAAGAGAAGAAACGGGCAGGAGAAGAGAAGAAACAGACAAGAGAAGTGAAGAGAAGAAACAGAAGAGGAGAAGAGAGGAAACAGACAGGAGAAGAAAATAGAGGAAACAGAGAAGAAGAGAAGAGAGGAAACGGACAGGAGAAGAGGAGAGGAAATGGACAAGAGGAGAGGAGAGGCCACAGCCATGTGAGGAGAGGTTGCAGATGTCTGTCTGTCTGTCTGTGTTCATGGTGGTGTGAGAGGGGGTAATGTGTGAATCAGTGCATTTGTGTGTGTGGTCTGGGTATACCTTACATTGTGGGGACATTTGGTCCCCACAATGTGTTAAAAACTTGTTATTGACATTGTGCGGACCACTTTTTGGTCCCCATAAGGGGAAATTTAATTTTATAAAAATCTGTGTTTGCATTCAAAGAACTAAATTATGTTTGGTTACTTATGGTTAAGTAACATTAACCCCTACCCAGTGGCAGGCTGGGTAGGTCTTAATGTTGTCATTGCTGGGATTAGAGTTTGACCTATAAAAATGAATGGATAGTCCCCACAAAGATATGAGTACAGGTGTGTGTGTGTGTGCGTGTGTGTGCGCGTGTGCGTGCGTGTTAGTTTGTGTGAACAGCTTCACTGTTCGTCTTTTAGAGATGCGTGGAAGAGAGCACAAAACCACAAAAAACTGGAATATTGAGGAACATGAACATGCTTTTCACTGATTCACCACTCTGCGGGATTATCATATTTACATCATATATGCAGTGCTTATAAGTGCAGTGCTCTGAGCAGTAATCGTTAGTGCAGTGTTCTGAGCAGAGATCGTTAGTGCAGTGTTCTGAGCAGTGATCATCAACACAGTGCCCTGAGCAGTGACCATCAGTGCAGTTCTGTAAGCAGGGGTCATTCGTGAAGTGCTCTGAGCAGAGGTCGTGCTCATATCTATCTAGGTTCGATTTGACTAATCAATAAATTGGTCATTTTGATAACCTAAATTCAAACCTTTATAACTGAAAAAAATCACAAATATTACCACAGAAACTTAATTACCCACTATTAATGGAATACAAAAGAAAGTAGAATCTCAAAACGTTGATTATTATTGTTAAACAGGGAGCTTATACCAGTGTAAAATTGTTAAAAGGCCAACTACTGAACTGTGCAGGAAAAAATTAAACACATTAAAGGAAGCACTATCTGATTTGGGGGCGGGGGTGCTGTCATGCCTATTTCCACCCTCCCGTGTGCCAGTGCTGTCGGTGTGACGGTCCAGCAGGGATCAGAAGGGCTGGGGGAGGGCGTGGTTCACTTGAATATTGGTGGCTCTGTGGGGATTCTCTCTGATTGGCTAGTCTGAGCCCCACCTAGTGGCTGCTTTTTGCATTTTCATTATGGGAGTATTTGTATTCATGTGGCAGAGGGTACGAAGGGGCATAATATTAAAAGCCCTCCCCCTGCCGTTTCCCTCACTTTCCTGTCTCGGAGTGAAGTTTCATCTCTTAATGCTTTAAACTCTCATTTCCACACATATTTCCACAGTTTAAAAAAGAGTCTCGTTACACATATTCTAGTTGTCTGTTTACATGAAGTTACACTAGTGGCCAAAATTGTGAAAAACCCCTAGCATTAAGCATTTGGCATTACGCTTTAAAAATAACTACAGGAATATCGGTGGTAATGTTTATAAACAATCAAAGAATGTTACAAATATCATACATTGGATGATTAAGTAATTGGAGTAACAGTTGAATAATGTTCTGCAATCTCAAAAAATTTTGGCCACTAGTGTACATGAAATCCTGACCACTAGATGTGCACAGAAAAGTGAGCCATCATTAAATGCATCTTTCAAGCTGATGCTTGGCTCTATCCCATGGGGCTTTTCCACTGGCATACAGGAACCGAGCCCCACCTGACCCGTTCTGCAATGAGAGACCTGTTACAGCGCGGTTCCAGCTCGCTTTAGATTTCCGCAGAGGAAGGGTCGGCTCGGTAAAGACGTTGCCGGGTTCAGACGGCGACAGTGACGTAAAACTGAGGAGACGATTATGTACTATTCACACGGTGCACATCATGATTTACTATGTGCTAATATCTGCCGGCACATCTTTGAGAATCGCTGTGTTAGGCAAGAATCAAACGCTAGCGGAATTAGCATTCGCTTGCTTAAATTTGTATTACGAATCCGGTCTGTTCAGTTTTTCTGTAGTACTTCTCTAAGTAGGAGGTTGGAAATTTTTAAGTTCCAAGTTTTTGGGAATGCATCAATACATGGCGATGTCCGATACTACTACTAATAATGAGTAATATATGGGATATATACCCTTTTTACCATCTCCATGCATTTCGACCAATCAGATAATGGTGATGCAACCAGCTCGGTTTGGTCAAGCTTACAGCCCTGCTAGTCGGCACAGATACGGCTTGCATAATTTACAATGAAAGCCGCCAATTCGCGGTATGGCTCTCTGCTGCTTGTAGGTGGCATTGCACCACATCCATCGTGGTACCCCCCCACAAGAGAAAATCATGTGACCGCATGCAGATGCAGCCTATCTCATTGACATCATCACTGACAATCTCCAGGGCAACTGTCCTGCTCATGAATCTATATATTACGTTCTACTTTTTCCACATGCGATTCTGTGCGTTTTCATTGCACTTTGTTATTATTGCACATGGTGTGTCCCCGTTCACTCTCTCAATTCCTGCTCCTCTTCTGCCGCTAGATGATTCCTCCTCCGAGAGCGGCAGTGCCAATGGGGTGCCCTCGCTGACGCCTCCTGCGGCGGCTGGGGCGCCCCCCCCTGAGGCCGAGGTGAACGGAGGCGGGGCTGCGGCACCGCTGGACTTCAGCACCGTGTCATCCTCACCCTCCTCTGAGGAGCAGCAGCCCATCAACCTCGCGGCTGACCATGCTGTGCCCGACGGCCTGCGCAGGAAGTACTCTGGTGGGCCTCCTAACGCCACGGAGCTGCGCCTGGATTACGGCAACAAGGTAGGGACAAAAGGCACAGGACTGGATGAGCACCGAGAGCTATACCAGCAAATGCCCTCAAACATCAATGAGCTGGAGCGATGCTGAACAAAACGATGTGAGAGACTTCCCCACATGGTTTCTGAATGTTGGCTTACTTTTTGGAAAAAATGACAACAGACTGAAATCTGTTGTTAGGTTTGATTTGCTTGTATAGAAGTTGGTGAGCACCACACAATTGTTATTTAAGCCCTGATAGATAAAAACATATAATTGTAGGAGGGTGTGCTTTCATTTTTCCGTTACTGTAAATAGAATATGATGAATGTGAGAATTGTGCTCATCGTTTGTGGGTGTCTGTACATGTCTGTTTCTGCATTTCTTTCCCTCACACAGTCCCCTCAGTACAGCTCAGGGAGTTACGACTCTGTAAAGACAGAGGTGAGCGCGTCCGCTGAGGACCTGAGCGCGGGCCGGGCGCAGGCAGTCGACGACGACGATGACGAGCACGACGACCATGATGATAGCGACAAGATCACTGACACGGAGGGCTTGGACCCCGAGCGGCTGAAAGCCTTCAACGTGAGGGCATAAGTCACTCTGATGGCACCTGCCTCCTTATACCGGATTATCCTCTCAGAAAGAACACTACAGACAGGTTTCCCACTTAAGACCGCAAATTCATGGATCTGTTATATGATATTTTAGCTGTTGCTTTTATTATAAGCTATCCACAAACCTTACATCCATCCACCTCCGAATCTGCCTGGAATAATCTTGGCCCGGGTGACCTATGGAGCCTGTCCAAGACTGCATAGTGCAGAAGGCAAGGAGACACCCTGGGCAGGGTTTTATTCTACTGATTAATGCTGGAAAATAGTATTATTAAAGCAGCAGGTACTTTGTACTAAACTGTAGGTTTCACCCATTAAAGTGACTGTGTCCAAACCGCCTGCTGCTCCTCCCCAGATGTTTGTGAGGCTCTTCGTGGATGAGAACCTGGACCGCATGGTGCCCATATCCAAGCAGCCCAAGGAAAAGATTCAGGCCATCATCGAGTCTTGCAGTCGGCAGTTCCCGGAGTTCCAGGAACGAGCTCGCAAGCGCATCCGCACCTACCTCAAGTCCTGCCGCCGCATGAAGAAGGGTGGCATGGAGGTGAGGCTGTGGTGTCAGCCTGCATTACAATGTTATGCTCTCCTATTGGCTAAGGCTAGTCCAATGCTACTCTGCCATTGAACAGCACATTAGCTTCACATTAACAAACGCACTGTCCTATTGGGCGAAACCTTGTATTACCATATGATGCTTTCCTATTGATTAGGACCAGCTGAGTGCTGCTGTACTATTGGATGGCATATTGCCTGCATATTAGTGGCAGCACCGCTCTTTCCCATTGGGTGGCACCCTGGCCAGATGTGTCCTTTGCACCTGTACTCTACTCAGTGCTCAGTCAGTTCTGCTGTCCTGTGGTATCGGTGCAGTACTCACACTGACTGCAGTCGTGTTCACACTACTTCACTGACCTTGTATACATATATGATGCCACGCCAATCACATGCACAGTGATTACCATCCCGAACAGAGTGCGCGCTTCCTTCTTCTTCCATGGACACACAGAATCAGGCGCTGTGAGTGGCTACTCTCTGCAACTGGCTGTTCACTGCGACTGGCTGTGCACTGCGACTGACTACACACTACAACTGGCTGTACATTGTGACTGGATATGCACTGCAACTAGCTGTACACTGAGACTGGCTACACACTGTGACTGACTACGACTACAACTGGTTACGCACTGTAACTGACTGTACACTGCAATTGGCTATGCACTGTGACTGACTGTATGCTGAGGCAGGCTGTACACTATACCTGGCTACGCACTGCGACTGGCTGTTCACCGAGACTGGCTTCTCTATCCTCCCAGACGCGGCCGACGCCGCCACACCTCACCTCTGCCATGGCCGAGAACATCCTGGCTGCAGCCTGCGAGAGCGAGACACGTAACGCAGCCAAGAGGATGCGACTGGATGCCTACCAGCCTGCGGTGAGTGTTTATGTGTCTTTGTATGTGTGTCACTGTGTGTGTGTGTGTGTGTGTGTGTGTGTGTGAGAGAGTGAGTCTGTCTATCTGTGTGGGTGAGTGTTTGTTTGTGCCAGGGAGACTGTGAGTCTGTGTGAGGTTTTGCTGTTTTTGTGGAGAGAATTTTTGAGAAAATGTCACAGTTTGCCAAACAAAAAGCCCTTTAATATCTTATCTGTTTGAAAAAGTAATTACAATGCCAAGAATTACCATCATCTTCATCATCATCTTCATTTTCCCGCTGCTTTTTCTGGAGAGTCGCAGCTTGCTGAGCAGGTCAGACTCAAGCTCCTTTCTCTGTTCGCGGACTAGATGACTCTAGGGGTTCCCTGGTTCCTCTGCCCAGTGAGATATGCCTGGAACCTTATATACCCTTATAAGATGCCCAAACCACATTAGCCAACCTGTCACAGAGTTAGTCCATTAACTTTGCGAAAAATCCTCCTGTCTGCTTGTACTTGCCACCTTGTTCTTTCAATTATTTTCCACAGCTCACATGTGAGGAGAGAGATATAGGGCCCTGTTATAACAGTCTGGAGTGCATGGTCTTCAGTTAGGCTGTGCCCAAATTCATTTTAGCTAGTTTAAAAAAGGTCGCTCCTCCAGATGCATGCTTAGTCTCATAATTAATCATGGGTATTTTGGGTGTGACATGCTATAAATCAATCAGAGTGTCATTTTTCATTCCCTTTAAAAGCCAAGTGTGCTTGCAGCTTGGCGAATTTCTATTATAACGGTGAATTTGCTAGGTAGCAGAAAAGAGCGAGATCTACTTGTGCTTGAAGTGAAAGTGTGCAAGCAGACAATCTGCAGCAACAGCAGGATTCCACCAAAGCTCCCTGAGCTTTATTATTATTATTATTATTATTTATTATCATTACAGAAATGTCCCCATATCTGTGGGTGAGTTGTTCCTAGACCTGTCGCGGAAAGCCAAAACCACGGATAATAGCAAACCTGAAGACGCCATATGTAACATGATTTTTGTGTACACACGTATGGTAAAGTTTAACTGATAAATTACGCACAGTAAGACATTACCAACATTAAATACATTGTACGTTATTATACAGTACTGTACAGTACCACACTCTCTCGAATGAAAGATATTCTGTTTTAACCTAATTCTCAAGAGACAATATAGCAATGAAAAAATATCATGTATCAAGGGATGATGGAACCATGAAAGTCACACATTTTACAGTGAAAAATATTGTTTGTACCGGTTCATAACCTGGAATGACAAAAATATTTATTAAAAAATATCATAGCCTATTGTGCTCACCGGCTTGCAGCCTGTACTCATTTGGCACACGGTTTGAAACTTATGTACAATTTGTGAAATTTTGTAACTTTTTTTTTTTGGACCCCAGTAAACCATGGATAACTGAACAGATACAGGGATTCCACTGTAATAATTAGCCAATTTCATTTGCCATTACTCCAGTTACCTAATACCATGACTACCCATTATGACTTATTTCATAAAAATATCTTCACGTACACATTAATGCTCTTTCACGCTGTAATCTTTTTATTTTTAATCTTTTGCATGTTGTGCGCTGCTCAGCATCCCTGTGTTTGTAACAAGCAGTGTATACGTGCTGTGCACGTGCCAGTGTAGTTACATATTATCATCTTGATATAAAATAACCACTGACTGACCGCCATTGACTTTAGACCAGGTTTTTGTTGGTCAATTGCGCAATCACTTTCCATTGCCTCTAAATAGCAGTGCGCCAATAATAACCTGACACACCCACGGGTGCTCAGATGGGCGCAAGTACATTTGCTGTTTAAACAACATGGGCAATGGATGGGAGATTGCTAGAATAAGTCCGACGCATTTGGCAAAGTTCCTGCGTCGCGCTTTGCGCCGGGTGCACAGGAGGCCCCATAGATTGACTAGTAAACTGCAACTGTCATCTTAAAACATGACTCTGGCTTCACCGCAGTGGGTCTGCTCAGTACCTCATGGCCTCATGCTAACTCTCATTCCCGCTGTTTCACACTCACCATCACCTCGCTCAGATATATCCTGGAGGTTCTGGGTAGATGAGATCAAAACCATAATGTTGTTAAAGGATTTATGGATGCCTCACGCCATTGTAACATGTACAGTGAAGTTCTTACTTGCATGTTAGTGCACATACTAACCATAGCATCACAGGACAGCGCACAGGACAGTAGACATTAAGTACAATCCTGTAATATGAGCAGCATCATCTGCAAATAGCAGGAATGCCACATATCGCCTGCGATACCCACACCCTTCCATCCATGACTGTCCCTTTTTGTTTTATTCACGAAAATCACAAGTAGGATTGGAGATAAGACACACCCTCGATGGAGGTAAACACCCACTCTAAAATCTTTGATTATAGTTTTGCAGCAGGGTTGGGATGTTGTTGACCTGAGTTTAGGAAATGATCGAATGTTGGACGGAGCACTTCGAGGACTTCTTGAATCCCAGTGACACACCTTCCTTGGAGGAAGTAGAGTCTCAGGACTCGGAGGAGGACTCACCCATCACTATGGCTGAGGTAGTCAAAAACAAAATCTTCAATGGTAAGGCTCTGGGGTGAATGAGATTCTCCCAGAGTTCCTGATGTCTCTGGATGTTGTTGGGCTGCCATTGGCAACACATTTCTTCAACACTGTGTGGATGTCAGTTCTCAAGTCAGTTCTCCCTAAATTTCATCAGTATGTGGACTTTGCAACGACGAGGGGCGAACCTTCTGGACTGTTTACACAAACATTGCTGGTGCATACTGTGCTGAGCCCCGCCCCCCACCTCGGCTACTCAGACTACATCTCTGTAATGCTGATCCCAGCATACAGACCGCTCGTCAGAGGTGCCAAGCCCATTCTGAAGCAGACAAAAACCTGGCTCCCAGAATTCACCTCTGCGCTTCAGGATTGTTTTAAGCACACTGACTGGGGCATGTTTAGGGAAGCTGCAACCTACAGCAGCTCTACCAGCGTGGAGTACATGGTGTCAGTGGCTACATCAGCAAGTGCATCGATGACGTTACTGTCTCCAAGAACATTGTCACACACCTCAGCCAGAAACCATGGATGACTGCAGAGGTGTGCGCTGCTGAGAACCCGATACTCTGCCTTCAGGTCTGATGATAAGGCTGCCCTGAGAACAGCAAGGGCCAACCTGTCCCGGGCCATTAGAAAGGCAAAGCGTGCACATGCTCAGAGAATCCACAGCCGTTTCCAAGACACTGGGGATGTACAACACTTGTGGAAGGGCATCTGGGTCTACACCAACTACAGGAAATCTCCACCTGCCTGGGACAGTGCTCAGGGGATGTGCAGACCAGCTGGCAGATGTCCTCACAGGCATCTTCAGTATCTCTCTGAGCACCACTGTCATTCCAACGTGCTTTTAAGCCACCGCCATCATCCCCGTGCCAAAGAAGTCTCCAAGCCTCAACGATTACCGTCCCGTCGCACTCACAATCATCATGAAGTGCTTCAAGAGGCTCGTCATAAGGTACATAAAATGACAGCTACCCCCAACCACTTGACCCCCTGCAGTTTGCGTATCCTTACAACTGCTCAACAGGTGATATCATCACCACCACCCTTCACCTGACGTTCACCCACACACTTATGTGAGAATGCTGTTCATAGATTTCAGTTCAGCATTCAACACAATCATTCCTCAGCATCTGATAGGGAAGCTGAGACTACTGGGCCGGAACACCTCCCTCTGTAACTGGATCCTGGACCTCTTGACTGGGAGACCAGGGAGTCAGTCAGGATTGGCAGGAACATCTTTAGTGCCACCACACTGAGCACAGGGCCCCCCCAGGGTTGTGTGCTCAGCCCTCTTCTGTTCACACTAATGACCCACAGCTGCTCAAACCACATCATCAATTTTGCTGATTATATAACCGTGGTGGGTCTGATCAGTGGGAACAACAAGGTGGCGTACAGATAGGAGGTGCAACGGCTAACAGACTGGTGTGGAACTAACAACTTATATCTGTGAATGTGAACTGGACGAAGGAGATGGCTGTTGACTTCAGGAGGGCACGCCGTGACCACTTTCCGCTGAGCACTGATGGATCCGCAGTGGAGATCATCCGGAGCACCAAGTTCCTTGGTGTTCACATCACAGAGAACCCCCCCGTCCTCACCACGTTCTACAGAGGGACTATAGAGAGTGCATCACGGCTTGGTACAGGAACTGCTCTGCTTCAGGCCACAAGACCCTACAGAGGATAGTGAGGACAGCGGAAAAGATCATCAGGGCCTCTCTCGCAGACATTTACACGTCACACCTAATCCGAAAAGCCACCAGCATTGCGGATGACCCAACACACTCCTCCCACACCCTCTGTATGGCAAAAAGTTCCATAGCATTGAGGCCTTCACTGCCAGGATGGGAAACGGCGTCTTCCCTCAGGCCATCAGACTCTTGAATCAGAACTGATTCACAAACTGTATTTCATAGACAATTTATTATATACTGCACTCTCTCTGTCCTGCTGCTACTATTACACAATGTAACACAATTTTTGTTCCTGGCTTCCAAGTGTTATATTTCAACTGCTTATGTCTAAAGCCTAT
>JAAGVU020000123.1:9836546-9869079 GCA_011763525.2 Mormyrus iriodes | reverse complement strand
GTGTGTGTGTGTGTGTGTGTGTGTGTGTGGTTGTTTGAGTGTGTGTGAACATGTACCTGACATTCATTGTAGTTCTCCTGCACTGTGTCACTCAAACCCACAGCAAATTTGGACTGTACCATGAGCACTGCATAACTGGGTGGCTTGAGGGGCGGGGGGTATGTTGCCACTCGGGCTCTGCTAGCTGGCTGCATCACATTCCTCTCGTAGAGTGAGACTCTCGCTGTGACTTTAATGTGTAGCTCTTGCAAAAAAGTTAACTCATCCCCCGTGACACTAAACTTATTCATCAACAGACACACGGAAACAGCATTAGACAATCCTGGACGTGTAGCATGTCTCCTGTGCAGCATTCTGCCTGCTGTGCCCCCACCCGCCCCCCACCCTATCCCGTGTGCCGGGCTCTCGCATCATGGTGGCGTGTGTCTGGCAGACGTGCTCACGTGGGACGCGGCAGTGGCCTCTAGCGCCCTGTCACCCGGTTTCTGTTTTTTAGTGATGTTATTGCACTCTGATTTTTATAAATGTCTATATTTACAGTATATATTTATAGAGTACTGTTCTACCCAGAACATCTTTTGTACGACGCTGATTCACAGGAAGAGTTGCCTTGCCGTCGTCTTCACACATTCCACAGCTCGGCCTCTGGCACAGCTGGCGTCTCCCAGCACTGTCACACTCGTCGATCCAGCCCCAATCCCCAGTCGGGCCTCTGGTGGTTGGGAAGGAACCAGAGGGGGAAAGAATTATTGGGCCTTAAAAACCATACGGAGGGTGTGACGTGTTGCCGTGCCAGCCGGCAGCTCACGTGGCACGATGCCCCGAGAATTAGCGGACAGGGCTTCCACGTGCAAGTGGCTCCTTTGCATCACATTTGACGCGCGATTGGTCACAGATTCTGAGGCAGGAAAGATGGGCAGTCACTGCAGAGAGGTCATGTGAAGGCAGGTGAGACGTGCTTTCGTGTCTGCGACCAGCCAACTCTGTCAGACACGCTGGGTTGGTCAGTTTTCTCTTTGCGGCAGAATATATGGATCAAAAGCCACCGGAAGCTGTACAGGCTCACTTAGGAAGGGTGTGTGTCTTACGGGGGGAGGGCTAGGGGGCTGTTCCCTCAAAAACAGTTTTAAGCTGTTGAGTAACTGCAGATTAGTCAATCGATGAGCCTTGTAAGGGCTATCCACCCAGCGAGTGTGTTAACGTGTGTGTGTGTGTGTGTGTGTGTGTGTGTGTGTGTGAAGTCTCCAACCAGACATGGTGTCAGGGGTCAATCCTCAATTGAGATGTGTCCTTTTGCTTTGTCCAGAGTGTTGATATATATAAGTACTTATATTTTCAGATATGGACCCTCACTGCCGGTACCTGCTCTCCATCTGGGGGTCAGATGTACAAGTCCGAAAAAATAAACTCTTTATTTTTCTATCAGGGCAGTGAACAGCTACAGTCAAATCAATATGGTTCAGACCATAGTCTCGTCTATTCTGTAATTTGTCAGTGAGTTAAGATTTTATGGTCAGTTCTGCTCAAAAATATCATCTTTACATACCAGAAGCTGATGGTATTAACTGTTTCTCTGTTTATACCTTATACTAATGTAAAACTGTATTTATACTTTATACCAATGTGAAACTTTGTAATTTTTTTCCCTCCCAATTCTGGACTCAGTCGAAGTGTGATGTTTACATGTACAGATTTTTGCAATTGGTTTGACCTATTTTACCTTTTGTTGTCATTGGTGTTGATGATGTCGTTTGTTGCCCTGATTCTCGGTCCCGTTTCCTATCCCCAGACTGTATGCATTTATTCGGGAAACCTTGCGAAGTGCCATCGCACTCAGATAGGATGGCATCACACTTCAGTGACGTTAGACGGCATCTGCAAAGTGTGGCGAGCACCCAGGGAACACTGGCAGTTTCCTCATTTTCAGCTAATCGAGACCTTGCCACTACTGGGTTCTTTCATTTTGGTTATCAGGAGCTAGTTGCTAATGTTGGCTCTCTGTCTCCCTCTGTCGCTCTGCACCTATGCATTCTTAAGGAGATGTAGTTTTGTCTGTAAGATGAACTTTCAGTTGAAAAGTTCTACCTGCACAAACACATTCAGAACTTGGAACTTTAAGCCTCACATCTCACAGCTTTAATTTTTTTTTTCCAATTCTAAGGTCTCGATGTAGCAGTTCTCTCGTCACCGATGTTCCTCAGTGAATTAGAAGCCATTAACAGCCCCTGGATCGTGTTTGCCAGGGGAAACAGAACCTCAGGAAAAAAAATTCCCCAAGAATTTACTTTTTTAAAAACACGTGTCTTACTGAATCAACAGTCCACGCTCCCTCTCTTATTCCCGGTACCCTGTAATTTATGACAGATAATTATTTGTTTTTATATTTATTATTGTGTTATAACCGTGCATTCTTTTTCCAGTATGTGTGGCTAAATATCACTTATAATGCAGTGCTTTTCCTGTCTGATCTGGTTCAGTCTGGCCTGATCTTTTTCAGTCTGTTCCAGTCCAGTCATATTTGATTATATCCAGTCTGATCTGGTTATTTTTTTCTCTGATCTGGCACTATGGCCTGCTCATGTCCAGTCTGGTCATATCTGATCTTATCCAGTCATATTCCTTGATTTCTGATCTGATCTGGTTATATTCAGTTTGAACCAGCCGTGTCTTTTTTTTAAAACAGGTGTCTTACTAAATCACTATTCCATACTACCACTCAAATGCCCTGTACCTTGTAATTTATGACCAATCATTTATTTATGTATTTATAATTGTGTTATGACAGTGAATTCTTTTTCCAGTATGTGTGGCTAAATATTTGAATTCTTTAGAAAAGTGTTGATATATACATATAAATATATATGTGCAACAAGTAAAAGATGAATAAGAAAATAATCAAACGTTTATTTCTGTTTGTTTGATGCAAAAATTTTGTGGTGGGCCTTCCAACCACCTACATATCCCTCAGTTGATTGGAGGACTGTGAACACATGTATGTTTCTCCCTAACCAATCAGTGGGAGCCCATTGTGTCACAAAAGTAACCCAATAAAATAAAACATTTGCTGCCATGTCAAACAGACCCCTGCATGCTGTCTTTTGTCCTGAGAGATGAGTTTGGTGGTTCACACGGCGATTTCCCCATGTTTCCCTCAGTGTTATATAATTTACCTTTATAAAGATGTTCTACAAGACTTTCTGCGTTAGTTTTAGGCTTTGATTATGATAACATGAAACTAAAAACACATTTTCACCCAGTATTTATAATCGTAACTAATTAATTCAGAATTAATAAGGGGTTATAGAGCAGTGATAACGCCACATTCCTTACGGATGTTAAATAGGTTGTTAAAATTTAGAAATTTACCGCATCTTTACCATCCATGCATCTGCCTGAACAGTAAATTGCTCTGATGGCTTGTGCTGGAGATCAAAAGAGGTCGAAAACCTCTCCTCACCGAATGCGGTTCCGTGGCCTGAAAGGTCCGTCACTCCGATTTGGGATCTGGACCCCCAAATGAATACCGCAACACCCAGCTTCCGAAACTGCCTGTCCAGTGAATTTAGAGAGTTTACATGTTCAGGGGGATATTAACAGGTACCGTTAATGGAGAATCTGCCGGCTTTCGCACGTCGCCAGGGTGTCGCTGGCTCCTTCATTTGGCGCCATAGCATCACAGATGGTACCGCGTATTCAGGCGAGATCAGTCTGCCTGGGTGCTGTGATGCACTCGCAGAAGGCATCAACTACAGGACAAATAGTTTTCAAAGTTTGACAATGTTTATTCAGAAAATGGAAACGATCTCTGAAGGGAACAGAGCCATGGAAACGTGCAATCAAATCCTTAGTGCCACTCGGATTAACATGTCTGTAGACAAACCATGCAAAATATTGCAATTTCTGTGATTAAAATACTGACCTGAGAGTCAACACAGGATCTGTTCTAGAAACAACATGCTTCTGATGCTAAAGAACATCTACATTACTCTGTCTGATATGCCTACATATGCAAAACAGCAGCGGTTGTTTTATCTGTAAGAACTGCATTAATTCTGCCATAAACCATGTGGTACAATGGAGATGTTCATTTAGGATTAGAGTGCAGCATCAGCATAGCCTACATGACCAGCCATGACAAGGTGACCTTGTAGCCAGCCTACATAACAAAACCATGACCAGGCGAACGAAAACAAAGCATGAGATAACAGATACCAACCTACCCACCCATCATCCAAAACTACTTCTCCAATTTCAAGGTCACAGTGAGTCTACAGATTATCCCATTTGACCACAGGGCAGATGGCAGGGGACACCCTGAACGGGATACCAGTCCTTCGCAGGACACAAAGGAGGGGAAACCCTAGACAATATGACAGTCTTGTGGATAACAGCTCAGCAGATATGAATTAACCATTTCACACAGAGGTAGTGAGGAATGAGGAGGGCAAGCTCCTTGGACACTCCTCCTAGTTGCTCCTATGACACTTCAGTAAAATGTGAGATTAATACATTTCCTAGCCATATAAAGCCAACTACTTCAACCGCCACTGGCTGCTACTACAAGTAACACTGCTGCTTCCACCTGATAGGCTAGTGTCCAGTACTGCTTTCACATGATAGGCTAGTGTCCAGTACTGCTTTCACATGATAGGCTAGTGTCCACTCCATCCACATGCAAAAAAACAAGAACGTACTAAAAGCCAAATGTATTGAGCTAAAGATTTAGAATCCTGAAAAGTAACACTGACTTCTGCAGAGATGCTTGTAGCAATGAGTACAGCATGTGGGTTACCGCCCACAATGATGTCAATGGGAGGAGGACAGTCAGAGCAAGCAGAAGGTGCCACTGGCCACTGCAAAAAGACAAACATGGCTGTCAATGCATCAAAAACAAAAGAGAAATGATTGCAGTTAAAAAGACAATTAGCAATGCAATAATGGCACTAACAGTTTGGGCATGAATTCTGCATGTAATGTAACAGGCAGAAAAAAGTAATTCGAGCTGTTAAAGTTCCTGCTTGGGAAAATGAAATTGGACAGAGCTGCAAACTAGAATCTTAGTATGAAGGAGTGAGAATAAAAAACGGAAACTACGCAGAATTTCTTATGAATAAAAACAAATGAGGAACCTTGGTGAATCACCCTTCCTGTCCTCAAGATAAACGCTTGGTTTTTGGCATGTCATGGTCCTGTAGCTCCTGCGTCCATACTTGCTGAACACGGGGACAAACACTTGGGATTTTTGGCAAGTGTTTTTCACCTTTTGGGACATGTCCATTGGCTCCTCCTGGCTCAGGAACCTCTGTGAATGTTTCAGCTCCACAAAAGCTGATGGGGATGACAACATCCACGACTGGGGAAGAGCTGATAGGACCATCAACACAAAGGACGGCAGTCTCCCTGAAAAGCAGCAGGGACCTCCAGATGCTGTGGTTCCAGGTCCTGGGCATGCAAATAAATCAGACATCTACAGGGCACTGTGGACATTTGAAGCCAGGGAAAAGCAGGAACTTTCCTTCTGCGAGGGTGACCTCTTCAAAATTATTGACAACTCTGGTGGATGGTGGACCGTTGAGAAAATTGGCCGGCACGGGGAAACTGTGACCACGGGAATAGTGCCGTACAATTACCTAGCAAGAGAGAAAACTTCAGAAGCACAACCGTGAGTATCCCATTTCTCTTTGAGCAAACAAGCAAAAAATACCTACTCTGGAATGGAGACTAAAAGAGATCTTGAAACTACCTCGAAACAACCACAATGGAAACGCGACCTGGCTCCTAAAAAAAGTTCCTGTGGTGGGGAAGCACCTAGAGTTATATCAAGGGGGGTGTCAGAGGGGCATGGATACCCTGGGGAAGTCAGAGGGGCATGGATACCCTGGGGGTGTCAGAGGGGCATGGATACCCTGTAGGTGTCAGAGGGGCATGGATAACCAAGGGGGTGTCAGAGGGGCATGGATACCCTGGGGGTGTCAGAGGGACATGAATACCCTGGAGGCACTGGAGGGGCATGGATAACCAAGGGGGTGTCAGAGGGGCATGGATACCCTGGGGGCATCAGAGAAGCATGGATACCCTGGGGGTGTCAGAGGAGCATGGATACCCTGTGGGTGTCAGAGGGGCATGGATACCCTGGCTCTTACTGTATAGTAATATTTCAGAATTAGTCCTTGCTATGTCTGCACATGACTGAATGTGTGAATTCTATGTGATGGTATGGTATGTAGAGAGCATTGCCTGCCTTCCCAGGATATGCTCTGCATGACAATAACCTTAATTAGTTGAGCAGTTATTGAAAAAATATAAACAAAACACGCAGCAAAAGATTTTGGCTGCATCCCTAAATATGTATCCTGATAGACTTGATTAATTTTCCAAGGTGGTACTTTGGGAAGCTAAGCCGACTGGAGTCGATGAAGTATCTTTCAGGCATGGAGAACAAAGACGGGGCCTTCATGGTGCGGATCAGCGAGAAGGATGCCATTGACTTTGTTCTCTCAGGTGGGCAGCACTTATCACGCTTATCTCCCAATAGTAATGCTGAGCAGTGTTGGTGGGAGCTAGAGGCAGGCTTCATCTGAGCCCGCATGCAGAAAATCTGTGAACTGTTCATCCCAGAGGTACTCAGCACTCAGGGAACCTGTCTGGCTTTGTGACTTCCTGGGTTTTGGTGTACTCCAATTAGGAAGCAGGTTAAAATACCACAAAAGCCAAGACAAGATTGAGGCACAGCAGTGGGTAATCTTATCTACTGCAGTTCAGTACTTTCAGTGTTGGGGAGTAGTTAACTAAAATTAGCGAGATACTAACTTAAGTACTTTTTTCAGTAGCTTATCAGTAGCGCAGCTACTTTTAAAATGCTGTAGCTTTTACAGTAACTATTTCTTATTGCAAATTCCGACGTAGCGTGTTAAAACGCTAAAGCATTAAAAAAATACTACAGGTCGCGATCGACGTACGACCTATGCGACTTATGACTGATCGACTTTACAACCGTTCTGAGACCGCAAATATGTGGCCACGACAGCGCCGCACCTGGCAGCGCGTATGTATGACAGTTTCCGCGAGCATCCCCGCAAGACACTCATTCATTCATCTCGTGCTCAGGCTGCTGTTCCCAGCGGTCACAGTACAGTATAAATTAGTGTATTAGCGACTTAAATGGTGATAAAATGATTATAACAATAATGAACTAAGAAAATAGTTATAAAACACCAAACAATATTTAGTATAATTTTATTATACAGGATACTATACATATGATAATTTTTCCATATAAAATAAAGGGCTGACTCACAACCCGTCAGTCGTAACTAATCGCAGTCATAAGTAGACAACGACCTGTATTATTTTTCTCTCTTTACAAAGACGGGTATTTCCAACTATCAGGTGTTTCTGATTGGTGTAATTAATACTTGAATACTCTGGGGATGGATGTTAAAGGGTTGAAAAACAATATTTCAGGCACTTCCATTAAAATGTATAGGAGCACTTTGGTTCTTGGAAAGATGAACAAAATCTCGTTTTTTTGTTTAATCCCTCTGATTTTAACACAGCAATTAAGTACTCTTGGTTTACACAAAATATAGAAACTTTTTTGAAACCTTATTGTGATTTGACATTACATTGTTAAAAAATATAGATTTTCATTTAATCTTTTAACATCATGTTTTGCATATTTTGATTAACCTGCTTTAAGAGTATCCTACAGCAGAAATATGACCGTATTTCCCCAACGATAGGCCACGGTTTATACATTAATTATACAAACCTGCG
Organism: Mormyrus iriodes; assembly: GCA_011763525.2. NCBI lineage: Eukaryota > Metazoa > Chordata > Actinopteri > Osteoglossiformes > Mormyridae > Mormyrus > Mormyrus iriodes. Next base: position 9,861,303 of record JAAGVU020000123.1, on the reverse strand, counting down.
CGTTGGGTACGGCTTGTTTAAATGGGGCGGCCTATCTAAAAACATGAAAACGCATTCGCTAAAAGTGTAATTCAGTGCACAAAAAGACGACATACCCAAATGATTCATTTAATTTAAATGTACCGTTTACTTAAAAAAAAAACAGATAGTGACAATGTTCATAGTTACTTATTTTTACTGTAAGTCCACAGTTGGAAAAACATACGAATTATGAGTTCTCATCTTTCCGCCAATTTCTCACTTGTTTTTCATCTACTTCAAAGAGGCGTGCAGCTGCACGACTGCCGTTTTCTTTCGCGAAAGCAACGACCTCGAGCTTAAATTCTGCAGCTTAGGACTTGCGTTGCGGCATGATATCGGTAAATTAGATGCTTTTACTTCAGATTGGTAAATTCAGTAACGCCGCGGCTAATAGCATGGGGCGGCTTATCTTAGAGTTTTAAAACATAAATGAGTATTTTCTGCGGCTTATAGAATGGGGCGGCCTATAATGTGGGGCGACTTATCGTTGGGGAAATACGGTAAGTATTACCGGATGAAATTGCTTTGATGTAGTTACCTACTTTTTCTCTGTAGCTTGTAGTGTATAAAAACAGTAGCTTGGCTGTAGCTACTTTTTATCATAAGTAGCTTGTAGCTTGAAAAGCTACTGTTTAAAAGTAGCTTCCCCAACACTGAGTACTTTCGGGTCCATCCAACTACTGGCCATGGCATCCATTCAAGTACTGGCATGATGTCCGTTCAAGTACTGACTATGGGGTTCATTCAGACCCCATGAACTGTAAGGTATCCTTTGCTGCTTTTGTTTTCCCTCCATTTCTCTAGTTTAATCCAGTCCAAATTTTTTTCATTTGTCATGGCTGACTGGTGTTTTCGGAGGATCACAGCTTACTTTATTAACTTTACATGTTTGTTTATTAATACTCCTGCTGCTCTGGGTTTGCACCTCACAGTGAAAATCCATGGGAAAGTGAAACACTTCAAGATCTACAAGACAAGAGAGAACAAGTTCTACATCTACCCAGGCCAGTGCTTCCTGAGCCTCCTGGACCTTGTGGACCACTACAGAGAGAACTATATAGTTGGCATCTGCAAGCTTAGTGCACCCTGCACCAGAGTGAGTGATTATGGCAATTATGGCAATAGGAGTGCATTCCTGAGAAACCTGAAAGCTGGAAACAGTCTGTGTGTGTGTGTGATTCTGTGTACTGCTCTGTAGTATAGTATAGAATAGTATAGTATAGTCACTAATGTGATAGCTTACTCTTGATATATTCTTACCATTTGGCCACCATCTGCTCTGGGTTACTCGGAGTCATTTCAAAATAATCAAATATTTTCAAAATAAGGCACAATGGCTAAACATCTGTTAAAATGGCTGACTTGACCATAAAGCAAAAATACACAGACCCGGGAAGAGCAGGGAAGCTGCTCATTCACGCCTCTTTTTCTATGGAGCAAAGCCATGTGGTTTCATTGCTAGATTCACCCTATGATCAGTTTGCCTTCTGGGAGACACTGGAGCCAAATGGGGCCAAAAGGAGCCAAATGGGGCAGACTGGAGACTTGGGCAAATTCCTGACCTGTGGGATGGAGGAAAGCCCTTGGGAGCCTCAGCCCTGGAAGAGTCGAAACGACCGAGAGCCCACAGGGTCAGGCCTGTTGGGGATCAGAACTGGTGTGGTGCTGAGGTGTTACCCGCTGCACGGCAGCACTTGGGTGACAATCTGAGGTGGCCCATCCGGGTAGCCGTGTGGAACATCTTGTCTGTCCAGTAAGATGACCATTTTCCTCTGCTGTCAGTGGAGTTTTGTATACTCCGCATTTCAGCTGGGATCCTGATGTGTTTAGATGTGTGTTTGGTGCAGCAACATGCATGTTCCCCAACCTGACCTGACCTGTCACTTCCATTAAAATGTTCCACTGAATAAATAAAAATAACTGTATTTACACTTACAATTACATTCACATATTTAGCAGATGCTTTTGTCCAAAGTGACGTACAAGTGAGGCAAATAGCACATTCATGCTGTCAAGGAGTCAATTAGGCATAAGTACAGCTAGGCTGAGCTTCCAATGAATACCCAGGTACAAATGTAAGTAGTCTTGGAGCAGGAGCTACACAGTTGCAACACAACAATTAATCAATAAGTATTAACAACTTAAGAACCTAATATGACTATTCAAGGACCGATAAGTGCAATGTAAGAGCATTCAAAGAACATAAATAACTGTATGCAATTTAAGTAGGTAAAAATATGACTGTCTGGACGTTCCCTCCGTATGACACAGCGGAGGCCCTCACCCCAAGACCTGTCCCACACCACGGTGGACGAGTGGGAGCTGCCCAAGGAAGAGTTCACCATACAGGAGAAGCTGGGCGGTGGCTATTTTGCTGATGTCCACAGGGGTATGTGGAAAGGCCGTGTCAGTGTGGCCATAAAGATCTTGAAGAGCGATGGTACGTACACGCAACGCCTGCATAGCAGGCATACTGAGCATAACCTCAGGTATGAGAAACTGAAAAACCTGTGCAATTAAATAGTACACAAATACCTGCTAGTGCATTGTTGAGTAAATCACTACACCTGAAATAATAGCTTAAATAAAAAGCTGTTCAAAAATAGAATGATACTGAAAACTGTGAATTAAAAAGGAATGTTTTATTGTATATGAAGACCACCAGACTATTTTGATTTTTGGATATTGTTCAAGAATTAAGACTGTAAAACATTTTCTCGATTGTCTTGCACACTGTTTACAAAAGGGGACCATTTAAATTCCACGTTATGATTCTGAAACAAAGATATTATGTTTTGTGATGCAGTCAATGGCTTGAACCTTTGTGATACAGGGTTCTTAGCTGACATGCATGATCAAAGAGGCTTGACGATAGTTGTCTAGGCATTAGGTAGCTTTTTAGCCTTTTAAAACGTTGCAGAAGATTGTGACAGATATCAGTGTGTGTGAAGTGAAGAGGAAGAAGATTACACATAGTCCTATTACGACATGTCTCCAAAACATTGTAGGGCAAATTTTTCTGCCTCACGCATGCATTTTATTAGCCATAGACATGAGGCTGAGACATGAGGCCTTATCATTCTTGAGTTCATATAAAGTAGCCCAGTTTTTCTCAGCTGGGCAATGCTTAGGCAGGTGGCATCCAGAAGTAATAAGATGAGAATTTTCAGCTTATGGGTGGCACAGTGGGATGCCTGTTAAATGTAGGAGGTCTGAGTCGCACCTCTGCTCTGAGTCTGTGGAGTTCTCCCATGTCATGTGCATTTCCTGCTGTGTCAAAGACAAGCAGTTAGGCTAAATGTTGTCTCTTTGTATGGTTTATGACTATGTGAATACATACACAGGGTTGCCAAATCTCACACATCTGGCGTGACACTCACATTGTCAGACTCTCACACTTATGCAAGAAATCTTACAGCAAATCTGTAATATTCCATTATAAACCTAAAATTAGCTACATAAAAAGCGCTGGGGTAGTTTGCAAACCCTACAGATTAGGCAAGGTAATAAAATGGTTACATGCATATAAATACTCATGCAGACTCAAAACAAAAATCTCGTGCCAGCCAGCTGACCAAAGTTGGCAGCCCTGTATATTCCCTGTGATGCATTGGCATCACGCCCAGGTGTACCCCAGCCTTGTGTCCTGTCCTGGATTTTTGGCTTGTTGTTGTTTTTATAGAGTTTCCAGAAAGATGTAGTGATTTCATCAGTGGTTAATGGGCATGAGCAGATTAACTTCTCTGGGGGTCCTAAGCTGACATGGGTAGGAGGGAAAACTTACTGATGAGGGGGGGCTGCTGGTAAAATTAGCCTATTGAGGGTAGGGGATTATTGCACAAGTGGTTCAGTCAGCCAGATTTAATAAGTTGAATTTGAATTTTTCCCGAGGCAGAGCAAGTTTGCCAGGACCCTAGTCTATAGCCTAGCATGGTCTGTGCATTAATCCGCCCCTCTTCATAGGTACATATTAGAAAATAGAATAAATGATCATAAATCAAAAAGTGGTGCAGCCTGTTTCTCATTCACATACAACCCCATTTCCAAAAAACCTAGACGCTGTGTAAAATGTAAATATATACAGAATGCAGCGATTTACAAATCATATAATCCTGTATTCTACTGAAAATAGGACTAAGACTATCAAATGTTGAAACTAAGAAATTTCATTGTTTTATGACAAATATATGCTCAATTTGAATTTGATGCCAGCAACACAGTTCAAAAAGTTGGGACAGGGGCCTGTTTACTAATGTCTTGCATCATCTCTTCTTTTAACAACGCTCTGTAAATGTTCGGAAACCGAGGAGACCATTTTTACCACTTTTTGAGTTTTGAAAGTGAAATATTGTCCCGTTCTTGTCTGATATAGGATTTCAGCCACTCAACAGGTCATGGTCTCCTTTGTCGTATCTTTTATTTCATGATGCACCAAATGTTTTCAGCGGGTGGCAAGATGACAAGCTGGATCATCCCTCTCCTCTTTAGTCTGGAGGACGCAGCGTCGATGATTTCCCAAAAAAATTTGGAATTTTGATTCGTCAGACCGCAGACTGCCTTAGTCCATCTTAAATGAGCTCAGGCCCAGAGACGTTGGCTGCGTTTCTGGATTATGTTTAGATGGTTTCTTCTTTGCATGGTATAGTTTCATTAAGGCATTTTTTGAGGATGTGGCAACAAAGTGTGATCACAGACAATGGTTTTCGGAACTCCCATGCAGTTTCCACATAGAATCGTTTCTGTTTTTAATGTAGTGCTGCCTGAGGACCCGAAGATCACGGCTGTCCAATATTGGTTTCTGGCCTTGTCCTTTCTCCTACAGAGATTTCTCCGGATTCTCTGAATTTTTTTATGATATATACCATAGATGATGAAATTCCCAAATTCTTTACAATATTACATTGAGGAACATTATTCTTAAATTGTTGCACTATTTGTCCACGCAGTCTTTCACAGAGTGGTGACCCTCTCCCCATATTCACTGCACAGAGACTTTGCCTCTCTGGGAGGCTCTTTTTATGCCCAATCACCTTACTGCCTTCTGGGAGACACTGGAGCTAACTAGGGTCAACAGGAGCCAAATGGGGCAGACTGGAGACTTGGGCAAATTCCTGACCTGGGAGATGGGGGAACTACTTAATCTAATTAGTTGTGAGATATATAAGCAGGGGTTTTGTTTTAGCATTACACAACTTCTCCAGTGTTTTGTCACCCCTATCCCAACTTGAAACATGTTGCTGGCATCAAATTTAAATTGAGCACATATTTATTAGGAAACAATAAAATTCCTTGGTTTCACAGCATCCCAGCTTTTATGGAAATGGTGTTGTAAATAACGCAACAGCAGAAAGTTAAATACACCAACAGAAGTGGAAGGCTTTGACATGGAAACCTGAAAAAAAAAACTTTCTGCATCCAGATTTGTAGACCATATTAACCGTTTCCAACAAACATACCAAGCTGTTGGCAGTGACCACAGTGACATTTTTCCAAAGTGCACATTTACAGAACATATAAATAGATGCATCTCAGGTTGACTGACTGATATTCTGCCCCACCTCACCCAGAGACTCTGAATGTGAAGGATTTCCTTTTGGAGACCCAGATTCTGAAGAAGCTTCACCACAGGAACCTGCTCACCCTCCTGGCTGTCTGCTCCACCTCACTGCCATATTACATCATCACCGAGCTGATGGAGAAAGGCGACCTGCAGAACTTCCTGCGGGGTGTGTGGGCCGGTGGCCTGCTTCAGTGCCATCAGTGATGTATATGTATTTATAAGCAGAATATTAAAGTGGGTTAAACTGAGAACACAGAACTGTACTGAATAGAATAGATCAGATCAGGTCAGAAAAGAACAGAAGAGATGAGAATAGAAAATAAAACAACAGAAAGAAAAGAAAAATGAAATTAACAGAATAGTATAGCGCAAAATGGAAAAGAATGGCATCCTGTCCTGTGTGTCCCCGAACCTTGGGATAGGCTCCATGCCCCCATGACCTTGACCAGGAAAATATCACACTGCACTCATACCTCACTTAAAGAGCTCCATTTCCTTCAGTTTTGAGGTTGGGGTTTCCAGCACATCTTCACAGGTTGTGCCCCTGTCAGACTAAATGACACTTAGATCCATATTTGATTCGTAATCTGAGAAATCCTGATTGTGGTCTCTGTGACTGATTCTCAGAACCTTACAGAAAAGTGAAAGAAAGAGGTGGCTCCTTTTAATCAAATGTTGAATCCACTCTGTAGGCAAAGAGGGGAGCAGGTTGAACCTGCCCTGCTTAATAGACATGGCAGTCCAGGTTGCTGATGGGATGACCTACCTGGAGTCCAACAGCAGCATCCACAGGGACCTGGCAGCACGCAACGTGCTGGTGGGGGAGGACTACACCTGCAAAGTGGCCGATTTTGGCCTGTCTCGTGTCATCAAGGTCAGCACCATCACGCACACGCATTACCCTTTCATCATACTGTTTAATGTGTGTCTTGAACACAAAAGAAAGCGGTGCGTTTTAGCCATTAGTAAAGCTGTAGACATCACGCCAAGCAAATACTGGTAGGGACAATGTCTATGATTTTGAGAAGGCAAATTATTGATTTGAACAGCTAAGGGGTTACAGCTGGTGCCGTTGATGCTAAATGTCAAAATACAAAGTGCCTTTCTGACCATTGTGATGTCACAGAATTCGAGCTGAACTACTGAGCTTCCTTATAGCACAGAGTGAAACTGAAGATTACAATAAATATGTTACGTCCTCTTGACTCAAGAACAATCTGCCCTGAACATGCTTCAAAGAAGGATGGATTTCCCCTCTGCAGGGTTGAGGCCATCCAACCACAAGCACAGACAGTCGCACTTGATGAGTGTTATGAGTGTCATACACTCTGCATGACACATTAGTGTGTCATTTTATTCCAACACTAAAAAGAAATGGAATCTGGCTTGTCAAGGAAATGGTGCGTTTGCATAGTTCTCACCATCAGTTATTTTGATGCTTGATATATTACAGCAAAGAGCTAAAATTTACCATCGAATAAGTTGCACAAATAACCAAAGCTAGTTACCAGTGGCTATTCCAGGCTGCAGTCCTCAGTGGGTTTGGATCCATTCAGTGGCCTCTTGAGTCTGACTAACCGAAGTAGCTTCTTACTGAAAAACTAGACACAGCTGGAGCATTTAATAACAGAACGGTTGCATCATATTGCCTGTGTCCTGGAATGTCATAAAATTAGTTTTAGGAAAATATTAAAACTATAGTGATTAATTTTAGTGCATGCAGTGAGGAGGCTGTTGTTATCTGACTCATCTTGCATTGTGTTGAATTGCGCTATTGCTCTTCTGCAGCGGTGCCTGGCTGTGGCTCATTTCCTGCGCCTCCTTCTGGAAGCATTCCCCCGCTTGCCGTTTGATGCTCGCTTTGCTGCAGCCGTTTGAATTTGAATGCTCCACCCCCCCTCCCCCCCAGGAGCCCTTTTACATCTCCAACACCAGGAAGCTCCCCTACAAGTGGACGGCTCCCGAGGCCATCAGCCACCAGCGCTTCTCCATCAAGTCAGACGTCTGGTCCTTTGGGGTGCTCCTGTACGAAATCCTCACCTACGGCGCGGTGCCCTACCCAGGTGAGCAGGCAGCACCGCACTCCAGGTGCCCATTACCTACCGCACTCCTCTCCGTCTCTGAAGTCCGGCCCTGATTTTCTTTTCTGTGCTGCAACACCCCCTGCAGGTGCTAGCAACATTGAGGCATACAACCTTGTCAACCAAGGCTACAGGATGCCTCCTCCGCCCAGGTGCCCTGACAATGTCTATAAGATCATGCTGTCCTGCTGGGATGCCGAACCGGACCGCCGGCCCAGTTTCAAGTCCCTGAGGTCCCTTCTGAACCTTACAAACCCCTCTGAAGTTGACAACACAGGAGACCCAGCGTGACGGAAACGAGCACCATCAGTAACTTACGGGCGCAAAAAAGTTGCGAGAATGCTGCTGCTGTCTGATGCAGAAACACAAGATGGATGATGGATACAAGTGTGGATGGAGATGTTCTCCTGGCTCTGTGTCCCAAGTTGATGCTCTCAGTGTTACAGCAGAGCACAGACACCTTCTCAGAAATACTGTCAAGACACACATTCTGCAGAAGTGATATTTCATGCATCAAATTACTGTACTCCAGCTTCTCCATTATTTAATGTGATTGCCCAACAGTTGTGTTCGTTGTACCATCGCGGGCAAGAAAGCTTTTGGATGAAAATATATACTTTTACACTTTACAACTTTCAAACTCTCTGACTTTGTTTTGCAAGGCACGTTTCATTTTTGCTTTAAAATGGCATACTGGCTGGCTTGAAGACTTTGATGCCTTGTGTGAGCATTGTAACACATTTGTGAATTACTGTACATTCCCAGGACCCTGATTCAGTTTGGCATGGAAGTTTGGTCACATGAAGGTGACCCCTGAATAAATGTAAGTTTTCAAAAAAGCCAGACAAGCCAGTATTTACCCTCATTACATCAATGAAGGGTGTGTGTGTGTTGAAACAAAAACAAGCTGGATTTTCTGTGATTATTGGCCTGGTGGGGTAATTTTGTGATTTGAATACCAAAAACATTTCGATATCCTTTGGCAAAATCTTGTTTGTTGCAAAGTGACCGCTGGTATTTTTTTGATATGTGGTCTGCTGGAACAATGATTGCCTGATGTGATCAGATCTGTTACAGGCAGCTGACCTTGCACAGAAATATGGATGAGAAGCACATAGCACAACAGCAGATCCGTAAGCCTGAACTTAAAGGGCAATACTGTACTATTTGTGTATCTTACATGAAAAATAAATACTAAGAACATGAACATGGTGACCTTGGAACTTGCCTGTAAGTTAGAAAAAAAGTCATTTTTAAGAATCAGATGACTTCTTTGTATGTCCTTTTTGAAAAAGGGGTACATTTAAAGCTGAGGTGATAACCCTAACACAGTTGGACCACTGGTCTCTTAAAGTGAGGTCAGTTGACAAAGAAACAACCAGAAAAATGATACCTCAGAGATCCTGTTTAAAAGAATTTTCTTTGTCATTAAAACTCCAGTTTTTTATTAGCTGCTGATACATGCATGTCACATAAGTGTACTTTTCAAATGATTAGGGCCTTTGAAGGAACATTTAATTCCATCTCTATTAAGTCGCTGTATAAGTCAGTTATAGTTTAAAGAGAGATTAAGGAAGGTTTTGACGTGTTTTACTAGTGCTGGTATCTGGGTCAGGAAAGGGAATTGGGTCCATCTGCTGGCCTACAGGAGGTATTGCAGTCAGAAAACATGGACGGTGAAGAGAGGAGGCTGTGCCTTCATCAAAAGGCCTTTCATGCTTTACCATGAGGGAAGCGGGGGGGGGGGGGATCTCTACAACTAAATACAGCCATGACATCTCACCCACAATGCCAAGGCACATACAGCAGAGTGAATTCTTACCACCATCAGAGCACCCCAGCTCACACCCTCACTCCTCTTTAAAGGCCTATCAGAAGCAGGGGTGCTCTTCATTAAAGCATGCAGCTAACTAGACCATTTTTCTAGGATTAAACACAGGACTCTCCTATTACTCTGGCTGCTAACATGATAGACTGTGCTAAGTATTTGGCCCACAGGAAATTAGTCACCACAGGGCTTACTAAATTTGATGATGAATCTGAGAGCTTCTGGGCATGGCAGGCCTCCTTTTTCAATTCTACCCAGGGCTTAGAGCTAACAGCCAGTGAAGACTTAGATCTACTGGTAAAATGGCTAGGGAAAGAATCACCAGAACGTGTTAAAATAATTCAGGCAGTCCATGTCACCAACCCTCAAGCTGTGCTTGCATGCATCCAGACATTACCCTCTCATCAACAATATCTTCTGTGATGGAGCCAGACACAGAGCAGCAAAACAACTGCTCTCCAGAGGCTCCAACTTCATGGTTCACAGCAAAGGTCTGCAGCAAAGGTTCCCCAATGCGAAGATATGCTTGGTACAAGTTTTCCCATGGGGACGAGAATACTCAGTCAAGATATATGCCATCCTTGATGACCAGAGCAATTGCTCGTTGGCCAGATCCAAGCTTTTCCAGCACTTTGACATCCATGGTAACCGTTCAGTTTACCGGATGAGGATCTGTGCAGGTACCACTGATATGACTGGAAGAAAGGCAGTCGGTTTCCAGATATAAGCAATGCAGTGAAATGTGTTTGGACATTGGAATGTAATGAAATCATGAACAATTCATTAGAAATTTCCTCACTAGAGGTCACTCTTTCCCATACTCACTTGAGACCTGTGGCGCCATATCCCAGAGCTTGATCCTGAAGTGCAGACCCTAATCTTACTGGGGAGAGACCTCATGTGTTCACAAGGTGAGACAGCAAATCAATGGGCCCCGCAGTGCACCTTTTGAATATAATCTCCATTGAGCCCAGACTGCCTTAAATCCGACAAGTTATCTGGCTAAGCAAGAAATCCTGCTTTGTGGAACACCCCCCAGGTCTGGAACAAACCAAAAACAACCAATCAACTAAGTCATGGAACAACAAAACACAGGTGGAATAACTTACAATTAACTTACGCAGGAACTATAGAACATTTACAAACACAGGGGGCTAACAACACTAGGAAAAGACTAGGGGGGTATTCCACGAAGCAGGATTAAGGGAAAGTCTCGCTTATTTCGATAAGTCTGTCTTATTTAAGTGAGAGTTCCATTCCATCAACGTGTTTTAAATGAATCCCCTTTGAGTTACCATGGTAAATTACGCCTGCGAACAAATCTGCTGCGGACCAAGTTAACTGTCTCGCTTAGTTAAGCGTTGTCTCAAAGAATCTCCGACGTGTGGGAACATATTCCCAAAAGATCGTTCCGTCAGTTGAATTTCCGCGCTCCCATGTAATGTCATGTAATAAAAATTATTAAGCCTATAAAAATCATATTTCAGCATTTTAATTATCCCCAAAATAATTTAAATAAAATCGTAAGCATATGTAACCGACTGATTCCTGCTTATACTCTGCGTTGTATCAGGTGTGTAGGGTGCAGGAGAAAGGGACAGAGCAGACGCCGCTGTCGTTCTTCACGTTTATTGAGCACTCTGTTGGGGAACAATTAGAAAGAGGGTAAACCTGTCATGCGCTCAGGCCCTCTCGCTCTCTCTCTTCCCACGTGTGCAGTACAGGAAAGGGCAGAGGAATGCGCGCGCATTATCTGACTGTTCATAAATGGGAATTAATACAGAATATAATGTTAATTAAATAAACTAATACAAATGAAAACATACCTGTTGGGGAACAATTAGAAAGGGGGTAAACCTGTCATGCGCTCAGGCCCTCTCGCTCTCTCTACACAAAGTAAGATAATGCATATGCTTATCATACAAGCGTATGATATATGGACACAGGCATATTTTAACGCCTACTTATATTCCATCCATCCATCCATCCATCCATTATCTGCTGCTTATCCGGGGTCGGGTCGCAGGGGCAGCAATCTAAAAAGAGATGCCCAAACCTCCCTCTCATTGGCCACCTCCTCCAGCTTTACCGGAGGAATACCAAGGCATTCCCATGACAGCCGAGAGAGGTAATCTCTCCAGCGTGTCCTGGGTCTGCCCCGGGGACTCCTCCCGGTTGGACATGCCTGAAACACCTCCCCAGGGAGGCGTCCAGGAGGCATCCTAGATAGATGCCCGATCCACCTCAGCTGGCTCCTTTCGATGTGGAGGAGCAGCGGCTCTACTTTGAGCCCCTCCCGAATGTCTGAGCTCCTCACCCTATCTCTAAGGCCGAGCCCAGCCACCCTGCAGAGGAAACTCATTTCTGCTGCTTGTATCCGCGATCTCATTCTTTTGGTCACTACCCAGAGCTCATGATCATAGGTGAGGATGGGAACGTAGATCGACTGATAAACTTCACCAAAACAGAGCGGTGCAGCGTCCGCATTACTGCCAACGCTGCCCTGATCCATCTGCCGATCTCTCGCTCCCTTTTTCCATCACTCATGAACAAGACACCGAGATACTTGAACTTCTCAGCTTGAGGCAGTAACCCATCCCCCACCTGGAGAAGGCAATCCATCCTTTTCCGGTTGAGAACCATGGCCTCAGATTTGGGGGTGATAATTCTCATCCCGGCCGCCTCACACTCAGCTGCAAACCGCCCCAACGCATGCTACAGGTCACAGCCCGATGACGCCAACAGGACCACGTCATCTGCAAAAAGCAGAGACACAATCCTGAGGCCCCCGAACTGTACCCCCTCCGCCCCTTGGTTATGCCTAGAAATTCTGTCCATAAAAGTTGTGAACAGAACCGGTGACAAAGGGCAGCCCTGGTGGAGTCCAACACCCACCAGGAACGAATCCAACTTACTGCTGGCAATGCGAACCAAATTCTCGCTCCGTTTGTACAGGGATCTGATGGCCCACAACAATGGATCCTGTACCCCATACTCATGGAGCACCACCCACAGGACTCCCTGAGGGACACGGTCATACGCCTTTTCCAAGTCCACAAAACACATATAGACTGGCAAACTCCCACAAACCCTCCAGAATCCTTGTGAGGGTAAAGAGATGGTCCAGTGTTCCGCAACCAGGACGGAATCCGCATTGTTCTTCCTGGATCCGAGGTTCGACCAATGGCCGGACCCTCCTCTCCAGTACCCCGGCATAGGCCTTCCCAGGGAGGCTGAGGAGTGTGATCCTTCTATAGTTGGAACACATCCTCCGGTCCCTATTCTTAAAGATCGGGACCACCACCCCAGTTTGCCAATCCAAAGGCATTGTCCCCGACGTCCACGCAATGTTGAAGAGGCGTGTCAGCCAGGACAGCCCCACAACATCAAGAGCTTTCAAGAACTCAGGGCGAATCTCATCCACCCCCAGAGCCCTGCCTCCGAGCAGTTGTTTGACTACCACAGTGACCTCAGCCCCAGAGATGGGAAAATCCCCCTCCGAGCCTTCCAGCTCTACTTCCTCCAAGGAAGGTATATCAGTGGGATTTAGGAGATCCTTCGAAGTATTCCTTACACCACCCGACTATATCCCCAGTTGAGGTCAGCAGCCCTCCATCTCTGCTATAGAGAGCATTGATGCAGCCCCACTTCCCCCTCCTGAGTCGCCTGACGGTTTGCCAGAACCTTTTCGAGGCCGACCGAAAGTCCTTCTCCATAGCCTCTCCAAACTCTTTTGCTGAGTTTTTGCCTCAGCAACTGCCCAAGCCGCTTTTCGCTTAGCCTGTCGGTACCTGTCCGCTGCTTCCCAAGTCCCACAGGCTAACCAAACCCTAAAGGCCTCCTTCTTCAGCCTGAGAGCTCCCTTTACCGCTGGTGTCCACCACCGGGTTCGGGGGTTGCCGCCACAACTGGCAAGCCGGAGGTGTGAGTTGAAGATCTCCCGGACAGGGGCCTCTCTCTCTTCGGGGTCTTTTGGGACAGAGTAAACCCTCTTGCCTTCCCAGATGACTATCTGTGGGAGAGATACCGGTTCAGCAGACCCAGCATGGCCTGCTGGCCAACAAGGGACAACACACATAGGGCAGGGATGGACGGACACCAACCCTGACAAAACCTCCCGCCAAAAGTGCAAAGGTACTGCCACAGAGACACAGACCAGGAGGACAAAACCAGTACAACAGCACAGTACAAAAGTGTCAGTTGTCACTCCTTTGGGACCTCATGGTGTACTGTTTTTCATTCGCAGCTAATCTATGCACTTTACATTAGCAGAAAGTTATTTCGAATTGTTTTTTGCTGTACTTCTTGATATAACTTGAGATTGACTACAAAATACTGCTATTAACTTATAAAGCACTTAATGCACCAGAAAACCTTTGGGATCTACTGGCCTATTACAACCCTCCTCGCTTGCTTTGATCTCAAGGAGCCGGGTATCTATTAGTACCAAGAGTACAGAGAACTATGACTGGCTGCAGAGCTTTCTCTTATAGAGCTCCACAGCTGTGGAAAAGTCTTCCAGCGGATGTGCGAGATTCAGGCTCACTCTCAATATTTAAGTCCAGACTAAAAACACACGTTTGTCTAGCTTATAGGGACTCTAGTTTCTAGCTCTAGCTAACTGCTCACTCCCAGTTAGACCTATAGTGTGAGGTGTAGAGCTGGGTGGGGATCAGTGCCATTGGCTTTGGATGAACTCAACTGTCAGGGCTGTCGCTCTAGCTTCACACTCCCCTGTGGAATTGGAGTGCTGACGTTTCAGGGACTCCCCATGCCTGTGTTCCCACTTGCCTCTCCCTCTTACTTATTCTGCCATAACCATATCTGCCGGAGCTTACATATTGCGCTTATCAAACTGTTCTCACTTCCTCTAGTCTCCCCTACTTGATGCACGTTTTATTTCCCCTACTCCTCCTGGGGTGTACTGCCTGGAGACCCCAAATTATCAAGATATTCTGCCTATCCTGCTGCGACATCTCCGCTACCTGTGGCGTCCTTCCAGCCTGCTCCACCTTCTGTCATTGACATCTCTCCTGTATGCCCTGCTGCCCTGCCACTGTTCATCCTGCCATCTGAAGAATTGCCGGCACCTTCCTGCCATCACCTGCCTGCCCTCTGCTTTGTGACAGTATAATTTGACCCCCTCTGCCAGCCCCTGGAGGTTGGGCTCCCCCGTTGAGTCTGGTTCCTCCCATGGTTTCTTTCTTCTTGGGAGTTCTTCCTTGCCACTGTCGCCTCTGGCTTGCTCACTGGGGGCTTTTGGCAGGGATAATATAAAGCTATTTGAGACAATGTAATGTTGTGAAAATGCGCTATGCAAATAAAATTGGATTGAATTGAATTGAATGTGACCAAATTTGCAAGTGAAAGCACAGGGTCGGCCAGCATCCAGTTCCCTGGGAGTAATTATGGCTAAGCGCTCAATGATGACATCACTCTGGTGACCACAGGACATGAACCAGCGACCTTCTGATCATGGGTAGTAACCTCATCTCTTAGGTATTAAAGCAGCGGCTTAGTCTCTTTGTATCTGAGATAGTATAGATACTTTCTTCTTGCTGAGTATGGTACAATGTATATGTACCGTAATGTATGTAGTATGGTTGAATGATACAGTTGCTCATGTTGTGTAGCTGTGGGACTGCACATCAACACAAAGAGAAGGCTGCCCAAAGTCCAGGAACAGCCTGTTAATGTTGGGAAAAATATTGGTGACCTGTATCTGGTATGGAAGTAAATTAATGAATAGAAGGGATTTCGCCAGTGATTATGCAGCATTTTTTTCAGAAATTGTTTTTAGCCAGTTTAGTGGTTTAGTGGTGTAGAGTTCTCACATGGCATTTGCAATTCAAACTATGTAATATACATTTATAAGTGCTATTTTTCTGAGACTAGTGGTGTATTCCCTAAACCTCCAAGACGGCTGAACTCCAGTGTGTATGGATGTTCTCCCTGTGCAGGGCAGATTTCCTCCTGAGGTCCAAAGATACTTAGGCTACCTGCTGTCTCTAAGTGCTGTGTGCCCTGTATTTTTACTGGGTCTTCATCCAGGGTGTTCCCCTGAGTTGTGCTTTACAAGCAGGTGGAAGGTCAACTACGTCCATTTAGCATAGTTCTTCTTTCGTTCCAAACGATGCCTAAGCACTGCCATTTTACTGTGCTATGGCTCCATCTGCTGGTGAGAGAGTAGTTTGACGTCAGTAATTAGTTGGGAGCAGAGTCGCCTCACACCTCTTCAGAGCAGGATTTGAGTTTCATCCCCGATTCTGTGTGCAAGGAATTTGTAGGTTCTCCCCATGTCTTAGTGGAGTGAACCATCATATTTATTATACTTGTTTAAACTGTTGTGTTACTTAATGCTACTTTTAACTATTGCAATTTGAGTCGGACACGTAAGCTGAATTAAGACAAACATTTATCACATTAAAGATTTGTGTCACACTTCAGTGACTGGAGACAGACACACAACAAATAAAGCATATGAGAGGACATTTTCATACATTCATTCATTGGCTAAGATCATTAGTTGCATAGTTGGACACCTGAACATATACATATAATATATACAAGGTCAACAATGGATGACCATGATCATGGATGGATGGATAGATGCATGAAGAAAGTTGACAAAGTGATTAAAATCCGCAAACAATCATTTTTGCATGCAGTAGCAAACATATAAATTTACTCAAATTGTCAACATATGCACAAAATTTCAAATAATGAAGTGTACAGCCCATCAGTGATAACCGCTGTCCAGGTGTAACCAGCCCGCTTTCAGATGATGATTTTGATTAACCCAGAACAGGTAGCTGTCAATTTAAGCTTCCTTTAGTTTTAAATTCACAAAACATTTACAATTTTTACCTTTGCGTAAACAAGGCTATACAATGATGAGGGATTATAACAATTTTCTCATGCTAACGTAACAGTGCATTTACAAATTCACATTCTGTGGCTGCAGAGGCTGTAGAATCATTTCCTTCCTGTAGGAAAAATGCGTCAAAGTCACTCTTGTGTAGAGTCTCTCACCATGCTGAAGGGAACAGTAAAAGGAGTAAGTAAACTTAGCCAGGATTATTGTGCAGATCATCTGTGCGATCAGTAAAACTGTGCAAGATATCATCCGTGTCCTACATTCAAAGGTAAAGTGCCTGCTTTTGATTGTGTAGAAGAATGGATAGGAAGAGGATGTGTCCATGCAAGCAAAGGTCTTCTGTGCAGGTTCTGACTGGGTTGCAGCAAAAGAAACTGTTGAATTAATGCCAGCTGTAGGTTGCTTGTCCATTGTAGTTGACATTGCGGTTGTGGGCGTGCTGGGTAATTCACTTGTCTGTGTAATGATGGATGTTGTAGCTGCAGGGAGAGCGGTTGTGAGTTTGACTGAAGGTGTTGTTTTTAAGCTTGTGTACAACATGCTGATTGTTGCGGTGGTGGGAAAAGTAGACATGATACATATCAGCTGATCTTCTTTTAGAGATGCAATAGTTCGTCCTTTTAAATTTTCTGGGCTTGTACACTTAAGACTTGAGAACCTATATATATTTGACTGTTTTAGTTTCATCCATTTGAAGAGAGGTATGAAGTTACAGTCACAGTTCCAGGGGTTTTTATCCAGATAAACTTGACCAACTGAAATAGAGTCAAATATTCCTTCAGGGAGGTTTTTCAAATTATTGTGAGACAATTTAAGGACGTCCAGCTTTTTGAATTCTGTTTTAGAGCCGAATACGTCTTTTGGAAGGGCAATGAGATTGTTTTTACTGAGATCAAGTTGCTTTATGTTTGGCGTAGTCCCAAAGAGAAAAGGTGGAAGACTGACCAGGTGGTTCTTTTGAAGCGTTAATGTTTTCAATGAAGAAAGATTCATAAATATCTCATGAGGCAGTTCAGTTAATAGGTTATCTTCCAAAGATAATTTTTCCAAATTGGGTTTATTATAGAATAATTGTGGGGGTAGAACGCTGATTTTGTTGCCATATAAAGCCATCTCTTTAAGATTTGTTAGATTACTAAAGATCTCGTCTGGAATGACGCTAAGCTGATTCTCATAGAGTCTGATGACTTCTAATTTACTCAGTTTATCAAACATCTCTTTGGAGACAGAAGTGATGTGATTTTTGCCCAAATGAAGTATTTCTAGGCTCTCAAGCTGATCGAAAGTTCCTTCATCCACTGAAAAAATTTCATTTATGTTCAGAGACAGATCCTTCAGCTTTCCGAGACCATCAAAAAGTCCTTTCCCCAAAAATTTTAGCTTGCTGTTTTTTAAAACAAGCTTCTGGAGGTTCGGCAGATCCTGAAAAGCTCCCAGTGGAATTGACATTATGGACGTATTAAAAAGTTCAATTGTCTTCAAGTTATGTAAGCCTTCAAATGCACCTGCCTCAATGGATTTGATAGGGGTAGAAAAGAATTCCAGCTTCTCTATGTGAGACATATTGATGAAAGCTCTTGGCGGAATGGTGAATATTTGACTTTTGAAAAAGAACATATTAGTGATGTTGCTTTCCAGAGTATCTGGGATTTTGGTTACCTTGGCATCACAGAGAACTTTATTGGCTTCGTTTCCGGCTGAACAACATAGGCACACATCAAACAACACAGGCAGAAGGTAGATTTGATAATTCATATTTGCCTAAAAAAGATACATAAAATTGTATTTAGTAAATATAAATTGACAATACCAAGTTTACACTAGCAAACAAACAACTTAGGGTGTATTTCATTACTTTTAGAAATGTTATGTTCGCAGTAGGCTACTTTTGTTTTGCTTTCTTTAATATGGCATTTCAGTCAAAGTAATTATTGCACAAGCAAAGGGTTTTGGACTTTGAAAGCAAAGATTCAAACCCTGATCCTAGAGGTGTGAGGCAACAGTGCTAATCACTGTGCCGCTCCCTGCAAAAAATCATTTAGTACATTTAGTCAATATAAATCCACAGTACCAATTATATACTGGCACCCTAATGACAACTGTATTAAATTATTTCATTATGATAATATGACTTTTTTTAAGTATGTCATGTCTGCAATAGTAATTATCTTCCTACATTACTGAAAATATATAAACAAAATTTATTGTGTCAAAGGAACACATACTTTTGTGACTATGACTCTGAAGAAATTAATAAAAACTCATCATCTCAAACAAAGAACAAAGATCTTACCTGTAAGTTTAAGTCCTGCAGTTAGCTGACCAATTTAGCTGACAGAGAAAAACAGATGGCAACCAGCTTAATGTGAAGTTTCACGTTGATATCAGCTTATCTTCCAAAGCAGTCCTCCAGTTCTGCACCACCCGATCATGTGATCTAGCAGAGTTCCTACCCTTCTGCAGTTAGAGATGAACCGAAGTTGTTGTTGTCTCTGTGATGTAAGCCCACGCACTAGTTACGTTCACATACACACCAGCATTTGGAATTAACCTCAGTACACTGAATGTTATTGACTCACAAATGCACATGTGCACACTGAAACATTGTCACGTGATGATTTCAAAGGAAAATCTTTTTCTTTTGAAGAATTACTTGGTCTTGCTAAAATGTGAGCTTTACCAAGGTGGCAAGCAGTACACTTCTCAGAGCAATGTATGGGAGGTGGTCCTAGCTGCCTCAGCTAATATAGAATATAAAATAATAAGTATTATTATTAGGGATGCATTGATACCAGTTTTTTTAGACTGAGTATAAGTACCGAGTACTTATTTTTCAGTACTTACCAGTACCGAGTAACAATACCTGTTTAGATCTATTTTTAATAATTGTCATAATAATAGTGAGATTGGTCATTTTGAAGTGTTTATTGTTTCATTGATTATTAAATTCACTCCTTTGTTTTGCCAGTATCAAAAACTTTAAGCTCCAAAGATCATAAAACAGTTGAAAATCACTGGAGCTATAACATTGCCAAACATGTTACATGACTCTGTACAATATATTCTGTAACTGTCACTTCTGTAGTGTCTCTTTTAAAGTTGGGTGCAGAGATCCGCGGCTGCTGCTAGCTTTAGCAAATTCTGGTGTCTTAAGTGTTTTATTAGGTTAATAGTATTACACTTTTTTTGGCAGTAATTGCTTCAACAGTACCTCCGTGTGCTGCCTTAATGTAACTACATCATAAATACCAAGTGGTAATGAAATTCTTTTTTTGCCTACCCCATCTTGCTTTCCATGACACAGACACACTGCCCCCATTTATTTGTGTTCATTTGTGGGGACTCTCCATTCATTACTATGGCCAAAACCCTAATCCTAAAATGACAACCTTAACCCCTACCCAGCCCTAACCTTAACCATGAGTAACCAAGCAAAATACGACTTTAAAGAGAGAATTTTTAGTTTTTTGATTGCAGTCACAGATTTTTATAAAATAGTTTCCCCTTGTGGGGACCAAAAAAATGGTCCCTACAGCATCAAAATGCCTGGTTTTTATAACACTGTGGGAAAATTTGGTCCCCCCCTCACACATACAGATTATGTTTACTTTTTGTGTGAAAATTGTTTAGCTCTACCACCCTTTGGGTCAATTTTGACTCACCCATTGTAAACAATGGGATTTTCTGTCAATTTGGGAATGTCCACTAGTTCCCACTTCATAAAAACACGCTAAATGTTATCTGTTCATGGCTAAACTTTGATGGCCTATCCTATAGAGGCCCAAATTTATATAAAAAAAAACAAGGAATAAAATAATATATCAACCTGACATATTTCTACAAAGCTTATTAATAAGACTACGTTTCCTATTCATTGGGGTCAATTTTAACCCGCCATTACACTTTGTCCATGAAAAGATCAATGCCTCATGCATCATAACATACAGCAAAGAGTTTATAAAGTTTAATCAAAGAATTGAATTTAATTTGTAGGTCTACTTATTTATATGCTACAATATTTATCATGCTTAAATAAAGATTTCTTTTGTAAAATTAATAATGCCATGTGCATTTATTCTTCATAATAATAACCGTAAATACATACAAATAAACGGTAATATTTCATTCAGAATTGGGCAGATTCAAATGCTTGTGCTGTTTAATATTTGTAAACACATGGAATTTTGATTTTGTCATTTTTTATTTTTGTAAAAAAAAAATCGCAGTGCAGTGACTCCCCAGTAGATGGCGCCTAGGGCTTTTAAGCAGGGATTCTCTTTTAAAGAAATATTTTCCCATTTCAGTGCTACAAAATCTGTTTTTTATTTATTTATTTCAACAGTCGCTTACAGGACACAATTATATATGCTGGAAAAAAAAGACAAAGAAACCAGATAAAGGAAAAGCAATTACATGACAATGCATTTATAAACATACACAAGGGTAGTATTAATATACATTGAGGTAGAGTATATTCAGTATTTAACTGCTGACCTGAAAAACAAATTCGAACATTAGCAAAAGTTGGCATAGATCTTTTTGTAATAACATAACAAGTTATCATTCTTTTTCTGATTGACACATTCTAGGGATTTGAGTACAGTCAATTTCCTTCAAGACAAGTAGGAAGCATAGAGCAGAATTTGACAAAAATAATGATAATGATGAATAAAAAAAGTCAAGTTATTGACATATTCCAAGTGAATATTGGGTGCATTTTCAAAGTAACCAATGATATCTTTAAGACTGAAGGTGTAAGTAACCTGGATGGTATTAAACTAAGCCAAAAGCTCTGGGTCATTGTACCATAAAAAAAAAACGGTGTGTGATAGTTTCATCTGAGTAGCTGCAAAAAGTGCAGACATTATCTATAAGCATGAATTTAGAAATTAAAGATTTTATTGGATATATGTTGTGTAAGATCCTAATATTATGAAGCATTGTTTTAAATCTATTGACATAAAACAGAGTGAAAAGCTTATAATCAATTGTTACGAAAGTGATGAGTCGCCAATTATCTATTATTAACAGGTCCTTGTCCAGTTTAGGAGTAAGAGAAATAATTCTGTTTCATCGTGGCTGTCACCTTTCCCTGACTGATGCATTCCAGATACATAATGAAGAAAGGTTTTTATCCCAAAAGAGAGCATAAAATTCAGCGGATAAGCCATCAATGCCCAGGGTCTTTCCTTTTTTTCATTGAGTGAATCCTTGATCTTAGATATATTCAAGCCAAAATTACAAATGGATTGGAAATCTCTTCCCACTTGTAATATGTGTAATTTTATCTATCAAATTGTCAGAATATGCTAGAAATTCGACGTATACAGTTCACTACAAAAAGTTGCCACAGAATTAGAAATCATTTTAGGATCTGTGCACTGGGCCCCTTCAAAATTTAGAGCACTGAGTGATTTTCTTTTCCTATGTTTTGATTTTCTAGAGCAGAAAAGTAACTGGAGTTTCTCTCACTGTCCCCCATCCATTTAGCTCTAGATCTTATGCACCTATGGCCCAAGTAAACTTGATCCAATTATAAGTGCAGTTCTTTAAATTCAACCTCCTCTTCATCCGAATTACTTCTATTCATTAAATAATTGATTCTATCTAACAGTTGGGACTCCTTTTCAAGCTTGGACCTCTTCAAGTCTTTATTTCTTCTGATAGTAATTTATAGTAATTTATTAATCTTTGTACTTAAAATATTCCCATTTAACCTTATAATTTCCTTGTGCATCACTGTTAAATCTTTTTTTAAAATATTCTTTTTGTGCTAACACTGAAACTGTCATCATTTACCAAAATGTTACTAAATTTCTAGTAACCATGACTTCTGGAATCCTCCCACATACCATTTAATTTGTAAATAAATTTTCTTGTGTTCTGAAAATTTAACACGTGAATGATTAATTTAACAAGACAAAGTGCTGAAGTAGATATTAAGAATAGATTGATCCTGTATTATAAGGACAAAGTCACATTGGACCACATGAAATCATTGGTATAGTTATTAAAGAAATGCCATACATCAGTCAGGGAGAGATCAGAGCACAAGGAAATTGATCCTGGATTAACACTAGGAGGAAATCTATCCAATGTGCTGTCAACACTCATTAAAATCACCACCCAAAATTATAAGAGTCAGAATATTTAGTAGCTGAAATGATGAAATTGTCCCCCTGAACAGCCGACTTTCTGTGAGTGTCGGTCTCCCTGAGTGATCATGATGAAATATGAGAAACGAGAACCTTATTAACAGGTCGAGAGTTATGTCCATAAACACTGCAGATAATAAACAGAGAATTATCCTGCTTGACTGCAATAACAATCCACCTTCCAGCTTCAGATGACACTATCTCTAGCAGCTCTCCTTATAAGGGGAGCAGAATAATGGAGCTCCTGCAGAATGGTTGGTCCCATGACAGAAATAAATAGAATTACCCCACTGCCTTTTCCAAAACAGCAAATCAGACTCATTTCAATGTGTTTCTTGTAGGAAATTAAAACCAGCCCTGCTGATTTTGTAAAACATAAAATCGCTTTCCTCTTAACAAAGTCCCTCTTTCCTCTTACATTTAGCAATCTAAAGGACAATGTACTAAATTTGAACTCTATAGCACCACCATATACAAACACACAGTGAAAATAGTAACTAAGATCTGATGGGACCATAGGGTCCTGTAATCATTCTTCAAAATACTTAGTAGGGTTCATAATTGGGTCTGCAACATCTAAGTTACACATCAATTAAATATAATGTTAATTTACCTCATTATAATCATATCTTTTGCCATCAGTGATGGCAGATGTCAGAAAGTTGCCTTCTTGCCTGCTTCTCTGGCCTGTTTAACCACAGACCACAACATCTCTCTTGCAGCTCGGTTTTCAGGGGACAGAACCTCTGTCAACCGCAACCAATTAGACCTGTTGTCTAATAGATACCTGCAACTTCTAGAAGCCTCCCAAATATGAGCTTGATGATGTCGGAGCGCAAAGAGGATGATGATGGACCTGGGGGGATCCGTCCATCCTTTTCAGTCCCAGTCGATGAGGAATATCAATGCCATCTTTCAAACATTCTGAAACAGCAGGACCCACCTTACCAAGACAATCGATCACTGGACTTATAATATCCTCTCCATCATATTCTGTCTGTCCATTCAGCTTTAAACCCCATCTATAGTTATATTAGTTGCAATCACCCAACCTCAATTTTAAAAGATTCGTTCTCCTTATTCAGCAGGTGAATTTGACGATCCATGTGTTATTTTTTCATTAATGAAGTTTATTTCTTTAACCAAATGCTGAACTGTAGCTGATAACTCTCCAACCTGTTTGAACGTCATTCCTGTTATTTTTTCTGTTCCCTGACTTTTTCTGTATGTCTCATTGTGTTTGTGAGAGAGATCGTTATATAGCCCTCCCCTTACTAATCGTCAGGTTTAACATTTTAGTTTTAGGCTTCTGCGGAGTCCTGCGGAGAGGCATAGACCAAAGCACGGATGCAGGAGTATCCACATCAGATCAGGCAATACTAATAAGAGAAGTGGTCTCCATTCTGATACATCAGAATAATCGCTAACGTTAGCGTTAGTGTTAAGTGTGTCTGCTCCGTTCATTATTTTAAAATTCTTTTGTTTTCTTTTTTCCCATGAATAATTACATTGCAGTGCCAATGATTTTTCACCTGTGTTTTCTTGATAAATTAAGCCCTAACACCCAGCTGTCCTGCCACACAACCTCGAAACTTCCTGAAGAAGTTTCACCTACATACTCCGTTTGCCATCTTGACGACCTTCCTACAAAATCATCAAATGAGCAAAATTCCCCTTGTTCCATCTTCAGGAGCTCATTTATTATGAGGAGGGAGCACGTCTCAGTTCATTAGGCCTCTGTGCCTGTGATCAGAAGGTTGCTGGTTCATGCCCCATCTCTGGAGTATGGTTGCATCTCCATTGTGTCTTTAACGACCCCCGTCCCACCAAAAAATGCTCCAGGACACTAGATAAGTGACCTGACTCAAAATCTAGATACACTGAAATTCATTCTAACTGGTATGCATGTGTGTGCCTCAAAGGAGAGCAGGATGGGATGTGTGAAAAGAAGCATTGCAATGTACCTGTACTTGGGCAAATGGCAAATAAAGCCTCACTTCATAATAGGATGGCTGCAAAAACCGGAAAGTACCACATTGTTCACAGATTGAATTAGGGATCAGATACCAAGGTAAGTCAGTATTAGGTGTATTTCCTTACTCAGTTTAATAGTGTAGTCCCTTTAATTCTTTAGTCATCAATTTTATATATGTATATGCATGTATACACTCACCTAAAGGATTATTAGGAACACCATACTAATACGGTGTTTGACCCCCTTTCGCCTTCAGAACT
>JAAGVU020000123.1:9825550-9836446 GCA_011763525.2 Mormyrus iriodes | reverse complement strand
GGTTGATTAGATAATTGCATTAATGAGAAATTGAACAGGTGTTCCTAATAATCCTTTAGGTGAGTGTATGTGTATATGTACACACACACACACAGACAGTATGTTGTCTTATAACGCATGTTTTTTGAAATTTGTTCCAGGGTTGGCATCATCGGGGGGAGGGGCATTCTTGGGCTATGCCCCCGCCAAATGAGCCATTGTGCCCCTGCCCCCAGATGCCACCCACCAAGGACACCATCTAAGGAATTCATTGTAAAACAAATAAGCCTGTTCTCTCCTAGAGGCGTGGCTAAGGATCGTCTGCTTACCCAACACCCCCAACCGCCTCCCCCAGCCGCATTTGTTTATCTATGATTTCTTCTGTGAGAAAGACCAGGGGCCTGTATCATGAAGCAAGATTTGTTGGTTATCTAAATAACTTATCAGATTTAAGGTACCTCTGTTTAAAAGGACTTTGCCTCCTATCACTTACATTTTGCCCAGACTACCTTAAATCCGACAAGTTATCCGGTTAAGCAAGAAATCCGGTTTCATAACACAGGGCCCAGGTGAATGCAGCAGACAGCACCCAGCTGCATGGACGCGGGTAGGAGCACATGGAAAGCACACACCTGAAACAGCCAGCTACTGCATCAGTTCACCGTGTGTTATCCTACAAGTATTTGTTTTGTTATTCTTTTCTATTTATTAGCTATTTTTTCTTTTAACACTATGCTAACTCTTTTCAGGCTCCTGTCTTTTGGTGTGTAACTTAGTTTTTGAGTGTTTCACACCAAATCCCCTTTCTTCCCATAATTCTTGTTGTTTCCATAGCAGAAATTTTCTTAACATTGCTTATGGTCTTTCAGGAACAATTGCATTATAGTACGATATACTCTGATATTAATACTGCCTAAACTGCGAAGTGATTTTATGGAGATGGATGATCTACCCATTACTGGGGGACCTGCGAGCAGAATGTGCCAGAAAGCAAATGTAAAATTTACCTGCAAGAAACAAGTTATTAGTCAGGATAAAGAGATCTTAAAAGAAAATACTGTTTAACAATATCGTACAAAAATCACTACACTAGCAACTTGGAATTACATTACATCTGATTGAGTATTTTGTAATATTCAGTTTGTCTTAGTTTTTTTCCATGCCGGTAATTAAGGAAGCATTTTAGAAAATAAATGATCCAGGTTTATATAATAAGCAACGTGATTTGCTTTAAAAAGTCAAGGTGATATTGGATGAGGTCAAGATAAACAACTGTCCCCTTGAACAGCAGATTTTCTATGAATGTCAGTCTCCCTGATTGATCATGAAAACAGTCAGCTGTCTTTCTGTCTGAAACAAAAGCAAGTCACTGCCTGAAATGCTCCTACCCAGCGCTCAGGAGCAGCTTTTCCACTGTCAGGTATGGAGGGGTTGCTCTCATCACTGCCCTGACTGTTTGTAGTATAAATGGGGAAAACGTGCTTTGACAGTCTACAGGAGACTAAGTACACACGGCCCCTGCCAGCTTGTACAAAAATGCTCACCTAGATAGAGACGTAAATAAATCTTTCGGAAATGATTTTTAAAAAGTTGTAATGACCGTGGATTGGAGAGCAGGGCAGCTTGGAGCCTGTTCTGACAAGTGGATGCGACAAAACCTTGACCAGTGTGACCTAACAGCTCTTGGGAAAGGTCACTGTTCAGATATGTGCAACGTGGAAACTAATCATCTATATGAAAACAGCAAACGATATTGAGTAGCTTCTCAAGTGGACGTTTTCATGGGCTATAAAGGTCATCTGTGAAACGAAATTGGAGATGATTAGGATACTAATCCATCACAAGGCTCTCATTTACTGATAAAATAATACACATATATGAAGCCTTGTGTCCAGCCCCCCTGTTTTGTATAATCCTGTTTTTTGCACTGCATGTTCTATGAAAACCCTCCCCTTGTCGTCATTGGCTGTTTGAATGTCACATCATGGTCCTGGGGTAAACCGTTCCATGCCACCATATACTTGTATATGTATATGACAATAAAGCCCACTTTTCATCATCAACAGCAACGTTGTTGAGGCTGTTAGCATCACCATTGCGCTGAAAATATCCCAAGAACAGCTTGGCTTCAGAAAATGGCTCTCGCTCCATAACAGTGCTAGGAAGTATGTGCACAGCATGTGCAAACGGGAAAGCTACCCACTCCCACATCATCCTCAATCCAAGAACCTTGCTGGGTGGGTCACCAGTTCACTCAGCAAATAATGGCTCCCATCAGGAAGTACTAGTCTGTGACAGAACACAAGCAAATCCCTGCTCCAGTACACATCCAAGGCAGCAAGAGAGTTTATGCAAGGTGTTGCATAAAGGTCGCTTTGCAGTGAAGTACCGTTACAGCATGATTTGCCGTTTGTCTGGATATTTTAATTATAGCATGGCTAGAAGCAACTGATCTCAATGACAAAATGCTCATTTTTGTAGAGCTGAACTGATAGAATAAAATTGTCTCCCCCTTGGTATCTACCCCATAAACATACCTTTTTCACCAAAACAATTCAGCCAGAACAGTTGAACAGAGGGATGACAGCATCAGATGACTTTCTTGAAGGCCCAAATGGACTTGTCAGGCTGCTTACTGGCAGGCAGCACTGTAGGCTTTCAGCACAGTGGCTACACTGTGAGGAGCACAAAGCCTGGCATTGTTTCAGCAGTGGGCTCAGCTACAGGCTCCCTGTCCCAAACTGGTTCACACCGGTCAGTCAGGACTGGTGGGGCTCACTTTGCCTTTGTGCCATTTCAATAATGGTCCAACAGAGGAGAGAGCTGCCTAAAACAGTGATGCTTCACACAGCCTTGTGGTGCCTCTGGTATGCACAGAGGAGCAGAACATTCACATGAAAGGTCACTTTGCGGGCTAGGCAGGTTACTCACCTTATCAACATACCCAGGCTGAAAAATAACTTTCAAGTGGCAGATGTCAGCTTTGCGCCATGGCACACAGAATTCTGTGTAAAGTGCAAAATACCAACATTCCCTGCACTGATACCAGGGAAGGCACACATTCCTCTATGGAAGAGAAGGTTGCCAAGCACAGTGTGCTTTTATTAATCTAATGAGCAGCATTAGCAGGGGCTGTGCGCCTGTTCAGTCATGCAGGGCAGCAGCTGACCGGGACACCATGCAGCAGCTATTTATACCTGTTTAAGTGCTCAAGCCACCACAATGATTCAGGTGCCCTGTATTCTGAAGCATTACATAACCTGCATCAGTCTGAACCCGCTGTGATTAACAGCAGAGACTCATAAAATGTTCCATGGGAACTGTGGTATAACCTTCCCATCAGTAAAATGAATCATATGGCCCCCAAACACAGGATCTAAATTTAAGACAACACATCATTGTTAGTTTACCTGGAAACACCTTAACTGGGCTTGTACATTAGGAACCTGTTCACACACAGGGATAGTCAGGCAGGCTGCAATGTCACTTTATTTCAAGTGAGAAATGGGAGGGGTTACACAAGCTCATCGCCTGTTGCACGATTACATGTAATGTTGCTCAGACAGCCGATTAAACAAAAAGCCAAAACATCTGAACAAAAAAGCAGCCCATTGCTACCAAAATGAAAATGAAAAAAAAAAAAAAAAGAAAAAAAAAGAGAGGCGCCTCCGTCGCCTAGCAGCAGCCTGCAGAACTGCGGCTCACGAGGGTGGGGGGGCCCCCCCTGCGTCCGCACCGCCCACCTCGCTGCCCTCACTCAGCTGCCTCTTCATCACCATCTCCCGAGCAACACAGGTCACCTGCCCATTGGTCCCACTGGTCACGCCCACCCTGTGGGAGAGAGCAGCACAAGTTAGCATTAATGTAAACTGAACAAGCTAACTAATGAACAATGGATGGATTTTGATCCCATAAGGAAATTCTGGAAATTAATGCAGTCAGGACCAAACACTTGCCACTAGGCCGAGAAGAGATGCGTGGGAACTCACTTTTGCTGGGACTCAGCCTGGGTGATCATACCAGGCTGATTATGTTTCCCAAAGAAGAAAGTGGACCACCAGTGGCCAGAATCCTGCCGGGGAAGACCTGAGGGAACATAGACATGATTCATTTAGGTCCAGGACAAGAAATCATGGGCTTCTCTGAAGCCTGCCAAAAGCTTTGAGGACTACAAGGAAAAGATGCAAGGAACAAACATGTCTGATCCCAGAGGGACTAACAGTCACCTACAGACAGTTTACAGACAGCGGGAAGTGTGAATGCACCCAGCATCCCCTGCCCTCCCACAGCAGAGTCGTGTGAGGATGCCCCTGACACGGTACCTGGGTGGTGTGGGATGAGCTCCCCAGAGGACTCCAAGCTACCACAGGAGCTGCTGCTGGAGGTGGAACCAATGCGCCCTGCAAGAGCAGCACAATGTCACAGGGCAGCTCCCGGCCAGGCTCTGACCCAAACAAGGGAATCTGTCCAGCGGGGCAACCGCTGCAGCTCATAGACATCTCAATCTATAGCCTTCAGTTACAAATTTGACTTAAGCATTACTGCCCTTCTACCACAAAGCCAGCAGCTAAACATGAGGGCTGTTGACAGCACCTGCAGTCCTGGGCATAGTCTTTATAATATGTATGAGCACAAATACAGCAAGAGCAAATGGATGCCCTTATTGTAACAAGATGCCTTTGAGAAGGGTGGTGTACACTGTAAACATGGTGCATACCAAGTGCTGTTACCATATCTGTAAATACCAGATGAGCGAGATTAGCACCACCACACCAGTGCGCTCAGGGTCTCCCACTGAGCCTCGACTAATGCCTTCACATGCAGCTGTGAGCTAAGGACTCACTGCGGTAGTAGTCATGGGCGGCCACAAGGGAGCCACTGGATGGGATGGCTGCCATTCCTCTAGCCTTGTGTGCGCAGTGATGGAAACCCTGAAGAGAAAACAGTAGAGGGTAAGGGTGTGAGACACAGTAACGCAGAAAACCAGGGGCCCTGAGGCACTGCGCAGACAAGCTGGAATAAAGCGGTTCATACACTGCTCAGTGTCCTCCCACACCACTGAGAGCCAGCCACCCACCCCCACAATGCTGTGGCCAGCAACCCCCAGGATCCATCACTCCATGTGGAGTGAAACACCCACACCAAGGTGGCTGACGCTGAATCAGATGTGGGGGTATGTAACGCCATCTAATCTATACTAGACATGCAGAAGACAGGCTGACCCAGCACCACACTGTTAAGATACCAGACTTGCCATTTGTGCAGATGTATACTACAGTTCTTTGGTGTTCACAAACCCAGTCTTGCTGTCCATGAAACACTCAACTTTAGAGTCAGAGAACAGGGACAGCCAGCACCCCTGCAGCAGTTGTCAGGGTTAAGGGCCTTGAACTAGGGTGCAGCAGTGATATGATTATTCTACCAGCCACAGGATTTAAACCATTCAGGTATGGGCACAAGTCCCAAACCCACTGAGCAACACACCACCAGGGACATTTGGGAAACTTGAACCGCAGCATAAAGGCCTCGCCTCGCCTGAGCGAAGCCCTGATAGAAACAAAACCTAAGAGGCAGAAAATGGAGCCTCGGCTAGACTACCAACGCTGCAGCTACACAAAGCAAACGGATTTAACGACTGTAAGCCTTTAGCTGTAGATGCTGCATGGCAGAGGTGTCACGGTGGTCACGCATGGTTAATACCAGTGCTAATAAATGCGAATACCAGACTCCTCTTTAATTACTGCCAGAGGACAATGTGGGACAGTGCATGGTGCGACAGAACGACAGCCATTTCAAGAGACCTCCTTCACTCGGACACTCTGCACAAAAACAAATAGCAAATGTAGCTCTGAAAAGGGGATTACATGAGGCGCTGAGAACGCAGCGTGGATACAGCGGGATTACGGACGGATCGCCGCATCTTGACAGCCACCAGTCCAAATCGACAGGCACCCCGCAGGGAACCTGGCTCAAAACTCACTTCCCCAAAACGGATAGTACCACGGAAAACGAAGGAAGGCGAGCGAAATCTGATCTTTTTTTGACCGATATGTACGTTTCTGCGCCGTTCGCCATTTTACATCCATCCCCCATACATACACGTAAACAACTTTGTCCTTCCAACGGACAGACTCACCTTTTCGACGTCTGCCGATGTTAAAACAGCACCAAAAGCAGCTCAAGGTGTCTGTTGGCAAGGCTCAGAGGAGGAAACGCTAGGCGACGGGGCCCATTTGTAATTAAAAATTTGGGTAAAACCCTCGACAACCGTCGTACTGCTCAGCTGTGACAAACCTTCTACAGGAACAATGACGGGGGTATTTATACTTCGAGGTGACGTTATGCACTCAGGACACGTGATCGGCCTTGGAGCGAGCGCCTCTCTGGACAAGACAAAGGCTTTTTTGGCAGCGCGGTGGGGAGGGGGGTGGTGTTGAAGGCAGCTCGCGGCAAACAAACAAACAAACGCAGAGCCCATAACATGTACGAATGTCTTAGCCAAAGTGAAAAACACCCTTTAAAATCATTATTTGATATGATTAAAAATCCAGATGCAAATTTTCAGCCAACATGAAGCGGTTAACCAAGGTCCCCATCCATCTATCTCCTATCTCATTTAGGTCAAAATCGCTAGAACTTGTCCAAGACACTGTAGGGCACAAATCTGTGATACACCACAAATTCAAAAAATATTTAAAAAAAGAATCAAAATTGGCCATTGTGCTGTAAATATTGTGTTATTACGACGAGCTGTTTGACAGTATGTTACAGCCGGTCTACAAACTGAGAATATAAGGATATATTAGGCAAGTGACGAGTTCAAACAGAAATCCCGATACAAGGTATAGGTTTAGTTTCAGCATTGGTAATAAAATCTAATGTGCTAAAATCAGCTCCGGTCCCCCTAACCCACCTACTTAGTTTAATAGCTTAAAAGCAATAGGCGTTCATACTAGTATTATTGTTCAGTTTTCCTATAACATCTACTAAAT
This sequence comes from Mormyrus iriodes, assembly GCA_011763525.2. Lineage (NCBI taxonomy): Eukaryota > Metazoa > Chordata > Actinopteri > Osteoglossiformes > Mormyridae > Mormyrus > Mormyrus iriodes. Next base: position 9,829,475 of record JAAGVU020000123.1, on the reverse strand, counting down.
AAATACAGTAAATGCGGATGTAATGCAAGATGTATCATACACAGTACTAAACCGATAAATCAGATGGTAGGGTCTACGCGAGCGGAGGCTGACACAGGTCCCGGAACACATCCAAAACATGATGCTGAAAAATTGCTATGTATTTGTAAAAATTAATCTAAACCAATACAAGTCGTGAAAAGTGATATGTACATTAAAATAATACTTATTTGATGTTATCGTTTTTGACCGGAGAGCTGCCGGATCGGCAAAGGTGCTGGAATGCAGACAGTCAGAAAAAGAGGTCCCAGAACGCGTTCCGGCACAAATGAAGAACTGACCATACAGCGATATAGTAAAAGATACTTCCCTGACCGGGAATCGAACCCGGGCCGCGGCGGTGAGAGCGCCGAATCCTAACCACTAGACCACCAGGGAGAGGTACTACAAGGTTTCAGTAGTACCTTACAAGTTAAATATTAACGGAAGAATACATAAGACACACAACACAGTTATTGGCTCTTTAGTGTTTAAGGGATTACGCAAAAACGCAAAAACATCTAAAGGAAAGCTTTATTTATATGCCGAAATAAACAAATGACAATTTAACAAATTCCTTCCAAAACGCAAACGTTTCCCTTAGTTCCACTCAATAATCCGCCGTATCTGCTTTCATGGCATTGGAAAAGACAAAATTATGTTCCGTTTCAATGTTTTACTATATATTCACCCACCACCATGTATTACGCACCTCTAAGCATCATATTTATTGTTCTGGCACAATCTAGTAAACATTATGTGAAATGTGGCAGACCTCTGGGGATGGTAGCATACTGTAAAGAGGTATATACTGACAGCAGGCTTTAAGCTATGGCATCCGATCCTACAAATCCTTATAGCTCCAGCGGGACCGTCCGCGTAAATGGCAGTTGCTAACTTAAAACGGAAGGAAACAAAATGCAGCAAAACAGTCAAATCCTAAATTGACAATGAGAGTTCATCTTTAGTGAAACTGACCTGGAAACCTAACAAATAGCAACAGTTTTTAAGTCTCTGTGAGTATACTGACAGGTGTCTTGAAAGCCCCACACCTCCCCGACTGACACAGCACAGACATGTAAGAGGCATGGCTACAATGGTGGTGTAAATGCAAGGCACAGAAAGCAAGCTACAGAGAATAAAACCTACGCAAGTAACCTTCTCCATCTGTTCAAGAAAAAAAAGATTAAAAAAACCTTGACTGCAAAAGTTTTTTTTGCTCAAAAAGAAAATGTATGGTACACTTTTCAGAAACTGCCTTGCCCCCCCCCCCTTACATTTATTTTTTCCAACACTGAACCTGACAATTATAAGGCAACATTTGAGTACGGACCCCACATTCACCTGGGTACAGCATGGTTTCACATTCTGATCGGTAGAGTCAGAGGCCTGAGGAAAATGCTGGAAAAAGCAGAGCGAGCACTGAGCTATTGCATGGACGTGATTCCATTTCCTTTGGGCTTTTGGCTACTTTCAGGATGCAGGACATTGTTTCCATTTGGTAGTGTTTTCTCCTGCCAGTCACCCAAGATAGCAGCTGGCAACATTGTTTAGATACACACTATTCATATCTGAATAGAAAAGGGGAGCCAAGCAGTGTAAAATAGTTTAGAATACAAAAAGGTGTCATGTGTTCACAGCTTGCAGTGCCCAGTGATAATGTGAAGCTTGTTTGGGTATGTGCACGGGGGGGGGGGGGTATCAGATGGGCTTTAGCAGGGTGGGGTGACGAGTGTGTGTGTGTGGGGGAGGGGGGGGTCTCCAGGTGAGGGGCCATCGATACTCCAGTAATGGCACAGGATCCTGGCCACGTTGCTGGGGAGGGTGGGCGCTGGCAGCAGCATTGGCTGGATCATCAGGGGAAGCTGTCCTGGGGATCCCCCTTCTCAATGGGAGAAGTGGCTCCACCACCATTCATGGCTCCTCCAGCTACCTTTTGCTGAAGGGGTGGGAGTAATAGTCAAGTCAGGGACGTCAAAGATGGACATCTCCAAGGAGAGGTACTTTTTGGAGTCTCCAACAGTGAAAAAACATGGTTCCTTATATAGTAAGGTCTCTCAAAGTGACAATATGAATAACTGGACCATAGTAAAACTGCAGACACGTTACAGTGAGTTATGCTCTTTCAACTGAACCTGTTTATGAGGTGGTATATGAAGAACAGAATGACACTACATAGTCTATGGGGTGGGTTTCTGAAGGTCATCCTCCCCCACAACCTTACCTTCATGCTCTCCATTCGGTCTTCGAAGGACCTGAACGTGGGGGAGTTCCTGCAGGATAACAATGCAAAAAGGTTTAGTTGTGTCAATGGACAACAAGCGATGGACTGCATCCTGCTGGATGCGGTGGGGTTTCTTCTAAAGACTCATTTGTGTCCTGGGGAGGGGGAATGGAACAGCTAAAACAACTGAAGGAACGTTCTGGATAATGGCATGCAAAGAACGTGTCAGAACGGGCAGACGGCTCACCTCATTGCAGGCATACTTATCGAGTGGCGAATGGAGTAGTTGCCACTTTGAGAGCAATAAGGAAACAGAGAGGGTAACAGGTTAAGGCAGGGAAGGTGCTCAGGACGAGGCCACAAGAGCAGGTGAAAGCGGCAGAAGGCAGGTCCATGGGCAGACACTAAGCACTGAACCCTGAACCACATGGCAGACCTCGCACTTGTTACAGCACCTGACAGAGTGTAAAGGCCGCTTCACACCAAGAATAAATTCACCATTTTCCTCACATTTTTATAATTGGGTGTATCTAGTATTTTCTCCTTTTTCTTTTCACTAGTTTGCTCAAAGAACACAGACATGGCTGCTAGTGCTTATCGCTAGTTTGACCGTTTCCTTTGGTAGGCAAACTTTTCTCAAATCATTTGCAAAAATTCTGCATCTTGCTTGATGTGAAAATTGGCATCCATTTTAAATTCATGTGGTTTTTTGTGTCGCATTTGGTGTGAAACGGCCGTATCGCAGAGTCTGAGGTCATGTGATCAGAGCTGGAACAGCCCGAAGTGCACATTTTACAGCAGAATGGGGTAACAACAAAACCTTAGAGAGCTTAAGAGGTTAACCTTCCCTAACAGAAAAGAGCAAAACTAAATAATACAGTATAATCCTCATCATCATAATATGACGGCTCTTGTCTTACCCAAATGACTGTGAAAAAAGCAGAGCTCTGTTTAACCCAGAGGACGCGATAAAAAAAAACGAAAGATTAAAAAACTATGGTAAGCAAAAGCGAAACAAGGCCAGACTATAAAGGAAGATGGGCGACGGGCGTAGCGCTACAGCCAGGCAAACGTGCCCCCCCCACATGTGGAGGTGGGGATGAGCAGGGGCCGGGCGCCACAGCAGAAGGGGGTTAGCAGCGACCAGTGGCATAATGGTGTCTTGGTAGGTGGGTATACGGTTATACCATATAATCTGCATGTCTATGACTGATGCATATTTCTGACAATATTTAGGTGAGTACCTGCATATACCCACCACTACGCCTCTGGCAGCGACTCATAGAAACAACCCCCATGACATAATGACTGACATCACAAACATGCTGACTGACTAATGAAATCCATACTATAAGTGCATACAGTTCACCCTTCATGGTGAGGAAAATCCAAAGGCGAGAGACACAATGCTGTTTTAACCCCAGCAAGGCTCTGACGCACTCCTACTCGGACATAAAGGACGTCAGCAGGGAGTCGCTGCCATCGCAAAAATACATTGATACTCCTAATGATGACCATGCAGCATCTACATGGACTATATGCGACAGGAGAGCTGGGCGATATGAGAAAAAAAAAATCACGATAATTTTACCTGTATTGATCGATATCGATAACACTATGTAACAAATTTTTATTTTTATTTTGTTCCTGGGTACAAAGTGTGTTTTCCTAACCCGTTATGCC
>JAAGVU020000123.1:9805979-9823020 GCA_011763525.2 Mormyrus iriodes | reverse complement strand
AGTTATTAGTTATGTACTCCCCAAACGAGCTTGATGGGCCGAATGGCCTCCTCTCGTTTGTACATTTCTTATGTTCTTATGTTCTGCTGCATTACGTTCGAAACAGTCACGCTCGCTCATTGGAGCTGCTCCAGTCTGCACATACATTCCTCTGTGCCTGTCTGTGCCACAATAGCCTTCAGTGTTAATAGGCTATTACTCATGACTTGTAACCAATCAGATAGTGCTGTGGGCAGGACATTGTTTGTGACCACAGAGTGCTGACTACAGAGAAAGGCCGCTGCATAAGAGCCAAAGCAGCTCATTTTTAAATTAATTCATTTTTATGGCAATCAAAGAAAAGAAAAAAATAAGACGATCCTGATAAGCATAAAAATGCTGCATATCTGATCCAATAATCGACCAGGCTGATAATCCGTTGACCCCTACTGGTGCCCCAGGGCCGCTCACATGCTGGCTGCTGCTTCAAAGCTGATTAGAGAGGAAATGACATCACTGACTGTGCAAGGCCTCACTACAACGTGAGCGCCGTTAGAGGCGCAACACACGGCTGGGGAGGATCATCAGGTCCTAATCATTTAAGGCAGGCTTCCGACTGCAGCACGTCACCAATGTTCAGCCAGGGACTTTGAGCTGAATGTGTTACTGAGAAGTCCTCAATCAAAATAGTGCCGCAAAAGCTGAGGGAGGGGCAGCCAGGCTGTAGGCATGTAGCCATGGCAATACAATCCAAAATGGAAGCCTGAATAACAATGAAAGCAGCCATCTCCTATGTCACAGAAAGGCAGCCGCGGGACATGGAGACACTCGGCTGCTCTGTACAGCTGCTCCCACAAGTAACATGATCTCGTCATTTACAAATCCCTGCACACAAGCTAGAAATCGGCGGGAAAACATGAAAATGCACAAACTGGAATTTCAAATATTTTCTACTAGTATGACTTCTAAAATAAGCCTAGTAGCCTGTTTGACAATAAGGAGATAATTTATTGAATTTGGAAACTGTAAGTGTAGAGGTTCTTTCTGGTTGCCAAAGTCTGGCCATCACTGGAGAAACGCCCATGTAAACAGATGAAATGGCCAGACTTGGGAACTCGAGACGCCACCAGTAGACGGCCTGTGACGGGTTCAGGTTCTGCCGAACTGTCGATTCTGAGAGACACGTACAAACCCATGGTGCAATGCAGGTAAAACCGGGAGAAACGTGTCAAGAGAGATCACAGTGAAGATCAGAGTGCCGGTGCCTGGCAGCCGCAAGCTCAAAAGCTGCAATAAACAGCATGCTTGAGGTGCTGCCAGGCAGCCACAAGCTGAAAAGCTGCGATAAACAGCACACTAGGGGCGCTGCCAAGCACTCTGAGTGCAGCTACCTCACGAAGAGCCTTCAGCAGAACAAATCAAAGCAGATCATTTCTTAAGAGACTCAGAGGAAACAAGAAATCATCTGACGACGTGAAGCAGACGATGGTACAGAGGCTTAACCACAGGAAACCGCTCCACACATGAGACTCTACCAGGGCAAAGCTACTCAATACAGCTAAACCTACTGAGCAAAACTAAATGACAGATATCTAAAACCATATTTTAACAATCTACATTTCCTTCCAGAGACTACATACTGTGCTCTACAAGAGGTACAAACCAGTATGAAATGCCAAAACTGGCAAGTTCTAAATTTAAAGTTGAATGCCTGGTAGCGGCTCACCCACTTTGGACAGACACCAAAACCAGCCCAGACTTTTACAACGGCACTGAAGCTGTCGCAACACTAAGACCCTGCCCACATTCCACCTGCCCCATCAGCCAATCGGGGGCTGGCATAGCTGCCGGCCAGATGGCGTGTAACCAGGGCATTTGCTAGGGCAGGCTCTCTGGTAGGACAAGTGGGAGCAGCACACCGTAAAACTTGTGTCATTTTGCAGTGAAATGAGGAATACTAATGCAGCCAACTTACATTCCGCACTTAAACCTGACACCTTTCTCGCTAAAGACTACATCGCAATATTCTGACTTCAGCAGCAGACAGGAAATATAACCTTCTGATAAATATAACAACCCAAACCCATAAAACAGGGTAACATACGACCCCTTTTGAGACTGGTGAAACAGCATGATTGGCAGTCCAGGGATGGAGCATTTCAGGGGCCCAGGGCCAGAAAAGGGCAGAGGGACTGACAGCAGGTCGAGTCCATTGAGCGAGCTGGCTTCATGCCAGGCCGGATCACAGGGTCAGGGCGTAAATAATGAACATGACGACAGGGCGCTGTGATCACTCAACAGGCCGAAATGCAGGGTGACAGCATAAATGACCAACATGATGACCGCAAAAGCGGACAGGGCACTGCGATCACTCAGTGACAGGCCGGAGCGCAGGGTGAGGGTGTAAATAAACATGACAACCACAAAAGCAGACAAGGCACTGCGATCACTCAGACCGGGGAGGAGGAACAAAGGCACTCACAGGTCAGAGGTGGTCACCTTCTCGTTCCACTCTCCAAGCTTCTCTGTCGTCCTCACATAGCTGCAAAGAGGCATGAAACACAGACACCAGGTAAGTCTGGCTATTTCCTGATTCCTCCTAAAACTCCTAAAAGCTATGGGAAAACCTTAGAAGCCCTGCTTTCACTGTCTGTACCCCAGTGGCCCAGCGGACCGGCACAGGCCGCAAACACAGACGCACTGGCTCAGGCATCCTGCAGCTGTCTTCTACAGTCAGACAGCCATCAAATCAGTGATGGACACCAGTGAATGAACCTAGTTATCAGAGTTGCTTTTTTAAAATCGGCAGTTAAACGGTCGCTCTGCACGGATCTTGTGCCTTTCACCCCCAAGCGGCGGCGCCCCCCCCTCACGCGGTGGAGGTCTGCATGTCCTGCCAGCCACGACTCAAGTTCTGCCGCAGCTCCTCCAGCGGCGTGAGGCCCAGCCTCCGCTTCAGCTCCCCCGCGTGCCGCTCCTTGGCGCACAGTACCTGCCGCAGGGTCAAGATCTCCTCTTCCACCTGCAGAAGCACGAGGCACAGTCACAGAGAAGCTGCGGAAAAATCTAAATGCCTGCTAAGTGCGGATGTATATATGGTACACGAGTGCAGCGTCCCTTTGTTTATATAGCCTTTATGTTACTGTAAGCTGACCTACAACAGCACACAACACATGTCCCCCTAGATGGGGGGGCATGATGCTGGATGGGGGCCCTGTGATGTGGGACAGTACCTTGCTGAGCTCCAGTTTCAGCTCCTCCTGCTCCTCTTCACTCAGACTGGGGGGCAGGCTGCCCTCAGCTGTGTTGACAGGGCCCTCCTCAGGCAGCTCCACTGCAGCATTTGCAAGCGGGCCCTTGTTGGGAGAGTTCAGGTTGATGTCTGGAGCAGAAAGTGAGAGCAAATGTGAGGAAGGCATGCATGAGTCACCGTGTACAGACGGGCTCCACCTTTCCTTCGGCCGCCATCGCGGGCATTTCCTCAAACAGGAGGCTGAGCAGCGTCGTAACGGGCAAACAGTAAAGCGCTGCCGTCACACACAGCTATATATACACATATAAAGTGTATCATACTGCATACATAGGTACCGATTCCTACAGAAAGGTTAAAGCGACACATCGTCGGACGAAATACAACGCGCAGAAAGGCGGCGGCCTCTATCCTGCAAACACATATCTGCCAAAACGAGCCGCGGAGCAGGGCGACAAGCAGCCGGACAGCAGCCCAACGGGGCCGCGCTAACCAGATAAGCACCACCATGTCAGGAAACAAACCGCGGGAACACGACGGCAGCCCCGGGCGCGTTTTTAGCTTTAAAAAAGTAAAGGGAAAGCAATAAAGAAAAAGACGCTCCGTGCCGCCGCGCGGAGCCCGTGTTTACCTTGCCCCGCGGTGTCCATGGCTGCAGGTGGGTGAATACCGACGCGTCGACGCTGCTTTAATACCTACAGGAAGCAGAGGGTATAACGCGCTTTCTACTTATTATTAATGACCAACGGCGAGAAAGTGACAGTAAGAAACTGTGCTCCACCGGAACAACAAGCTGTCCGCTGCCCGGCGCTCCGTCACTCGGCTCGGTGCGCGAGGCTCTACGGGCGGCGTCCTTCCGGCGCGGGCGTGACGTGGCGGAGCCCGTCCACAAATAGCATCATCATCATAATATTATTATTATTATTATTATTATTATTATTATTATTATTATTAACAAAGAAGTTTAATCCTGAGATAATACTTAACCAACTACAGTTAATGGGCGTGTCACCATCTTCAACCTGAGTGGCACTATGTCTCCTTTTCCTGACCTATTAGCCGTTTTCGGTCAAATGCATTATATTTTACGTTTAAATGTCTGGTTAAAATTATACAAGGTTAACCTCATTTTTGGTCAGGTTTTACGTACTGAGTATAATAATAATTAATTAAAATTAAGCTTTTGGTTCACAATTCTATCCCCACGGGATATTAATAGGACATTTAATTTATTCTAAACAATAACTGAACTAATTACGTTTACTATAATCCAGAGCACGTACTGCAGGATACTTCGGTCAAGCTCGTCACAACACCTGAACCTACGCACACATTGGCAAATAAGGGCAGCTTAAGGGTGCTGTGGGGGGCACTGTTCCCTCATACCTCTAGGATTGTAGGCTCTAGTCAGACACATGCAGTAAGGTGTTTCGAAATTACCTGAGTGTTTGCCCGGTGGCAGTGTCTTCTCTGCCGTGTACTCACTGCAGCCCTGTGCAAGAAAAGTTCTTATGGTGGATGGATAGATGGATGGAATATTGTTTTTAAAAACCTTGCACATTTAAAACAGGGCCTGCCATTCTGCAGGACTGACATAGATCCATCCTATCACATGCAATCTGGTGAAGGACATCATCACATGTTACTCAATATCCCACATATGGTGGCAGGTTCAGATTCTGCAAGCTAGATCATTTTCCAACACATAATCAATCAGTATCATTTATCAGAGATAAGTAAAGCTCACTGGGGTGTAATTGATATACTTTACACCCTGGTCACATGACTGTGGAAACCACTGCTTTCTTTGTATTTGGCATTAAGCCTTTATCCTAGTTTCATTATTGGGTGTGTCTACTAAGCAAATAAATATAAAATAACAAAAAAATTTGTAGCAGGCCTTGGGGCAATGAAAATGCATTCGAGGCAGACTCCGGTTATCAGTGTGGAGCAGTTTGTTTTCTCAATCATATGACGACATAAACCACATCTGGGCAAACCGCTAAGGAACATGATCCTCATGGACTATAAAGAAAAACTGATCACGACAGGAGGCGTGCTGCCTCCTCCACGCCGCCTCCATGAGTCACTGCTGGATTCTACTTGTGCTTCATGTGATTCCCTTGACGCCATTTGACAGGTCTTCTGTTAAAAACCACGTATGCAGTTGCATGTACAGTTCACCGCTAACACCACAGCTGTCAATCAAACAGGGCATCAGGCCAAGCAGTGTCTGAGGCCGCGGGGGAGGGACAAGGCAGGGACCCTGACGGCTGTGCTTGTTGTAATTAACTCTCCGTTGGGAAACCAACTCCAAACACACCTCCCTGATGGAACAGACAGTACATCTCAAGGGTGTCTAACAAAAAGACGCCATGCTGATAATATGATTTAGACTAATAGCAATTTTAAATAAACCTGAGCCTGATTAGCTTGAACTGTGAACAAGAAGTAAAGGCTTTTGCACACGGGGGTGGAGAGTTCAGGTCCAGAAAGGAAAAATCCAGACCAGGACTTTGTTTCAACCAACCAGCCACTATTTGACTGTGACTCTTTATACACAACAAGTTGGTTGAAACAAAATCTTGGTTTAAATTTCTCCTTTCTGGACCTGAACTATCCACTTCTGTCTTCATCAGGGCTCTCAAAACTGGCCCTCGATTCCAAATCCAGGCCTTGTTTTCAGTTCTCCCAGGTAGTTAGTTTAATAATTACTGATTCTGATTGGCCACAGAGGCTTCACACCTGGTTCACAGGTAAAGGAAGGCTGGGAAATCAGCAGTGCTCAGCCCTTGAGGACCGTGATTTGAATGGCCCTGGCCTAAATATTTATGCACCAGGGGTGGCCAATCTTATCCAGAAAGTGACGTTGTGAATGTAGGATTTTGCTCCCCCCCCTTAGATTATTAATTAGAGGTCTGATTGGTTGAAGAGTCCTCAGATTTGGGTTTGAACAGTTGACCTAAATGTTATCCCAAAAACCTGCATGAACAGTGGTTCTTCGCGGATAAGATGCCCACCCTCATTACAGACGCTTCTCTTTAACTTCCCTTCTGACTTTTCGCTGCTTCTGCCTCTTACTGGAAGGAGGTGAAGCTAGTGGTTTGAGTATCTGTGGTTGCTTTCTGTGCATCGCTGCCCCCAGAGCAGGACCTGCAGTGTGTTGAGTGTGTGCACAGTATCACCTCACGCAACATCAAGTGAGGTCTTACCTAAAGCGGTTCCTAGTTAAAATTTACAGTGTGATGACAGCTTTGAGTCGGGTAAAACTAAAAGGAAACTGGATCATGGTCCATGGCCCAAAGCTGAGCATCTGACATTGTACTCTTCATCTCTCATCTGACTGTCCAGATGCTACCCATTTTAATGAAGATGTTCTCAGCCGAGTGATTCAGAAATCCCATCTTCCCTCTTAGATGAACACGTTCGATTCGCTGATCTGAAGAGTGGGCTGCTCTTCGATAAAGCTGGAAGGTCATGTGAGATCATCAAGCATGCCTGCTCCGTCAGTCTGCCCAAAGGAGCGGGACATGCATCTTGCTATAAAACACGATGGCCTGCGAACCAGAGCACAGCTCAGCACTGTCCCTCCTCTACAGCACAGCTCAGCACCGTCCCTCCTCTACAGCACAGCTCAGCACCGTCCCTCCTCTACAGCACAGCGGCATCGTAAGTAAATTCGTGGTCATTGTGGATCTTTGTTTTTCATGATTGTGCAAACAGTCAGGCATTTTAAAGTGATTTGTTTAAACCAAAGTAAACAACTTTTGTTTTTCAAATCATTTGAAGCTTGATGAGATCGGGGTGTATTCTGATGAAACTGAGCAACCAGAACCTTCTGTCTAATGTATGGCCTGTCTTGGCTCTAGGTGGGGAGTCACAGAGTAATGGTCATGGGAAACGTCCATATCCTGGTTTCCTCCTCGATCCTTCTGGTGTGTCTATGGTTGAACAGCAGTCACCCAGTTGACATTCAGCCAGAATTTGACAGAAGGCTGTTTGCAAACTGTGAGCCAGGGTTTGGGTATCAGCGGAACCCAGGTCTCCACACAGAGAGCCAGGCTGTGCTTGGAGATCTGTGCAGGTCACCACTTCCTGAAGAAACCAGCCACAGCAAGCTGCAAACACAGGCCAGCTTCAGACGAGTCCAATCTGTCACTGCGGACCTGAAGTGCTCAGAGCGGACCAGAGCGGACCAGGAGCGGCTGAAGAGGTTGGTCACGATGGGCAAACCAAACTCTCTCGATTTTACCTTTCACCTACTCAGAGAATTCCTTCAAACATCTAGAGCTGAGAAGATGGCTCAGAAAGCTCGCGACAATAAAAAACTCCTTCACGCTGTAGGAAAGTAGGGGCCTGGAAATTCTAACACAAACTCAAAAGCTTCCAAAGGAAGTAGATGTAGATCATCTAGAAGAACTTTCTGATTCACGATGCACAAGGTTGTGACCATGGAGTCAACATTGGGGGGGACCGAGGCCATAATTATAATGTATATTGGGGGAAATTGTGAGCTTATCTGAATATTGGGGGGGACCTATCCCCCCAATATATAATATAATTATGGCCTTGACCAAGCACATGTGAATCACTGAAACACTGGGGTGACTATTGTTATTTATTTATTTCAGTGCCTCTGGCTCAAATAAAGAAGCTGAGATGCAAAAAAGATACCTGTTGTTTGATAGTAATTGACAAAAGGTCCTTACTGTTTCATTACATGTCCTTTTGTTGGCCTTCTGCTCAGTAAACACCGTATTTTCTTTTATGGAAGAGTCATTACTGCAGATCACGCCTCTGACTCACTGGCCTTCTGCTCGGCAATCACTGCATTTTCTTTTATGGAAGAGTCATTACTGCAGATCACGCCTCTGACTCGCTGGCCTTCTGCTCGGCAATCACTGCATTTTCTTTTATGGAAGAGTCATTACTGCAGATCACGCCTCTGACTCGCTGGCCTTTTTCACTACATTTTCTTTTATAGAGAGCCATCACTGCAACAGTGCTCAGTTATTATCCCACAGTCACTGTATAACCCCCTCCCCCACACTGTGTCTTATGTATCTACACTTGTTTAAAAGAAAATAAAACAAATCATGCCATGGTTGGTTACAAAAAAAACTAACTTTACGTATTTCTTTCCAGTTTGGTAATAAATACATTGGATGAGTCTTTTAGAGAGGTACAGTAATTAAAGTCGGGAAAATGACACACAAACACACATATACCAAAAGACACCACAAAAAATGTTCCAAAACATTTATTTTATAACAGCAAATTCAATAAATTACCCATGTTTCTTTTTCTGTCTGATGTGCCCATGCGAAAACTGAACTATTACTTTAGGTATATGTAAGTGTATGTACAACAAAGTTCAACCATTAAGTTGTGTTATACACAGTTCAATGGTCACAACTAAATTACATACCATTAAAAACTATGTCTTTATTAAAAACATTGAAAAATAAATACAACACATATTTCTATCACACCATTTTCGGTTTTAAAGGTTCCTAAAATAAACCCTTCTGCCAGTCTCTGATCCTGAACAGTTTGGAACATGTACTGTCTGTCTCTTGACAACTTGCACTTAACAGCAAATCTTGGTGAGCATCTGAAGCCTCGTTACCCACATTAACAATTGGCACTAAAAACGAGAAGACACAAAGCATTGCATGTTTTCACACCAGCTATTTCCGTGGTGTGTGCGCCTTGGTTATACATCTGCTCACCGTGACCCATTAAGGGAGCTGATGGCGTGGAACCCAGCTGAGCTGTGGCATGTAAATTATACCCAGAGACCATCATCTCTCTGCGCTGCCATATGCAAACAAAATATTCAACAAGCAATGCTCCAACAGGCTGCTCTTCATATTCTTGGCAGAGATTAGACATGATTTGAAACACTTGACTATTTTTTTTTTTCCCTGGCACATGACAAACGATGGACATCGTTACAGGCCCAGTTTACATCAGCAAAGAACAATCACATTACTCTCTGATCCGGTTACATGAGTGTAATGCAAGCTGACAAGATATATACATAAAGATATGTACAAAGTACAAAGATACAGGAGTTTTACAGGATCTCACAAAAGGAAAATGATGCAGTTACATGTTCTCTGCTAACAAGAGGCAGTTTAAATTTCACCTGCATGAGACCAGCCACATCTCCTGCTCCACGCACACGGAGCCTATGGTAGCAAAACTGAAAAACAAACAGCTGAAGGTGACGTGTGATTTAAAGAATCCCAGCTTCTAGCCAACCTGTGCTTCTTAAAAAAAAAAGGTTTTGTTAGATGCTTTGGGATAAATGTTGGGAAACTTCCATTTTTAGATGAACGGTTTTTCACAGTAATATTTTAATATTCCTTCCAGTCGTTCCTATAATGTGGCTTTTATGCGATTGTCAAACATTTTAACTCAGCAGTGCTAAGAAAAGGTCAGCAGCTGTTCAATGAAAAGTTAAAACTGACTATGGGGGGTGGCGGTGGCAGGGGCAGATTTCATCCTGAGATTTGCAACGTGAGAGAAAAGAATGAGGCAGCTTTTTTGCACCTGCATCACATCTGCTGCCGAGCTGAGGGTATATTTTTCAGAGATTAGTCTGCCCATCAGCAGCTCAAAGGGCATTCAGATATCAACATGTCCTGGAGCACAGAATAAGCACAGATTAAACCAGAGAAAGACAAAGACACATAATGAAGAGAAGCAAAATTACAGAGGCCCATGCAGTGCTGGACGAGCCTGGAGGCACCGTGCTCTCCATCAGCCAGTCCAATGACCCGGAACGAGCGCTTTAGCGGGATCAGCTTGTAGTAAAAAGTACCTCAATCATTTCTGTCTTCGAGGAGAGCAACACGTAGGCAATTCAGTCAGGGGGGAAACAGGCAACAGGAGCGATACCAAATGGGACCGTCTGCACAGAGAGAGACGTTTTGAGCTTCAGCTGATACCATCGGCGGTTAGAGAGAGTGACCAGCGGGTGGAAATTGACACACGAGACCCACAGAGTGACCTGCAAAACCCAAGCTGGGATATTCATCAAGGGTCCAGTGTGACAACGGCTGAGCACGACGAGGGTCACGTCAAGCCCCCCCGCTTGGCATAGGAGGGACACTGAGCTGGTAGGAATGTGAAGCAGGGGATCAGGCATCCCTCTTGCCAGACATGAGACCCAAAAAGAAAAACGGCAGAGTTCAGAAGATGTTGGAATCGGTCACCACAGAACTACAGCAGGAGGTCGGGGAGAGAACATGTGAAAAAGGGGAAAGCGCAGGGCAGGAGGTGACAGTCCTGACATTGCAGTGAAGCCACAGGGAAATGGGAACCAGCAAGCGGATCATGGAGATTAAGCTGCCCGGTGGACGGGCAGCGGGATAGTCAGCTCAGCCCCACCCCCACCCAGCGATGTCATCTCCACAAAATCCTCACACTGCAGCTGAAAATTGGAGTGAGTCCATCCCGCTGTGGACCATCCTGTTACACTGTGCCGCGTTCCTCAGAGTGAGGTCCTCACATACTTATGGATGGGGGGCTACGGCCAAGCAAACACCCAATAGCCCCAGGCTAGGGCCTCATCTCTCAGGAGGAGGAAAAGCTGCAGAAAGGGGACAGGTAGGTGCCGAGAGAAAGGATCGGCAGCGAGGCTTCAGAATTACAGCCTAAGCCAGGCCCAGCACAGTACCATCACCTGCGCAGACACAGGAATGTGTCAAGCCTGGGAGAATCAGTGGGGTGTCACAGGACAGAGGGTCACAAGGGGGCGCCACAGAGCCACATGCACGGCACAGAGCAGAAGAAAAGTGCTGTCGAACACAGCAGCCAACACGAGCGAGCACAGCCAGGGCAGTCCCAGACCAGCAGGGGGCCGGTTACCACTGGGGGGTGTTAGGGGCAGTTGGTCTGGTCAGTCTGGCCCCGCCCCCGCTGCTTAGGTCACACGTTGAGCTCAGACACGGAGGAGGACACAGGCATGCAGGGGTCCGAGTCACATGCACATGAGCATCGGCCCATGGGTGACCATGAGGCTTGTAGAACCGCAGTGGGGATAGGAGGGGATGAGGGGAAACAGGGCCTAGGGAACATGCTGAAACCCAAGCCGGGGCACACGCACATATGCGCACAACCAGAGAACCTACCCAAAAAATATTAAGTACATGTATGAAACGGAACAAAGAGCAGATCTGGAATGGAACGGACTCCAAGAGCACAAACACACACACTGACAAAACCGAACGTCTGTCTGCTTTCGAAAGAGCAGCTCGCCCACCGCCCAGTCCAAGCCGAGCCGGGCCCGTCCGGCCGCTCTGTCCTGTTCTGCTGCGCTGTAAATGACCTCTTCAGATTCACCCCGCCTGCACCCCTCTGGCCTTGCTTCTCTGGGGTTGGGGGGAGGGGGGGTGCAGGGGTGCGGGGGTCTAGTTGAAGCCAGTGTCAGTGTGGTAGCTGGCGTGGTAGCTGTCGGTGGTCAGCTGGGTGGTCTCAGTCGCAGATGCGGGCTGCATCGTGATTGGGTCTGAGAACTCTGAGATAAACACACAAACATAAGGTTAAAAACCGGCTTAGATGGCCCTCCTTGAAACGTGCGCACACCCCAGGCGACTCACCCTTCTCCTCGGCCTGTAGCTCGGCCTCCAGGTCTTCGGGAGACACATAGAACTCCTGCTCTTGGCCCTCTGGTGGACGCGGCTTGCATTTACCGCAGCAGCAGTTACAGCAGCAGCAGAGGCAGCAGCAGAAGTAGCAGCCTGTCGCCAGGCCGCACAACACAAAGAGGGCCTGCAAGGGGCAGCACAGAGGGAGGAAAACCGGATCATGTGATCAAAGAGGAATGAGAGATGAGATGGGATGATAATGCTTTCCATCTAAATATTACACTAAGACACAGAGCCCAACCCCCAACCTTATGCTGACAGAGTAGCTCTGCCACGTGCTGGGGAATCACACACGTAGCTCCTACATGACATACACTGCAGAAAGGAGACGGTGTCTGATGTTACCCGGAAGATTAAGTTTCCACATATAACAATGTGCAATAGTAGCCCAGCGGCTGTGCTGATTTACAAGCCACGGCCAGCAGGGGGTGCACAACCTGAAGGAGTTACACTCCTGCAGTCACACCACAAACACTAATATTACCAGCTGCTGAGCCCAAAGCAGAGTCCTAGGAAGATGCAAATGCATAACACAGCAGCTGACTGGTACTGTTCAGCTTGGACCATCTGCACTGTTTCCATGAAGGTCTGCCAGGAGCCAAGGGGTAATGAGAGATGACCAGCTGCCCTTTGCAGAGCCCATAACAGCAAGTATAGGTCTCTGCAGGCTGGAGTAGCAGGCGTATTGAAGGGTGAGTGGGCGGCGTCTCCGGTTTGTGGGTGTATCAAAAGGTGAGTGGGCGGTGTCTAGAAGTTTCTGGGTGGTGTCAAAAAGTTAGTGGATGTTGTCCAAAGGTTGGCGGGCGTGTAAACAGGAAAAAAGTGTGGTGAAGTGGGTGGAACCACACACATAATAGGCTACTTGCTCAGTGACAGCGATGTACTTCAATTTAAATATCTGTTCCAGCATTTCCGGTCATCACTGTGATTAAAGACGGTACTGACGGCTATGTGGGGTATATAAAATGATTGACAGTACACGACAAAGTTTTTAAAAGCGTGATCTATCAAAAACAAAAGAAAAAGGGTTTGGATCCCTGCTGCTTCCCCCTGCGTTCAGCATCCTCAGAATTTTTCGGGATGAGATTTCACTACTTCCCAACTGATGGAGAGCCAAGAAACAGCTCAAACATCCGCCATAACTTCGATATATACACTGAAAACGAATCACAAAAAATATTTTCGTTTCACACATCATTGACTGTTTCTCCGATTGTTAGCTAGAATGCTGTTAGTCTTGGCTATGTTAGCTTGCTTTATTTTGTTACCATTCTCAGTTGTGTATATATGATTTTGAAACCTTTTTCAGCTTGTTGGATTGTTTAAGATTCAAAGTTTTGTCATATGTACAAAGCACAGAATACAAAGTACAATGATATCTTCTTGAATGCCTTCTCCACAGACCACAGACAATTTACAAGACAGTGCAAGGTTACAACACAAAAAATATTAAGTACAAAATACTAACTACTACAGGATATCTAACAACATAATATCTAACACCACAACGTAGTAAAGTAATATGTGGCACAGCAAAGTAGCTATATGAAGTGGCGCATTGGGGGAATATAGCGAATGCTGCAGCAAAATTACAGAATTACCAATAAAAATGTATATATGGTACTTTGCTCATCTTCTTGAAAATACGATAAACGTCACTGACATTTATCTTTGGTAAGTCATGAAGTGTGTATTTCAGGCCACAACCTCATACAGAAAAGCAAGACTGGAAACATAGGAGCCATCTGATGCTAAACTGAGAAGCATTCCATTTATTTTGCTCTTTTTTTGAAGTATGACAGTAAGTGTAAACAAACAAAGGAAATGCCTGTTTCTTATTTGTTCATAAGACATTTAATTATAGATGTCTGTTAATCATAGTCATTGCCTGACCTATATGTCTGGCGACTGTCTTTTATCTTTTTGAAATAGCATTTATTGACAGTATTTTACGCCAAAAGAAATAACCTATCGACATGCCAACCTTTTGATACACCCACTACTCCAACCTACAGAGATTCAGGTCTCCATGACACAGTCTCCCGATCTTGCAGTTTGACCTCGTATGACATCAGAAATAAGGCCTTTCCTCATTTCTGATTATGCAACTTCTAGTCCAGGCACATGTTACCACAAGACTAGATTACTGAAGCTCTCTACTAGCCGGTCTACCAGCATGTGCTAATCAGACCTTTGCAGGTGATTCAATATGCAGCAGTACATCTGACACTAATTCAGCCGAAACGTTCTCATGTCACATCCCTCCTCTCTCTTCTCTGGCTCCACATTGTCGTTTGCATCGAGGTCAAGTCCTTGGTGCTGGCTTACAGGCCCATCAATGGACAGGCACCCCTCTCCACCAAAAGGCTCCTTAAGACCTGTATCTCAACTCGCCCCCCATGGTCAACAAACCAATGCCAGTCGGAGCTCCCTCCATCACACAAATGTCACTCTGGACAGTCCTCTTGTGTGGTTCCCCGATTGTGGAATGTGCTTCCGAAACACATCCGATCATCAGACTTAAGAAACGCCTCAAGATCAATCCGTTCCATGAATTTCTCTACTAGCCTGATGCCTCTATTTTCTTAGAATGCTCTTCTGTTACACTTCTGCCATTGGATAGTCTCATTAGGGTCTTGCTTTGTTAAAAGCTGTTGTGTAGTTGTCATATAGTTGTGTATTTCTTGTATAGCTCCTGTTCCAAAACTGCTTACACTTGTACCTGGGCATTCAATGGAAGCTCAGTCTAGCTTATGCCTAGTTGACTCCTGGACAACATGAATGTGCTATTTGCCTCGTTTGTACGTTGCTTCGGACAAAAGAGTCTGCTAAATGTGTCAAAGGTAAAGGTACCGTACCCTATACTCACAAGGGTTTGGAACCCATACCCACATGGAAAGGGGGCAGTGAAACTGAAAACCCACAGAAGCCTCCCCGTGTCCTCGAGCCGCTCGCTCACCTTGGCCCACCAGCTGGACAGCACGAAGTAGGTGTTGACATTCTCCTCACCAAACTGTTCGGCCACATAGAGGCCCAGGGAGCCGTACTTGTCATAGATGTTGCGCTTGGTGGGGTCCGTCAGGATGGCGTGGGCGCTGTTAATCTCCTTGAACTTGTCAGCCGCCTCTGGGTTGTCCGGATTTTTGTCAGGGTGGAACTTCAGTGCTAATTTCCTGCAGTGGCCAGAAATAGGGTTACACTGTGCCTTTGGTAAATACTCATACCCAAAAATAATCAGAAAATCAGCTTATGTAGGACAGCTGAAGACATAACATTTTTTTACAGTTTATCCAGGCACAGCTGGTCTACTTGTATTTCACATAGAAAAGCAGCAGGATATTTTTCAGGATGAGCTCAAAATGCGAGGTTCCGCTCCTGACCACTAGGTTCCACATTTGCAAGTCTCTCTAGCCCACATGATAGAAGTCAAGCTAGTTTCAAAGCTCACTGCCTCCCCCTTGTGGCAATCAGCAGGAACTGAACTAAAAATAACATTTTCAAAGAAAAACTTCACAGGGCTGGGGTGGGGAGGCTGGCGGACCATAAAAAAATCACGTTTAGGAAAAAGCTGCTCCAGGCTTCCTGTAGCATCATGGACAATAGCTTCCAGTGAGTTGTTTCACCATCAGAGGAAGGACCACAGTTTAAGATAAATGCAGCTGGGTTTGTGGATCAGGGAAAGAGCTGGGCTGGGGAGGGGCCAAAGCTGGACAGGGGAGGGGGCAGAACCAGGAGGGGGAGGTTCCAGAGTCAGGAGTGGGAGGGGCCATATGAAGGTGGGGTGGGGCGGGGCTGGAGCCCGGATGAAGCAGGGCATGGCCTGACACAGCAGCAGGGGGCTGGGCCAAAAGCAGATGCCTCACCTGTAGGACTTTTTGATGTCATCAGGAGTGGCTATCTTGTCAACCCCAAGCACGCGATACAGGCTCTCCCCCGAGGTGGAAAGCGAGCGCTGCCTGTGCTGCTCCGACATGACTCTGCGTCTGTGACCTGCTAGGGTGGGGGGGGGGGGTACTCTGTTAGGAAGAAAAGTGCAGGCTACACCTGTCAGAGAAAAGCTCTCCCCTGCCGTGAGTTGAGCTCAGAGGGATCAGTGTCAAAGTCAGAGCAGAATTCCAAAATGTGCTTCCCACACAAACGGTGACATTCACAACTGACAGTGAAAACAGAGGCAAACTAACCTTAAAACACAAGGCTGACTGAGGCTGAACTTGGCTCTTGGATGGTGGAGGTGGAGGGCGTAGTACTGTCCCAGGAGGCTGTTACAGGATGGGAGGGGGACTGGTAAAGCAGCAGGCAGACAAGAAGGAAGAAAAAGCTAAGACAAGAGCTCTTTTCCACTGCACCAGGTACCGACCTTTTGGTACTTTGAAAAAAGTCCGGCTATTTTTGCTGGTTTTCCACTCATGAAAAAACTGGTACCGCCATAGTATTATTATGAGGCTGGATATGTGTGATTTTAATAGCAACATCGCGTGTTATGCATATGCAATTCTCACACCGCAAGGACCGCGACAGTCAGCTGGGTATATGTTTAAAAATCAGTTTAATATTTACCTCCGCTGCTTTTGCATGAGCTCTGCATGCGTTCTCCTAGCCAATCGTAATCATTTTCATCCTTGCTGTTCAAATCACTCCTAGACGGGTTTGTGAGACATTCATTCCGAACTCCTTTTTTGCATTATTATTCCATTTTTTTTCCCCCACTTAGTTTATTGTTGTCTTCTGAGTTTGTACCTTTTTCCAAGACAGCTGTTGTATTGTGTTTAGAGGCAGGCTATTTGCATAACCAAAATCGACAAAGAAAGTGTTTCAAGCCCCACCTCAAAGTACCGAAATACCAAAGAAGTATGACAGCTGGTTTGGTACTTTAGGTACTGGAACTTTTGGTACTGGTACTCAATGGAAAAGGGAAAGTACCAAAAGTACAGTACAGTACTTGGTGCGGTGGAAAAGTGCCCTAAGAGCAAGCAGGACCCCAAAGGAGCCCCCAGGTACAGTGAGGGAAATAATTATTTGACCCCCTAAGTTGACCCATTTATAAACAAATGAGAAGTCTATAATTTCACTGGTAGGTTTATTTTAACATCAAAAGATAGATTTTCAAGAAAGCAAACAAGAAAAAATCATTATGTAACAGGTACAAATCAATTTG
>JAAGVU020000123.1:9772278-9786690 GCA_011763525.2 Mormyrus iriodes | reverse complement strand
GGCTAACTAGAAAACCTAAACAAGACATGAACAGGGTAAGCAAGGACGGAGAACTACACAAGGGAACCTTAATAAACAGGGAACAGAAAAACCAAATAATAAGCCAGACGGAGAAGGCCGGCTTCAAACCTCAGAGAATGGGGTTACAGCCTCTGTACCGTACCCCCTCAAGGCATGTGCCAGTCCAACAAGCAGTGAAACACACAAGGGTTAGACAGGGGAGTGAGAAGGCGGAATGGCCAGCGACACCTGCTGGCCAAAACGGGGAAGACACATGAGGGACAGGACTAGATGAGTGCTGACCCTGACAGCTCCTTTCGATGTGGAGGAGCAGTGGCTCTACTTTGAGCCCCTCCTGCATTACTGCTGACGATGCACCGATCTGTCTGTTGCTCTCCTGCTCTCTTCTTCCATCACCCGTGATACTTAAACTCCTCCACTTGAGGCAGCAACTCATCCCCCACAAGGAGAGGGCAATCCACCCTTTTCCAGTCAAGAACCATGGCCTCAGCCTTGGAGGTGCTGATCCTCATCATGGCTGCTTCACACTCAGCTGCAAACCACCCCAGTGCATGCGGCAGGTCAATGCCCGATGACGCCAACAGGAACACATCATCTACAAAAAGCAAAGATGCGATCCTGTGCCCCCCGAACCGATCCCCTTCTGCCACTTGGCCACACCTACAAATTCTGTCCGTAAAAAAGTTATGAACAGAATTGGTGACAAAGAGCAGCCCTGGCGGAGTCCGACACCCACAGGGAACAAATCAGATTTACATGGGCAAATAAGTGTCATTTTATTTCACAGCAAATCTGGTGAATGTGACTATGCAACCATAGCGGACAATGCTCTAAGTTGGCAAACTTTAGCCAATTTTTCCATCTCACAGCCATGAGAAGAAAATCTCACTGGTTGTCGGCTAATTTTATTGTAGGAATTCCCCACCGCTGCTAGGCAAGTTATAGCAGACCCTACCTTGTTTGACGGCATGGGGTTTTCACCAAATTTTACAGTATTTTTTTTTATCGCCTATCTCCCTGTTTTCACTGCAGATGGATGACATGGAGTATAAGGGGCTAATTCCTCTGTCATAGACACAGGAAGCCCTGCTCACCCTTAAAATGAGATACACGTTGTGCCTGACAAAGCTGCCATTCTGCTTTCTGCAATTTGTGTACATCTTACTTCAACATAAGAATGCGATTTTGGACAGGACAACTGACCCCACACTGTCCAGGGTGTCACCTGCTCTCCCGAACTTTACCTGAGACCGCATCCCTCTGCTTACGACTCACAAAACCTCAACAATTTGTGTGATGGTCATTGCAAAGGCTGGTATTCCACAGAGAAACGCATTATGAGCTGACAGTAGTGGGCAACCATACTCTTCTCTTTGTTGATGATCTTAGCTAAAGCATATGAATGAAAGTGATCTCTCCATCACAGTCTTCATAGATTCATAAAGCAAATAATCTTTTCTGTGATTCAACAGGCTGATCCTGACACACGGAATCTATCCAAAGGCTGCGCCCTGAGCCTTCTTTGTAATGGTGGTGTTTTATTCATGCTCACACTCCATGTAACTTATCTGGCGAGAGCATCCACCTGGGATAAAAATGTATACCCATCACGTTTTATCATGGAGGATTTAAAAAAATGATTACATTTCACATTCTTTATTTGCACTAGACCAATACTGCACATTTGCGTGCACACATGCACATAATCATAGTTTTGTACGATACTTATTTGTATATTGTATTTATTGCATTGTGTTGTGTGGTTGATGTTATGCATTTATTTATTGTATTTGTATTTACGTGTAACACCACAGGGGGGGGCAAGAGAAACAGTATTTCAGTGCACTATGTACTTATACATAAATGTGTTAACAATAAAGAACTTTTGACTCTTGATTTAATTAAGCAAGAACATTATGCATTACGAAGCCGAGAAAGGCCAATTTTATATGCTGATTTCTTGTGATAACGGACTTATTACAAAGATAAAGATACAGCGATATAACGTTTAGTATATTACGGTCACAGTGCGTCATTGATGGCGTTATCCTGTTTGAAATATATTGGTCAGTGTCATGCTTTTGTTACATCAATTAATTTAACCTTAAGGCTTAATCACTGGTGTAATTTATTACTTTTTCATAATACCTACAACGGTTTTAGCCGCGATACTTTGCAATAATTTGCTTTATTTGTTGTGTGTATATCTACAAATTGTGCATTTATGAAGAGGGAGTTGTAAGTTGATGTGTTTTTCTGTCAGAATACTAAAACACATGAACGAACAAAAAATGTCGCGGTACGACATATACCACTGTCCTCGCGATATGTGCGTTATCGATTATGACGATTGAACACCATGCGTAAGCCGCGCGTGAACACTGAGCTTGCTCTTATTGGTCAGTCGATGACTCACGCAGCCAATAGCAGTTAAGCTATTCACATTACGCGCGGGTTGCAGGTGGATCAGCGGAATCTGCTGTTTACTCCGTTTTTTTAATTAATATTACTGGGCTTTTTACCACTGTAAGCGCTACGTCCATTAAGTGTTACATTACTCGAGTTAGTTAATTTGTGTCTGTCAAGTATAAGTGCAATTTAGTATTGACATAATTTGGATTGATCAGTAAACGCAATTATTCAAGGAATAGGAACTACAAAAGAGTTATAATTCAAATAGGTAATTTATCATAATTAAATTGCAAACTTAGCCATTCATTTTAGGGGGTAGTAATTAAAAACAGAAAAATATTTACCCACATCTTTTCAGCATAAATATGGTAATGACCCTGTTGCTATAGAACTATGGTTTTCTGGTGAAAAGTATGCTGGGAGTTGAACAGTTGATGTTTGTGTTTAACACTTTTTACCTTGTAATTTTATGGTCTGGTGTTTGTGGCAATGCAGCACATGTGAATAATTTCTTTATTCTTGGGGGGTGGGGGGTATGTACACCACTTTGGTACGTGGCATGGTATAGCGCAGCTGGGAAAAAAGAGTGACGGTCCACTTATGGCTCACACGACAAAAGGACTTTAGTTTAGAGAAAAAAAAACACATGAAACCAACGATAAACCAAAAGGACCCGGGACAGAACTTCTAACAAGCAGGGCCATACCACAGGCACCTAATACAATGAAGGACTAGGGAACAGAACAACGGCAGACACTTAAATACACAGAAAACAATGACTAATCAAGGGCAGGTGTGAATCATGATAATTAACCAATGAGCACAGTACAAGGAAACAGGCAACAGGTGGAGATAATTAACAAGCATAGAAACTAGGGAACTTCAGCAAAATACCAAAATTAGGAAATATTACTACATATCAGGAAATAAACACTAGGAATATTGACAACTAAGGGCTAACACTAGGAGGAACAAGAAACACAATCACAGGCAGAATTTAACTGGACACAATTAGGATAAACAAAACTGAAACAGGTGAGACTGGGCTCAAACCTATGATCAGGGGGCTACAGCCTCTGTGCCACACACTCAGCCCAATGAGGTATGTGGTGGCTGAAGAAGCAGGAGAAACAAGGGCTTGACCAGTGACAAGATGGGCTTGACCAGTGACAAGATGGGATGGCCAGTGACACCTGCTGGCTAAACAGGGAAGAGACAAAGGACAGGACCAGAGGCACTGACCCTGCCATTACCCCCCCCCCCACCAGATGCACTAACACCAGGCACATGAGGGCAACACTAGGGTATCAGACAGAACCAGAAACTCAAGACAGGAGGGGAATAAAGACTGAGTGTGAACAAGAGGAACTGGCACAGCAGATGAGGGAACATGGGGGGGAGAGACCAGGACATGTGGAATGAGGGACAGGACCAGGGTTGAATGGATTGGAGCCATGATGCAGGAACTGAGGGGCAAACAAGTTGGAAGTAGAATGTGAGGATGGAGGGAAAAAAACCAGGGACAAGAGGTGGGGGACCAGGAAGGAGTAGGGGAACTAGAGGGGTAAGGTACAAAAAGGAGCTGGACGGGATAGGAGACTCAGAAACAAAAGGGAAAGGTTGGGCAGGAAGAGACTGGGAAAGACAAGACAAGAGAACATGGTGAGTGGACCACCACAGGCCTAGTTGGCAGATCAGCTGTGCTGAGCGGCGGCACGGTTGAAGTTGGAAGTGGGTTCAGTGGTCACCTAGAAACCGCCGGACAGGGAGCTGGAGGGCGACGAGGGACCTGGGTCTGAACAGCTGGCTCAAATGGTGTCTCCTTCGAGAGACAGAGAATCGGGTGGCCCCTCCTTTAGACCCCGACTG
This sequence comes from Mormyrus iriodes, assembly GCA_011763525.2. Taxonomy (NCBI): domain Eukaryota; kingdom Metazoa; phylum Chordata; class Actinopteri; order Osteoglossiformes; family Mormyridae; genus Mormyrus; species Mormyrus iriodes. The sequence goes on along the minus strand of JAAGVU020000123.1, from coordinate 9,782,388 downwards.
ATACCGTTGAAGGGCCTGGGAGTGGGGTGGCGCAAGCCTCGAATAGCAACAGTGGCCTATGGAGCAGTGCTCAGCACGAGACCCAGAGGGTTCCACTCCGAGGCCTCTGGGTCCTTCCCCTCAGGGCCACGCTCTGTGGGCAAAGTCAGAATGAGTTGGCCCCTGTGGGCCAAACTCATGAGGCTCAGACATAGCCGGAGTGTTCTTCTGAGCCAGGCTCTGGAAGCTCAGAGTGGGTGGCAGCCCCTTCTGGGCAGGGCTCGGGCATCATGGCGGTGACTCCCCCCGCGCAGGACACAGGGGGCTTGGAAAAGTCAGATGAGCTAACCAGGTCCTTCATATGTCAGAGGGCTCTCTGGAGCCTTTCCATCTCTTAAACAGGTGAGGTGGAGGACCGCTGCAAAAGCGGTTTGCCAGCTTGTCAGACACTGGCACAGCCATGTGGACTAAAGGATGATTAGGGTCTCTGACAGGCATTTCCATACAGCCTGAAGGGCACAGAGTTCACTTACTTGGGTATCAACCAGGACAGAAACTGGAGAAGCAGTGAGAGTAATAGATACCAGTGCAATGTATGTCTCACAGCCTGGGGGAAAATCTCTTGGAGTCTGTCATTGTTATGGCAGCATGTTATAGCACAGACAGGGAGAAAGGGTGATGGTCCACTTATAGCACACAAGACAAAGGAATTTATTAAAGAAACAAACCACTAACAAAAACCCCAAAAGTGGGCAGGGAAATTCCAAAAAGCAGGGCCAGACCACAGGCACCTAATACAATGAATGGCTAACTAAGGAGCTGAACAATGGCAGCTACTTAAATACACAGAACGCAATGACTAACAAGGGGCAGGTGTGAATCATGACAATTAACCAATGAGCACAGTACAGGGAAACAGGCAACAGGTAGAGAAACATAACAATTAACAAGCACAGAAACTGGTGAACTTGAGCAAATACAAAAACTAGGAAACGAAGGAACACAAACACAGGCAGAATTAAACCAGACACAGGTAGGATAAACAAAACTAAAACACTAGGAAAACAGAAAACCAATAAACAAAACAAGTGAAGTTGGACGCAAACCTATGATCAGAGGATTACAGCCACTGTGCCACACGTTCAGGCCAGTGAGCTATGCGGCAGTCAGGGAAGCAAGAGAAACACAAGATTGACAAGTTTGACAAGAAGTGACAAGCCCGGATGGCCAGTGACAGCTGCTGGTCAAATTGGGAAAATGGGCACTGACCCTGACACACTTATGGGTGAGCCAGCTGGGCAGTAGAGCCTGGTGACTTTCTAGTGAGTGTCTTGTGAATGGTGTGTGCGTGTATCCAACATTGTATGCAGGTTTGTTATGTGGTAAGTCGAATGTATGTGACGTGATTAGTGTGTCGGAATCCTCAGTGTGGTGAATGGTGCCTGGATGACATAAGAAATTATACAAAATTCCTGAGAATGTAACCAATAGACACTATGCTATCCCATAATGCCACAGGAGCTGCTACAAGGACATTGTTTGCTTGGGAGTTTTTGTCAAGATGATGGAGGAAGTATGTTCACTATACAAATTTAAGTAAAAAACAATGGCCAGTTACATAAGTTGATTCAAATACATGTATTTTTTCAATGCAGTTTTTCACTCTTCCGGGGCTGTCATGCCATACCAATCTGCCCCTTCTGTTTCTCCCAAGTGTAACAAGCCAGGCCTGTTATGCATTAATCTTACCTCTTGTTCCTGCCCTTGTTGAATACACCTCAGCTGCATCTCGTTCTGCTCCCTTGTTAGTCTTTGTATAAAGGTGTTTCTCAGTCTTGTGTTGCCCAGTCCTGACACTGTTATTGCTATTAGTCTTGTTGCTAGGCCTACTTTTGAGCTTTCCAGCAATCCCTGTGTTTTTGATTGGAATAAATCCTTTTTGTTTTTGCCCTGACTCCTGCTCCTGTGTCCAGTGTCCCACATCGACACAAAAGGGGTCAACTATACTGTTGGTCCATATCCAAGTCAGGTAATATGCAAGATAATGACCACAATGTGCATGCTGTTCTCATGCATACATACAGTAGTACGTCACTAAAGGTTGACTGGTAGGCTTCTGATTAAAATCAGTAACTACAGTGTAAGTGTACACTGTGTAAGTAGCAATTTCGGACGCACCCTGTGTTACCAGTAACATTCAATTTATTGTGTTAGTCCCTATTCTGCAGTCGGTGTTCTTTTTTTTTTTCTCCCCCATAATGTCACAATATGCATCATAATTTCTTGCAGATCATTAATTTGGTAGCTTACTACTGATTCAGTCACATAAATATGAAGCCCACAGGTAGTTCCAAGTCTAGTTTCAATGGCAATCAACTGTAGTGTTAACAGGTCGAGGGATGGTTTTCTTAGATATCCTAGTTGATCAGTTCCAATCTATTCTTTCATCAACCCTAGTATTTCAGGATAAGCATGAAAAGACCCAATTAGGAGTTTATTAAAATGGTAATTTGTCTTAGAAGAGGCATAAAGAGAAATGTTAACATTGTCACTTCAGTAAGGACAGAACAGTCGAGTGGAAGAAACACAGGAATCAAAGCAATGCTTATCATGCTTGTTCCAGCAGTCTGCCTGCAGTGTTCCTCCTTATCCTGTTTTCCCCCTTGTCTTTTTTGAGTAAAGAGAGATTAAAGATAGATTGTAGTGCTTTTATCAACATGTGAAGTTCCTACAGACTTTTTTTTCCCTGAATTAATTTGGTGATGAGATTTTAATCAAGGTCTAGAAAAATCCCCCAATTTTAGTGAGTCAGAAGCAGGAAAAAATGTAATTTTATTAAATGCATAATTACATGGTGTGCTGTGATGGTTCTGTTTAAATCGCAAAGGAGATGGATGCATTTCCCTTGTAAGTCAATGCCTTCCTTAAGTTTCAAGGTTTATTTCTGACATTAAAAGTTGGCTGTGTAAGAATCTGCTGCACACACTGGCCAGCTGGCTGCTTACATTGCACTCTGCAACAGGACTGGAGCTGGTCAGTCTCTCAGCGCAGGTAACTTGCGTCACACACACACCAACTGATTAGAGGCAAAATAAGTTTAAAAATAATGGTCACAAAACATAATTAATATAGACACTGGGGAAATAGGTACACATTACAAAAAAAGATGCCTGACACACTTTAAGTGTTTCTAAAATGTGTTTTAGTGTATGCAGCAGAGAATGTGACAGTCTAAGCCAGTGAGAGTGTATGATCGTGAATGTATAGAAATGGAGAGTATGCATTCATCCCTAAAAATGGAAGCAGGACTGAAAGCTTTTAATGGAGACCACTTGGCTCCCTGACATCCACAACACCACACACTGCTCAGGGGGCTGACTACTATAGGCTGGTTCATACTTCTGCCTAGAATCTACGCCATTCAGTTACATTTCCGGGGAGATTTGCATCATCTACAGCATAGGGTACGTGGCTACTGAAGGCTTCGGCCTCTCACATGGCAGGGGAGTATTTGCTCAAGAGCAGGGGTGAGAGTGAGGGAGGGGGTTCCCAGGGGAACACCCGTAGCTTTGGACACCTCTGGAAAGAGGGTTCCTGAAGCTTTTGAGGAGCTCCTTACCGTCCCCATGGTTGCCTCCACTGGCTTCCTATCAGCACGTTTCCCAGTGATGAGCCATCTACGCAGACAGAAGCGCCATGCTGCGGGATCACAGAGCTAATCTCCACGCATCCCTCAGCACAGGTGGAATGGCGGATTTACCGGCAGACTGTTTCCTTGACGCCACCCTTGGGTGTCAGTAACTCGAAGCCATGCTTTTTGTGAATAGCAGTGTGGATAATAACCAGTTTATAGAAGCTTAGTCATGAGCAAACTCAGCTGAGCCTTAAACAGCCAGAAGCAATAAAGTAAGTGTGGAAATTGTGGAAAGAGAAAGGAAAGTAACAGGATGACAAATGAAGGTTTGTGTGGTATTGTACTGATGAAGAGAGACACCAGAGGGCAGCATAGAGTGTGCTTCTCTGCGAAACACACACACATATACACACACATACAGATGCATATGTTGCAGAGCAGAGAGCCTGCAGTGATGTCTTTCAGCTGAAATCCCACCCACAGATAACTTTCCCCTCATGTCACCTTCAAGTCAGTTGACTTGCAGTAAACTTTCCTGGCCATTAGGGGTTCCAGGCTCACAGTCACTGGATTTTTTGTATCACCACAGTTCATCTGACACATTAGCCTGTCTAATAAGTATTGCAAAGATGTAATTGATCATTTCTAATAAAAGCAGATACAGGGATGGTCTTCTTGGGACAGAGTCAGCAGTAAGAAACAGAGAATGTAACATCCCGCTGGAGCTGGACAGCTAACTCACATGACTTGGCTTGTCATGGATTATCAGCCATTTCAGGTGCACAAAAGCCAGTGAGGTCATTTTGATAGGCGGTCAAGCAGGAGGTGCTGCAGAAACCGCTCACACAATCTTTCATGTACACAGGCATGCACTTTATTAGGCAAGCATAACTAGACCCAAGTGGGAGTCATTTTTTCCTCTAGAACCTTTTCGAGGGTAGACGGGTTCTGCATTCAGAGAAGCAGTCCTGCACACAATTGTTGTACTGAGTTGTTATTGCTCTACTTGTGATCTTCCTGTTATTCTGGCCATTCTCCTCATTAACCAGATGTTTTACACCATCCTCAGTAAAACTCCACACACTGTAGTGCATGAAAGTCCACAGACGGTAACTGTTTCTGAGGTGCTGCCACATCTGGTACCAACAATCACATTCAAAATCGTTTAGATCCGGGGTCCCAGCCGTTATAATCCTGAGGTCAACAGCATGCATGGGCACACACACATGTACCTAGATGCGTTTCATTCATACATGTATCCACATCATTCATACTTGTTTGCACAGATTATTCATACATCTACACTACAGTTCATAAGTTTGGGGTCACTTACAAATTTCCCATGGAACAGCCTTCATTTCTCAGAACAACAACAGACATCAGTATCAGAAGAAAGTTCTTTGTTTCTGGCCATTTTGAGTCTTCAGTCGAACCCACAATTGCTGATGCTCCAGACACTCAACTAATCTAAAGAAGGGTAGTTTTATTGTTTCTTTAATCAGCACACCAGGTTTCAGCTGTGCCAACATAATTTCAAAAGGGATTTTTAATGATCAAATTTGCCTTATAAAATGATAAACTTGGATTAGCAAACAGAACATACCTTTGGAACACAGGGCTGATGGTTGCTGATAATGAGCCTCTGTAGGCTAATGTATATATTACATTTAAAACCAGCCGTTTCCAGCTGCAATAGTGCTTTACAACATTAACAATGTCTACACCATATTGTTGATGAACTTGATGTTATTTTAAATGGACAAAAAATGCTTTTCTTTTGAAAAGAAAGACATTTCTAAGTGACCCCAAACGGTAAGGTATATCTTTCTCGCATAAACATACATCAATGATACATGTATGCACACATTCTTCAGTCATGTACACTCATTGTTCATGTATGCATATACACATTATCCATTCATATACACACACATCCTTCATACATGTACATACCCGTCATTCATAGCTCCTTTTCTCTGAAGAAAAGAAATACCATGTTGAAAAATTTGCACCACATCAAAGCTGAGCCTCTGTAATGACTCTGAGTGGATCCCTTTGATCTCGTTTTGCAGACTCTGATTACCAGTGCAAGTCAGTAGGGATCTCGCCGCCAGGGCCGCCATATGGTCTCTGCTCTGCTGTATTGCTCCCATCTTTCCTGTAGCACGGCTGCCATCAGCAGGACGCGTGATCAATCTGCCCCACCCTATCCCCCCCCAGCACTACCCCCCACGAAGGACGAATGAAACACTGTGTGTGCCCCCTGAGGATGGTCAATCAGTCAAGAGAAGGACAGGCAGGCAGGCAGGCAGGCATAGATAGATAGATAGATAGATAGATAGATAGATAGATATTTTAAAATATATTTTTTATCTTGACCTATTTAAAAAGGAAAACAACCCAGATTTTACGGATTTACTGCTCCAGTAGAAATATCCTGTTCTGTTATACATAGAAGCATATTAATGAAGATGGGAGCGTTAGAGTGGCTCGTGGCTGCTGGCAGTAGATTGCCTTCACCACAAGCGGACGTCCTGCTTCACCATCACTGCACATCTGAAAGCAGTCAGTGACTCTGCCCAAAATCCCGTGTCCTCCATGACCCAGTTTCCAAGCTGCCTCTGCTCTCAGGGGCTCATGGTCATTTTTTGAAAAGCCCTGGCTGTAAAAAATACAGAAGGTCTAAATACTCACGGTGTTACTGTGAGTGATTCACATCTCAGGCATATTTGAGTAGAATCTCATTTGAAACAGCGGAATGAGTTGGTTTATCTGTGGCCACATGAACATGCCAAAGCCTCGTGTTTCATACATGGGGTGACCCCACAGTATGCATGTACCTGTTCAGCATCAAACTATGCTGTTAATTTCGCTGGGAACTTCATTCAGGTATCATTTGAAGATGTCATGTGACAATCACAGATTCAAACTGGGAACGCTGCCATAACACAACCTGAATGTGATGTCTGCGCTCTGTGTTAGCAGACCAGAACCCCCCAGTGCACATGGCAGGGGTGACCATCAGCTCCACAGCCCTGCATGCCAGCCTAAAATGCGCTGTAAGGAAGGGAGCATCATGCCAGTGCTTTTTAAGGAGGTCAAGTGCTGAAGGGACCCCATCAGCCCAGGGCTCCCACACCAGGGCTGGTCAATCCTACAGGAAGCGTAGGCGGCCGCCTAGGGCACCATCTTCTGAGGGTTCACCGACTTGCCTGCCAATTTCACTTTGCTTCAGACAGGGGATGCCGGAGGATGATGTTGACCTAGGGAGCCACATGGGCTGGGACCAGCCCTGTCCCGCACCTTGCCGTTGTGTCTATTCTGAGTTTCCTGTGCTGTAAAGTCTGTCACGCTGCTCTGGGCTCCCTACCGTCATTAAAAGGGCTCAGTTTAATTAGTTTTCTGTGGCTCTGTCTCACCCCTGTGGTCAGCTTCCGCTCCACCACTAGCCAAATTATTTATAGCAAATGATGTACAACAAGCAAGTACTTGTGATAGTGAATGAGAGAATGTTCTGGAATGGATTTTGTTTGGCTTTGAGCCACAGGAGAATGTTGCCTGGATTTTTTGCTTATCACCTTGCATTAATCTTGTATATTCATTCATCTATCCATCCACCTGTCCATCCATCCATCTATCCATCCATCATCCATCTGTCTTATCCTGGTCAGGCTCCCCAGGCACCTGGGATAATCCTCTACATACGATTCGTTAACTTATATCTCCATTTCTTTTCCTTTTTCTAGCTGGCCAAATTTGTTCAATAATATTAGCAGCAGTTACCTGGTGACTTACGGCCAATTCATACTTCACTTTATCACGTGTTCAGTTGTGGACGAGGGGGTGCGCCACAAATTTTGTCATCAGGGGTTGGCTGCGGATGGCTGCGGTCATGTAGCCCAGATTTTTGTCTATCGGAAACCTTGCGCATCCATGCGGATCCACCGCGCGTGGGCAAGATAATTGATTAGGTATTTTCAATAGGTGGCAGCATGGAGTTTCACAGATCAGCAATTAACGACGAAAGAATAGAGGAAGAATAGTTGTTGTTGTAGTAGTAGTAGTTATAGTGAGCGGCTGTATGAGATAGGTCCAAGGTACCTGCACATCGAATTTTTTGTACTGTCCAGACATTATAGTTCACCCGTTTCACTACGCTGCTTGTATTTGTGTTCGTTGCAATACATTTGCCCTCTCCTGGTCTGGTGGAATATGGCTGTACGCATGCACTGACCACGCACATCTGCAGCCAAATGTAGTATGAACACAAGCTGACACTCAGATGATCATCCCTACCCTGAAAGCACACAAAACGCACATGGAAAACTAATGAACTAGGCTTTATGCACGTGTCTCCGAATAAGCAAAATGCCACTTATTCAGTTAAAATATGTGAATCGTTTTATAGGCAAGCAAAACTTTTTTCATACCAAAATCGTTATTAAGTATTGTTTGAAGACCTTTTATTGCAAGATTTGATGCTTTCTGCAGGTGGCATGGTGGTACAGTGGTTAGTACTGTTGCCTCACAGCTGCATTTACCCTGGGACCAGGGTTCACGGCTCCGGGTGTGGAGTTTGCCTGTTTTTCACATGTCGTGGCGTTTCCTATGGTTTCCCAAGTCCAAAATCATGCTGAGGTTAACTGCAGTTACCAAATTGCCCATAGACGTATGAGTGACAGGTATGTGAGGGGCCCTGTGACGGGTTGGTGCCCCATCCTGGGTTGTTCCCTGCCTTGTGCCTGTAGCCTATGGGATAGGTTCCAGGCCCCCTTTCACCCTGAATAGGATAAGTGGTTACTGGAAATGGATGAATGGAGAGATGCTTTCTGCTAATGCATGGGGGGGTTCCCCCCTATGGAGAAGATAAGGGTCACAGGGTCAGGAGCATGATGGGAGCTGCAGTGTCACCATATGGTGTGAGGCAGTACAGCTAGACAGGACACATCACTGGATATGAAATAAAGACACAAGGCCAACCTGTCCAGGACAGTGCCACTCCTCATCCAACTAACCCCCTCCCCCTATGTTTGGAGAAGAAAAACTGTTTAGTGTTCTGGAATGATCTGAAAACCAAACCTATGAACTGGCATGGTTTCTGACATTTTAGCACAGGTAAATGCTGACACATTAATGAGTTGGTCGCAGGAAAGCTGCAGCTGTCATGTTCATGAAGACTCATGGGGCAGACCAATGGGGAAGACCACCAAGGAGGACTGATGAGAAAGACCACTGAGGAAGACGGCTAGGGAAGACTGCTGCGGAAAACTGAAGGGGAATATCGACAGGGAAGACTGTGAAAATTTACCGGAAAAGTTTGAGACTTTGATGTCGCATAAATAAGTGTCACGCACTCTAGGATGACACTGATGCTGTGAAAAGCCAATACTTAAGGCCAGGCACTACACACTCACTAAGACACATGTGCCTCCACTGCACTGTGTTGCAAACTCATAGAAAAACACATTTATTAACATATGGACAGGTTTAATCAAATCAAGCAGTGAGTACAAATGAGCCCACGGAAGACGTCTAACGAGCTGGGAATTAATTAGTGGCATAATGAAGCACTGCACATCTGCCGATTACCTTGCAGTCATGGGGGCACACAGAAGACTTCCCCAAACCCTGCCCTTCCCTCGCTATTGGTTTAGACTGGCAGGAAATGCCCTCTGATTGGTCTGTACCATATTAAATATGCTGAACTGCAAACAAACATGTAACGCAGGTACAGTGCCATCACAAAGACCACAGTAGAAGGATTGTACGAATCATGCTTTGTTCTTCACCTTGGACAGAAAACCTTCAAACACATTGTAATCGTGAACCGACCAGCCATGATGTGGAAAGACATAGCAAGTGACAATAGAATTTAACCACAAGGTTGCGTTTATTGCACCCATGCCAGTCACTCTCAACAATGCACTCACACTGCCCACAATGCCCACTGCCCCGCTTACTTCTAACCCACATGGTGAGCACACACACACACACACACACACACACACACACACACTATGTACAACAGTTAACATGTAACACGACAGAAAGACATTACAATGCATGACAATCAGGAAGAACTGTTTACAAGGTTGGCGGCAGTCCACTATGCAGTCATGCCCCACGGTATCTCTTTGGGTCATGCCACTGTTGTTTGGGTCATGTTGAAGGGTTAGGGTTAGATAAATATAACTGTAAATAAACACTTGTGCCTATATACTCTAAAGGGTTAGGGGTTATCATATCATTATTGTGGCACATGTGAGCTGTGATATCCTGTGAGATTTAGCTCACAGGTTTATGAGTTAAACTTGCAGTGTGTCGTTATCATGACACATGTGACCTGTGATATCCTGTGAGATTTAGCTCGCAGGTTTATGAGTTAAACTTGCAGTGTGTCGTTATCATGGCAGATGTGAGCTGTGATATCCTGTGAGATTTAGCTCACAGGTTTATGAGTTAAACTTGCAGTGTGTCGTTATCATGACACATGTGAC
>JAAGVU020000123.1:9755390-9772178 GCA_011763525.2 Mormyrus iriodes | reverse complement strand
GCAGGTTTATGAGTTAAACTTGCAGTGTGTCGTTATCATGGCAGATGTGACCTGTGATATCCTGTGAGATTTAGCTCGCAGGTTTATGAGTTAAACTTGCAGTGTGTCGTTATCATGGCACATGTGACCTGTGATATCGTCTGAGATTTAGTTCACAAAGCTGCTATGCCTAGTTTCATATTCATTTCCCCGGGTCATGCAGACAATGACTGAAACGGGGGTAAAATGGAGGAATATGCCATCTCCAGTTGTGCCGACCTGCCGATCGACAAACTCATAGGTGTGCTCGGACTCTTTGAAGTCTCAAAGGCCCAATGGCTGACCCTTCATCAATGATGTACTGCAGGATTTCGGCCTGATCCTGCTGCACTTCTGCTGATTAGAGATCAGACAGCTTGCTGTACCAGCAGACTGAAACAAGCCCGAGTGCCCTCTCAGGGCTGAGGTACGGATGCTGGATGCTGGGCAGGTTGCCAGGTAAGCAGCTGATGTGGACTGAGTTCGATGCACAGGGAAATAGGTAAATATCTGTGTGTAGTGAAAACTTGTGTGTTAAAGTGTGTTCCAATGGCAGAGTCACATGAAATCAGATGTGTGCAGTGGTGTGGGCGGCAGTGAGGACAGTGATAGAGTGTGTGGTGGTATGGGTGACAGTGAGGACAGCGGTGATATATGTGGTGATTTGGGTGGCAGTGAAGACAGTGATGGAATGTGTGGTGATGTGGGTGGCAGTGAGGGCAGCGGTGATGTGTGTGGTAGTGTGGGTGACAGAGAGGACAGTGATGGAGTGAGTGGTGGTGTGGGTGACAGTGAGGATAGCGGTGATGTGTGTGGTGATGTGGGTGGCAGTGAGGACAGTGATGGAATGTGTGGTGATGTGGGTGGCAGTGAGGACAGTGATGGAATGTGTAGTGATGTGGATGGCAGTGAGAGCAGCGGTCATGTGTGTGGTGATGTGGGTGGCAGTGAGGGCAGCGGTCATGTGTGTGTTGATGTAGGTGGCAGTGAGGGCAGCGGTCGTGTGTGGTGATGTGGGTGGCAATGTGGGTGACAGTGAGGACAGTGATGGAGTGAGTGGTGGTGTGGGTGACAGTGAGGACAGCGGTGATGTGTGTGGTGATGTGGGTGGCACTGAGGACAGCGATGGAGTGTGTGGTGATGTGGGTGACAGTGAGGACAGCGGTTTTGTGTGTGGTGATGTGAGTGGCAGTAAGGGCAGTGGTCATGTGTGAGGTGATGTGGGTGGCAGTGAGGACAGCGGTCATGTGTGTGGTGATGTAGGTGGCAGTAAGGGCAGCGGTCGTGTGTGGTGATGTGGGTGGCATTGAGGGCAGCAGTGATGTGCCTCCTCCTTTTTCTTCCCTTTTTGTTTTTGTTAAATAATCAGCTACAGAATGCTTCCTTTTTAGAACAGGTTTACACCACAGCTCAAGGGATTGTTTTGTCCATTTCATCACCAGTGTGCATATTTGTATGTACCCTCATAGACAGGTAGGGAGCAACCAACTCAAAACAAAAAAAAGACACACACTGAGCCAGTGAATAGGAAAAATGACCTTTCAGCCACAATTCTTTAACGCAGTACCCATGTTTGAGCAAGACATCCTAATGACACTCGCTGTTCGATTCGACTAGGGATGTGCATCTCCATCTGTCACGCCCTGCAGTCCTGCCCCTCGTTCTTTCCCTAATGTGGCTCCAACAAGCCACACCTGTTAATTAATTGTCTTACCTCTCATTCCAGCCCTTGTGTGGATTACTGCAGTTGCCCCTTGTCTGCTCCCTCGTTAGTCCAGTATAAGAATGCCCTCGTGTCTGATGCTCCCCAGTCCGGTCATTGTTGCTACCCGTGTGTGCTCCTGTGTACCCTGTGTGATTCTCTCCTTGATGTTTGGACCCCTTGTGGTCCTGTTCCTTTGCCCTTACTATGTTACAATTCCCTTTAATAAAGCTCCTTTTGGTTTTCCCCATGCCTGCCTTTGCCTCCGTCCATCCCCTTGACGTGACACCATCTCTGAGGCGATACATATCTTTATGCATTGCCAGAAATCCAGTACTTTAGATACATATGAAGTAACTATTATTGCGATACCATGGTTTCACACCTATTGTGATACAGTATAATTTGACATAATATGATCTGATGCATTGCCAGACACGTGTCCAAGTCACATGAGACATGGCCAAGAGACTTGCAGAGAACTGGTCACTGATACCAGCGGAGAACTGGAGATGAGAGAGTGCGCTTAAGAAACTGTTTAGAGAAGGGTAATCGATGAAAATACAAAATTATTGGTCACATTTCTAAATAAAGGCATAGGGCTTCTACTAATTATGTAACCCCGGCCATGCACTGCATCCCGTTCAATATCTCCAGTAGACAGGGCAGGGCAGTCCCAGGACGCTCCTGTCGTGGCACTCCACGTCGTGTTTCGGTATGTTGGTGATGTGACGTGGTGCGGTGAGGGAGGTGCAGGCCAGGCCCGGTACCCTCCTGTCATGGCACTCTGCATTGTGTTTCGGTATGTTGGTGATGTGACGTGGCGTGGTGAGGGAGGTGCAGGCCAGGCCCCGGATTTTCCTGTTGTAGCATTCTGTGTTGTTTCAGTATGTTGGTGATGTGATGTGGCGCAGTGAGGGAGGTGCAGGCCAGGCCCGAGACCCTTCCATTGTGGCACTCAGTGAGAGCTTGCTTTTGCACGCAACAGCTGACAAATACAGGCAGGTTCGAGATAAAAGACATGCCCTCCTGTGGTCTGGAAGCATAATGACCCCCAAAAATTTTTAAGAACACCAGTTGTGACCTAAATAAATAATATAAAATTAATAAAGCATAATGATTAGCACTCTCACCTCCCACCTCTGGGACCATGGTTGGAGTGTCTGCCCTGGCTACCTGTGCGTGTGGAGTTTGCATGTTCTCCTCGTGTTGTCGTAGAGTTTCCTCTGGATACTCCGTTTTCCCCCCACAGTCCAAAACTATGCTGAGATTAATTGGAGTTATCAAACTGCCCGTACCTGTGCATGAGTGAGTGAATGGTATTTGAGTGTGCCCTGTGATGGGTTGGCGCCCCATTTTAGGTTGTTCCCTGCAGTGCACCCATAGCCTCCAGGATAGGCCTCTGTGACCCTGAATAGGACAAGCATTTACAGAAGATGGGTGGATGGATGAATTTAATTCACTATTCTACATTAATAAATTGAATTTTACCAATGCAAACAATGCATCCCGAGTTCATCCCAAATTGTATCCAGTGCGCACTTTTTTAAACGGGGCAATCGCATAGTGAACTTTTATGTCAGTGCACTGATGCAAAACAGTGAATCTTACCATTTCTAGTTGCAACTATGTGAAATTTTAACTTGCACTAAGACAGTGGCAGTGTGGGCAGCAGTGAGGGTGGTGGTGTGAGATGATGGAAACCTGAAACTTGGGCAACAGACAACCTAGAAGCAACACTGCCCCCAGCAACACCAGTTGAACACCAGTGAGGATGACTGATGGATAGTCCAATTATTCAGCCCCTTGTTTCTGTGATTAAAACAAATGTTGTTCACCTGGCTCTCAGCCACCACACTGCTCCCACATTCCTCTGTTTATATGGCAACCCTGTTTCAGGACCGCACTGCGCGTGGATTTGTCTCCTAACAATTTGGTGGCCTCTTTGCTTGTTTGTTCGGTCTCGTGGGTGCCATGCCCTTGGCATGCCTGCAGACCACCCCAGGCTTGTGGACTACGAAGCAGAGGTTATTTTGGACAGCAGCCAGACTGCACACGCACACAGAAACATACACACACACGTACGCACAGACACACACACACACACATATAGAACCCATTAAATGTATCTATATGTATATGTGAAGTGAATTGCCACCTTTAGGAAAGTTCTGGGGCCAGTTGCACAAAATAGTTAAGTTACTTAAGTTAAGATTTTCCTTAAAGTCTGAGTTTCGCTAATATAAAGTCGGTTGCACAAAACAAAGTTTTCTCCTTAAGGTTTCCTTAAAATGTTTACTTAAGTATTTAAGTTTTTCTCCTTATCTTTTTCTTATACTTAAGGAATCCCTTAAAATTCCCTTAACAGTTGCACTAACAAAAGACTTTAACAACCAAAGTAAGGAAAAAAACTTAAGGTACTTCTGACTATCTTAACCGCAACATGACGACAAAAAGAAGAAAACGAAAGCATTCAGAAGAAAGTTCCGCGACTGGGAGAACCCAATGGATATGATTAATGATGAATAATTTATTTTTTCATTATAGATTTGACCGGTAGTCGAGTTATGATTGTATTTATGAACGACATGTTCATAATTCATTATTAAATCAGGCCAGCAGATCGATCTTTAGTTTTCCAAGGAATAAAAAACGATGTAACAGTATCCCGTTAATAAGCGCTGTAAGGGTATGAATGGTGGCGTGTTTTTATGTAGACTATGTGGGGTTTTATGGGGGGGGGACTTTTAATTTAATATCCTTGAGGTATTTAGATGGAAGCGTAATTAACTTTTAATGGTTGGTTTTAAAACCAGGGTTAAAGTCGACGAGCAGTGTTTCGGCTCTCTCTTTTTGTGCTTTTCCAGCTCTCATCCTCATCTATTGCGAAAGATGTTTTTAAGATTTGTAATGGCAAACTGCGTTTATTAATAATATTGTTATGGGTAATTGATCACCATTGAATGCGACAGACCTGGTTCTAGATTATCAAATGGGGGGGGGGAGCAATAAGAGATGTCGATGGGTCGCATCTTTGGCTTTAGTGGGGCAATTGCCCCCACCGTGCCCCTGCCTAGAACCGGCCCTATGCGATCGTCGCTGTTACTGACCAATCTTATGTGCGCATTTTTGATACTGACTTCGTTGTGACGCCTAACAAAGCTGTATGTTGTTATGAAGTGGTTTATTAGAAATTGACAAACTGTTTGTTTTATTGTGCGGGTGTGTATACTAATTTTAGTGACGCTGCGCACGAGCACTAGTGTGTATAGTTGAATGGTGGCTTATTAGGCGCAGTTATCTGCTAAGTTTCCGTTGTGTTCTTCCTCACCATGTCCATACCCTCTCCCAGCTCGGTAGAGTGAATCTATTGGGGGCATATACTTCGTATCGGCAGTAATTACCTTGTTGAGTTGTCCTTCCATAGCACGTTTCAACAGATTCATCTATTAATCGGTGCTACCTTACCGGAAAATGCTACCGTTACTTTTATGGGCTGAAATTGAAAGCGGATGGTCCAAAAAATAGTAAATAGTAAAGTAGTAACTAATTAAGAATACGAACTAATGTAATGTAAACAGGCATCGCGACAGTCTGAAAAACCTTATCAGATTGTATTACCAGTGTTAGAACTACAGGTAGCACATTTCGATAGATTGAAATACTGTATCAGGTCATCCTACCTTCATAAAATACTTGGGTAGACAATTTCGGTAAACTTTATAGGGATGTGCTGTCATGAAAAGGTGAGCAAAACTGACACATTTTATAGTCTACGGAAGTCATGTCAGGTAATTCGCCATACATATGATAGTAAATTGTGATAAATGTATATAATAAAATATAAAAAATGTATGAACGTTGAAAAACGCACAAATAAGATTGATTACGCAACACTCACCTATAACTCCAACGCAAGGTAGGATAGATCGATGGGTGATTCTTCAAGCACGAGAAAAGGGGCGTGATTTAGTTGTGCGCATGCGCAGTACCCAAAGGTAAGACGTTTCGATAGGTAGGATGAAATGTTAGAACACCGGCACTAGCGATTTTAGACAAGAGTATATTGGTTAGCGATCGAACTTACCGATACAGAAATACGGAGACGAAAGCAAAAAATGTATTCATCAAATGTATTTAATGTAACTGACATAGAAAAATAACTCCACCTGCTCAATGTTTGTTCCACTACTTCTCTTCCCCCCCACTTCTGCGTATCTTCCAAGGTAGCGCCAGTACTTGTGAACCATACAGCAAAGTGTATCGCCATATGCGATAAGTAGTTCTACGAGCGAAAAATACCTACTCTTAGTGAACACAGTACTCCAGAGGCAACAGTCTACGTTTTCTATCAGATAAGGATGCAGTGGTGACGAAATCCGGTTTTTATTTTTATTCGTCAGATGAATAATATTTAATTTCATCATCGTTATCGCACATTTTAGTCTGGTTTGTGTTTTCGTTAACGAAATAAACACAGGAGGCGATAAAACAGCTAAGGCATCACGAACAGGGGTGAGAGAAAGCAAACAAATGGTCTCCATGGAAACTGTACAATTTTGCTGCTGTAAAATCTTTCAATGCTGTAAATCCCTTAACGTTTTTCCTTAACTAGCCAAACCTTTTAAGGCATTCTGTGCAACACCCTTAAATAAATGCCTTAGCTAAGGAGTAATTGTACCTTAAGTGTCTTATGGGGAAAACTTGTGTTTTGTGCTACCAGCCCCTGGAATGAGGAGCCATTGTCCTAGATAACAGAACATCCATTTTATTATTAGATTACATTAGATCTTGTTCTGTCCTGATTTTGTGCTGCTGATTAGTATTTGTCCCCGAATTTTACTTCCATGTTTGAATCAAGCTAAGCATTGAAGAATCACGTTAGGTGCAGGTGTGTCATTGATTGATGAAGTGTTTAGCAAAAATTGTTTGGCCAAAGCTGAAAGGTACATCCTCCTGGAAAAGTTAAGTGTGAGTGTATGAATCTGCTTGTACTATTGTCATTCTCCCATTCAGACTTGGATACTCACATTGTGTTACAGCAGGGTATGATGATAGAAGGCAAAGAGGGACAATCCATGGAGCAGCTCACAACAAGAATGAGGTTTATTAACAGAACACAAAAGGGGAAAACCAGGAGATAAAGGGATCACGGGGGGGGGGTCCCCCAGAACAAAACAGGTAAAACTAAGAACTAACTAAAAGTAACCAAAGTAACAACTAGGCAAAAGAACAAAATAGGGAGCAAAAGCATAAACAACTACAACCACACACACAGTAATATCTATAATGACTGACTGATGAACAGAGTGAGGGCAAGCACTTAAATCAACATGGATAACAAGGCTAACAAGGAGCAGGTGTGGACCATAACAAAATCAACTAATCAGTACAGGCACAGAACAAGAAACAGGGGCAATAACTTACAATTAAAACAAGCACAGGAACTAGGAAACATTACCACAGTAGAGGCTAACACTAGGAATAAAAAGTACAGACAGAGAAATAAAAACAAGGCACAAGTAGGGTAAACTGAAACAGGGGCACAAAGAAACCATACCAGATAAGGAAAATCCAGTTATAAAATTACACAACAGGTGAGGCAGGCCTCTGGCCAGCCTTAAACTTATGACTATAGGGGTATACCCTTTGAGCCACACAGTCAACCCACTGAGCAGCCCTGGGAGTGGGGAAACACTAGGGGATGAAGGGCTACAAGACAGGGGGGAAGCAAAATGACCAGTGACGCCTGCTGGCCAAAAGGGAACAAGACACATAGGACAGTGTCAGACAGGTATCGACCCTGACATTACCTCCTACCGAACGTGCAACCACTGGGCACACAAGGGTACTGCAAGGACCACTCAGACCCAAAAGGAAAAAAACCAAAACATAAGAGGGGGACAAAGGAACCAGTAATAAAACCCAAGGAACAGCACAGACATACAGACAGACAGACAGAGACAATCAGGATACTGAACAATGGCAGACAGGTGGAGAACAAGCAACTGGAACAGGATAGAAAACAGCACTGGGAACAAAACTAGGGGACTAAAGGAGACAAATATTGGGGACAGGACATGGAACATGAGGAACAGGACCAGGGACACGAGACAGGGACCCAGATAGAGTAGGGGCACCAAAATGGAAAGGCACAAAACAGAATTTGATGGAACACTGAGGTACTAGCTGACAAGGGATGAGGAGAGTGGACTGCTGCAGGCCTAGATGGACAAATCAACTGGACTGAGTAGTCCAATGATAGGAGCTGGAGGGGAGCACGAGGAGCGCCTGGAAAATCTTCCAGAGCCTGGGAAGCTAGGCAAAGAATCTGGGACATGAATCCCCCTGGACCCATTCACTGGCGAGACACAGCCCATCTGGACCAGTGGGAACAGAGTCTGAAGAGGGGACTGCAGGACAGGAGCCTAACAAGGGGAATCTTTTAGGTCCATCCCCTCTGGGCAGGTGCTGAAGGGACATCAGGAGATGACGAGGCAGGTGCTGAAGGGACATCAGGTGCCGCAGAGGCAAAGACGTGATGAACGGGCCCCTGTGGACCAGACGCTGTAGGCTTGGGACAGGCGACCTCCCCTGGACAGGGATCTGGAGGCTCGGGAGCGCCAGCCTACCCTGGGCAAGGATCTGGAGGCTTGGGATGGGTGGCCTTCCCTGAGCAGGGCTCTGGAGACCCAGATGCAGCGGTGGCTTCCCCTGGGCAAGGCATTGAAGAAACGGGCAGGGAAATGGCCCCTTCTGGGCCAGGCTCAGACAACTTAAGCACAACAAAATTTAAAAAAAAAAAAAAAAAAAAAACCACACACACATTAATATAATTTGGCCAGGTCCTTCATATGTAGGAGGACTGCAGTGAGCCACGCCGGGTGTGAGCTAGAGCAGAATTCAGGGACGGATATTCCAACCCAAGTGCCACTGGGCCAGAAGCAGGCGCAAGGGATACAAGTCCCAGCATGAGAGAGGGATTGGGAGAGCCAGGGGATTGTCAGGATGAGTCGGTCATTCTGTAACAGCAGGGCATGATTGAGGGAAAAGAGGGACAATCCACAGAACAGCTCACTACAAAAATGGGGTTTATTAACGAAACAGAACACAAAAGCCAAAAGTGGGAAACCAGAAAGTAAAGGAATCATGAAGCATCAAGAACAAATCAGGGGAAAAAGGAACAAAAATAAATAAAAAATTCAACCACAAAGTAACACACTAGGAGACAGAGTAAAACTGGGAGCTACACTTGAACATAACCACAGCTCCTAACATGGAGGATCAACAAAAATGACTGACTGATAAACAGCGTGAGGGCAAGCACTTAAATCAGCACAGATAACGAAGGCTAACAAGGGACAGGTGAGGACCATAACAAAATCAACCAATTAGTACAGGCATGGCACAAAAGGAAACAGGTGAAATACATCACAGTTAACAAGCACAGGAACTAGGAAACATTACCAAACATAGGCTAACAAGACTAGGAACAAAAGTACAGACAGAACAGAATAAAACAAGGTACAAGCAGGGTAAATCAAAATAGGGACACAAAGATAAAACATAACAGACACTAAGGAAATAACATTTATCAATTACAGAACAGGTGAGGCAGGCCTCTGGTCAGCCTCAAACTTTTTGACTGGAGGGGTACAGCCGCTGAGCTGCACATTCAACACATTGAGCTACATGGCGGCCCAGGGAGTAGGCAAATACACTAGGGGCTGAAGTACTACAAGACAGAGAGGAGCAAAGCAGGATGATCAACAACGCCTGCTGGCCAAAAAGGGACAAGTCACATGATAGGGTTGGACCGGCACTGATCCTGACACATTGTTAACAGATGCTCATTCTCCCATTTAGTCTCCAGGATATTCAAAACTCTGAGGTGGGCATAATGTTTACAGCAGGACACATGAGTACGTAATTCATCTCAAAATATAACTATGGAGAAATACACTACTCTTACTGATGCCATGGTGCTAAGGTTAATCAGTTGGGTTAGTGTAGATTAGAGCAGGGCGATATCACAAAAAAAAAACATCACGATGATTTTACCTGTGTTGATATAATATTGATAATTATCGATATTATAGTTTTATAAAGCTGTTCCAGTTTCCAAAGAATATGTATCCTAATAGAAACTGAATGAACAAGTTAAAATAAACAAACAGTGTTATTAACAAATAAGATTTGTTTTTAATGAATGGCATAAACTATATAAATACAAAATTCCCTTAAATTATTAAAAGTTATTTATTATCAAGTACTCAAAATAACATGTACCATAGCTAAAGTGAACAAAACAACGTAACACAGTATCTATAATAATAGGGTTCTTTTTGGCAATCAGCGTGCTCGACTGGATGGTATTTTTGGAGGTGGTGAAACAGATTTGTTGTATTACCAGACTTTGTTGGAATCTGTCGGCAGCATCTTTTGCAAACTGGCTTTATCTGTGTTTTGTCCGTTCGGAGATAGCCGAACCACTAACATACTTTAGACGACATAGACCCTTTTTTCGGTATCATCTCCTGTCAGCGCGCAGTCTAAAATGGAGCAAACAGGTTTGATTGAATTTTATAGCCTACGTTTATAATCATCGTCCTCCTTTTTTATCGATAAAAAATTGAGATTGTTTTATCGCCCAGCACTAGTGTAGATTGTAGAGGCTAGTAGCTGTCCAGACACAAACTAGAATTGGATTGTCTCTCTGTCTGTCTGCCTGCCTGTCTGTCTGTTTTTCTCTGTCTCGGCGAATGCCCTGGGCAGATGGACAACGCAGCGGGCGTGTTTACTTGGATCAGGACCACCACACTGGGATTCCCTTTCTTGCTTTGGAGTTGGCATGCCTCTGGCAGTGAGGCAGAGACTGTTAGGATATGCAGGATTGCAGCGTACCGGTGATCTTCCTTTGTAACAGGGAGAATAAAATGAAAAGAGAGAAGCAGTTTCTTAAAACAACATCTTGCTTCTTAAAACGCGTTCCACCTCTCTATTGCTCTCTTTTTGTCCTTCTTTCTAAATACGTTTCATTTGAATGAATGGCATGGCATCCCATCCAGGGCATCCCCACCCTTGTACCCTGTGCTGCCTCGGATAGGCTCCAGAGCCCCCCCCCCCCACGCTCTGACCAAGATGAGTAATTGCGTGGATGGATGGACGATTGATTAAGCTGGAATCACTGCAAGAATGACAGCCAGGCATAGAAAACATAAGTACTGAAGGCCTTCAGAGGAGGAAGTCCCAGAATGCTGGTTCAATCACTGAGAATCCCCAATGCATGAGACTATCACAGGACACTGAGTAGACCAGGGCCTTGAAGTGCCTGAAGGGCCTGTGCCTTTAAGAAAATGGTACAGTAAACCATGCCGGTGTGTGGTGAACAGCCAAGCAGATGGGACAGTGGTGTCAAGATGGATGGGTGTGGGGGAGGGGTGCCACTCTCAAGGTCACTCTCAAGGTTGGGGCAGCGGAGAGAGATAGCCAGGCCCAGACAGGAAATCGATGAAGGACCAGCAGGGGGAGGGGGGGACTGTTGCAATTTCAGGGACCAAATTACCTTGGAAACGAGAAAAAAAACATAATTGTGTGCTGTCCAGCAGGCAGCTTGGATCAAAACGTCACCACATGAGCCAGTCTCAAGGGATATTAAAAAGTAATTACCAAATACAGAATGGCACCCACAGAGATGGGGCATAATTAAGTTTTCATCCAACTAGAAGTTATTAAAATGCAATTCAGATATGTTTACTCTGCTGAGTTGATCTTCTCAGATTTTTTTTCCCTTCTGTCTACTTACTAAAATAATGAAATTTATTTAAGCTCAAAGCATAATCACATCCACACATGCATAACCCTGGCCAAAACCACATGCTAACTTCTGTTGTTGGATGATTAAAGCAGATATATTTGCACATCCTGAAACATCTTAGAGAAATCTCTCAGTGCATGGTGAATACACACCTGCTGCCATTGTCCTGAATCTGCAGGCTTCACTCAGGTATGATGACTTTTACTTGTACTTGACATTTTGGTGTGGTATCTGTACTTTCACTTAAGTATGAATATGGAGTACATTTTCTACCCCTGGTGGTGAGATTCATGGAGTTGCAGCTAAATACATGGATCTGCAGTGAGCTTCACTCAGATCATAAAACAAAAATGGTGGTTTAAGACAGACACACACTCATATTTAAGAGTAGTCAGACAGAGTCACACTATCGCAGGACCATAAGCAGTAGCATGCATGCTCTCTACAGATTTTACAAAGAAGTTTACACACACACAGATAAGTAAGCTTATTTCATGACACACTGAGAACCTTAAACCCTCAATGTAAATGCACGTGCTGTACCACTATAACAATGCGACTGGCTTCCTGCACATTTTGCCCTCCATTTCTATATGTTCAGGCAGCCTGGAGGGCTTCGCAGCTGATTTCCATCACACATGCGCTGAGCACGACAGTGTCTGGCTGCAGCCTTTAGTAATGTTCATTCTGTAGAACTGAACACACACACAAGCACACACAGCAAGCTGCACATGTCCACACATATCATGTTAATCAGGCACGTAGAAATCAACCACGGCAAAAGAAATACCTTGTCCTCCTGTTTCCATGACAACAGGGCCATGCTACCACAGAGCAAGAATATTAGGGTTCCCCTGCCATGCCTTCTATGCCACCCCCCACAACCGCTATGAATTTCACACTTCTGATCTGTTTTCATGCAGAAACAGGCCTGGACCCACTCTTTCCACAGGGGGGCGCTGTACCATCAGGGGAAGGTGACACCTCTGGTTTTTAAGCCATTATGATTATGGAGCTCATCATGGAGACGGGAGACTGCACTTATACTATTGTCACACTATATTACATAATGATGCACTTATCTGCCCATAATCCAGTCATGCTAGCATTAGCATGTAGCCCCAAACCATGGTGTCCTTACCGTGTGTAGCAAAAAAAGACTCAGCTTTCATTCACCACTCCCCAGACAAGTGTGCAAAGCGTCTGTGGTCCTGCCTGAGGTGGCCAAGCTTTGCCTTGTATGCCTCATGGCCAGCCCTCCTAACAGTGCCACGGCATTCCTCAGACATTACATGAAGCATGACGCCCCCTCCTGGGTTGGAGGCGGCAGTGTGCCAGCTCTCCAGCTGAGTCAGCTCCCTCTGTATTACAAACTAGAGGTTGGCTGTCATATCAAGCAAAGCTTGATTGCAAGCCATTTTCCTCTCTATACACAAACTACCACCTGGGTCACATGACAGGAAGTGCACAGAGATGGGGGGTATGGATATGCTATTATTTTCTTCCCGTCTTGGATTTCTGAGATGACAGCAGCAGCCATGTGACCTGAATTCCCCTCGGGCACGTGGGGGTGAGTGGCACACATTCTTGTTGGGCCTGTCCCCATTGTTCTCCTGAGACAGAAGCTCATGGCGGTGTGCGTTGGCTGGGAGACGGGCTGGGGATGGACTCGGGATGGGCTGTCATCCTCCAGCTCACTGCTGTGTCTGTGGGAGCAGAATGAGACAGGAGGAAGGTGTTGACTCATAGGCGATCTGCTGCCTCTAGGTCCACCATTGCTCTTTTCTGGCAGGGGTAGGGGTCACAGAAATTGCAAATGAACAGGGTCAAATGAAAGGTACTCAGCCTCCAAAGTGAAGACAAAGAGAAAATCTGAAGGTGACCCCTGACCTTCATCCTCTGACCCCACCCCCACCCCCCTGTGCTGACTGCATGAAAGACAATCCGTGAGCGTGTGCCCCCGCATGTCCTAGGAACGCCAAGATAACAGCTCAGAGACACACCTCACAGCTTCTGCAGCATCACCCAGACCTCTGTGATGCCACCATCTGCCTCATACCACCTCAGATCTCAAGCTCATGTGACAGCACATGTGACCACCCCCCTCCCCAAAAGACAGGAACCACCCAGGAAACACCAAAAAGACAGGCTTCATCACAGCACAAAGAGTGACACATGACATCATCATGCATCTTCAATTTCAAAGTGACTCCTTTAACTGGAGACACTCTTGCCTTCCAAGCTGTCTGATCCCTGGTCAGATGACAGGCATCCTCCATGGCCCAGCCCCTGCTCAGCATCTGCCCATTCTCCTGCACTGACATGGACATACACGTCACCAGCACTTTGTCTTTCAAAGCAATATTCTGGGAAAATTCTTTGTGAAATGCAGTCCCAGACTGTAAAAAGATTATGCTTAATTTGCCTGCACAATGACCCTTCCGTGAGCCCTCTGCTCGTTCCAAAATCAAGAAAAAAAAATCATAATGTCAAAAAATTGTGGCCGAAAGTGACTTTATAATAGTAATATAAAAGTTTCCATCCATTAAAAAAACATTACCCAGTCATAAAGCCACTTAAATAAAAATATTGCTAAAATTTCATCATGGCCAACAGTAAAAATGCAAACTTCCTGAATCACAAAGCACCCAAAGTATGCTGATCTCAGCATTCGTATCTCCATAAAAGTCCAATGGTCAATACCGTCACAGTTTTTTAGTCTAAAAACAATTTAAAATGGCCAAACACAACAAAAGCTACCCTGTTTATTCAGCATCCGTGACGTCATCCGCATTTATTCATGGATTTCAGTATGTATACTGCACACAGCATTTAATGCGTTGCTCTCGACCTAGTGAACAGGATGAGACTTCATCCAGCCAACTACCTTGTAACATGGGGACTACCATCCATCCCTGCTGACAGACCTCGCAGTATATAACCTGGAGCCACTTCAAAAAGGATGAATGGAATAGCCAGTAGAAAGGCAAGTTCAACAACATATTACCTGCCGCACCTTAAAGCCTTGCTGCACAACAATTTCATGGTGCTAGTCACTGTCACCGCAGCCCCCTGACTGACTGATACCCCCCAAGGCTCTGATCTCACAAAGCATATATCCATGACTGTGGTAGGAAAAATTAGCTCAAATACAGACATAGCACTTAACATAAAATAAACACAAAATAACAGAACAAAACAATAAAATCAATGAGCAGGTTGGAATATGGGAAGGCAGTAACTTAATATAAGTGGGTACCCTTAAAATCAAATACTGTTCTGCACAGCAAGCCGTTGATCTTAAAAGCGTTGATCTCTCTTGTCTTCCCTTTTTCCTATATTATAGCTATCTCTCAATATCATGTAAAGCGCTTTGGGGCGACTCTGTTGTGAAAGGCGCTATATAAAAATAAATTGAATTGAAAAGCACGACCCAAAATTACAAAACAGATGAACAGGACAGGTTAGATGACAAATGAATGAAAGTGACTTTACGTGGTTCTGGATGGAGTCTCTGGAACCTTGTGTGGAGGTGATGAGATGATCGTGAGATGGAGTTGGGGGGGGTCTGGAGCGCTTCTCTGCATCTTGCGGCTTTTTCGTAGTTTGCAGCCTTTCTCCCCCCTTTTTGTTAATGGCTAGTCTACACGCGGGTATCTTCAGTCTTTCAGTTCTGTTCCACCCCCAGAGGAATCCGAGGTGTGAAATTTTAAAGTCTAAAGTCCATGAATATTGATCATTGGGGATTCGACACTCGCACCAATGATCTGGAACATCCGACTGGCGGACTGGTCGAGGGGTGTTGGTAGCAGTCCTATATGAATTTATGACCATACTGAGGCACCTTTAGAGTTGAGTTTAATTAAAAGTATTTAATTTTGTGATAATCCATGATCAGATTTGAATTTAGAAGAATTTTTCCGTAAATTTGATACCAAACATGACATCACAACCTGGAGGTTTACACATCGAACCATCTGCATTAATTAATTCATACCATAAATTTCACTGTGCGTGTGGTTATTGGCATCGGGACATAGCATGCATGGTCATGTTGCACATCAGATATTGACATTTTTAGGTAGTTTTACAGAAGCTACATTCCAAATTACAAACAGCACATCTTAATTCTAGGTTAGTCTATGAGTTGCCATTAGTTTCCTAGAGTAACAGTTTAAAATAAGCATTTGTAAATTTGTGGTTAACCTGGGCTTATTACAATAACTTGATATCTGTGTTTAACAACACATACTGTTTCATCCATTCAATGTACAGAGTGGACGAGACAAAGGAAACGGAAAACGGCACCTTTCTGCTTATTTACGAGTCCCCCTGGAATGCAGAGAGAGGGTGGGGTGGTGGCTCTGCCTTAGTTTAAACGAAGAAGTAGCTGGTGACATTTCTTTAAATGTTTTAATGTTTTCTAACTTCTCTAAGGTAGACGTGAGAATATGAATGGATATCTGCACGTATATGACCACACACACACACATATATATATATAAATACAGGGCCTTGCAAAAGTATTCACCCCCTTTGGCATTTTTCATGTTTTGTTGCCTCACAACCTGGAATGAAAATGGATTGTTTGACAGTTGGCACCATTTCATTTACAGAACATGCCTACAACTTTGAAGATGTATTTCTTTTTTTATTGTGAAGCAAATGTGATCCCCTAAGTCAGTTTTTAGTCAGAAAGTCAGTACTTTGTAGAGCCACCTTTTGCGGCAATTACAGCTGCAAGTCGCTTTGGACAAGTCTGTATGAGCTTGCCACATCTCGCCACTGGGATTTTTGCTCATTCCTCAAGGCAAAACTGCTCCAGCTCCTTCATGTTGGATGGTTTTCGCTTGTGAACAGCAATCTTCAAGTCTGACCCCAGATTCTCAATTGGATTGAGGTCTGGACTTTGACTAGGCCGTTCCAACACATTTAAATGTTTCCCCTGAAACCGCTCGAGTGTTGCTTTAGCAGTATGCTTCGGGTTATTGTCCTGCTGGAAGGTGAACCTCCATCCCAGTCGCAAATCACAGGCAGACTGACACAGGTTTTGCTCAAGAATATCTCTGTATTTAGCACCATCCATCTTTCCCTCGCCTCGGACCAGTTTCCCAGTCCCTGCTGCTGAAAAACATCCCCACAGCGTGATGCTCCCACCCATGTTTCCCTGCGGCGATGGTGTTCTGGGGGTGATGGGATGTGTTACTTTTGCGCCAGACACAGCATTTTCCTTGGTGGCCGAAAAGTTCAA
>JAAGVU020000123.1:9737010-9755290 GCA_011763525.2 Mormyrus iriodes | reverse complement strand
AGGGACTTTGCAATTCATCTGATCACTCTTCATAACATTCTGGAGTATATGCAAATTGCCATCATAAAAACTGAAGCGGCAAACTTTGTGAAAACCAATATTTGCGTCATTCTCAAAACTTTTGGCCATGACTGTAGACCTTGCTTTGTGCACTGGTATGCAGTCAGGTTGGAACAGGAAGGGGCTGTCCCAAAACTGTCATGCAGTCAGGCAAGTGGCATTTTCTTGGCAACCACCAAACTCAGACTCGTCCATTGGAATGCCAGACAAGTGTGATTCGTCACTCCAGAGAACACTCTGCTCTGGAGTCCAGTGGCGGGGTACTTTAGATCACTGCATCCAACGCTTTGCATTGCACTTGGGGATGTAAGGCTTGGATGCAGCTGCTCGGCCATGGAATCCCATTCCATGAAGCTCTCTATGCACTGTTCTTGTGCTAACCTGAAGGCCACACCAAGTTCGGAGGTCTGTAGCTATTGACTCCGCAGAAAGTTGGCGAATTCTGCACACTGTGCACCTCAGCATGTGCAGTCCCTGCTCTGTGATTTTACATGGCCTACCACTTTGTGACTGAGTTGCTGTTGTTCCCAAGCACTTCCACTTTGTTATAAAACCAGTAACAGTTGACCATGGGATATTTAGTAGCGAGGGAATTTCACGAATGGACTTATTGCACTGGTGGCATCCTATCACGGTACCACACTTAAATTTCCTGAGCTCCCAAGCTTCACAAATGTTTGCAGAAGCAGTCTGCATGCCTAGGTGCTTGATTCTATACACCTGTGGCCATGCAAGTGATTGGAACACCTGAATTCAGTGATATGGAGGGGTGTCCCGATACTTTTGGCAATATAGTGTACATTGTAGACAGATAATTGTTTACAGTACAAGTACACTAACTAGCATAGTTTGTTTGACAGAGATAGCACATGCAATGTTTTTCTTGTGGACTTTCTCACTGCTTGACTGCTGAATGCCTTCAATGGTGCAGCTTGACTACAGATGAGGTTGTGGATGACATGTGCAGACAGAACTGACAACACAAAGACAGGCATTGGGCGAACAAAGGCGGGCTTATTAACTAGGAACAAACAAAACCAAAAGCAAACGAGATCATGAGGGATCAAAAGATGGGCTAGTAAATAGGAGGCAAGATGACACGACATCAATGATGGAACTGGGTTTCACACAACAGGGTGGCACTTATATACAAGAGTAATGAGGGAGTGTAACAAAAGGCAGGTGGAGTGAATCACATGAGGGCTGAAAGAAGTGGTAAGATAAACAAGCAGTACGCGTCGCTTGTCAGAGCCATGCTTAGGAAGCAACACGGGGATCGGGCAGGGCAGGACATGACAGCAGACACCCAGTAATCAATTGAATAAAAGGCAGATTGATGGACAAGTCAAGTGTAGATAAACATCAATACGAAGAAAGAAGAAATAAAAGGTGGCTGGATGATTAAAAGGTGTTTCGAAGATTCTTTTGGAACAAGTGAACTGCAGATGTTTGCTTAGGTCAGCGTCATTGCTACAGGTTGTGGCTGCAGATTTTGGCATGTCTACTCTGGATTAAGACCCCTGAGAGTTAATTGTTGTTTTAAATGCATGGGATCTGTTAAGAAAAAGCTTCCCAGTCTTTTGCCACCTAGCTGGAAAACACAAGCATGTGTGCTGGATACCAAGCAAGTCATACCACAAAAGAGCATCTATTACAAATAGTCAATATTACAATCATCTATTACAATAGTCATCTATTATGACTATTGTAATATTACAGTCATCTAATACAATAGTCAACAAGTAGAATAGCCATGGATATTGCTAGAGCTTATTTCAGAATGAGTTCAGTTCAGATGACACACAATTGTTTGGTTTATATATATATAGTGTAGTGCTGGTGTGATTTGCGCATCGTCAGCATACATTTTGAACGCGTGTATATAGCCCTGTGTATGTCATTGTAAACAGCTCTTGTATTGGTGTTGTTTTTATGGTTACTTGTTTCCCAATTATGGCATGTGTGTTTTTTATGTGTACCCCGTCCGATCCTTGCATGTCTTTAGCTTTATATAAGTTTCCTACCATGTGTGTACCTTATAGTTCAGCACCTGACCTCCTTGTGTTTATATTTTTTATTTGGTTTGATGCTTGTTGCATACCAATATTAGTTTTTAAGGGCTCTAATAAAAGAGCACGTTCTTCCTGGCAAGCAAGTATCCTCGTTTTTTGCCGCTCTCGCCATGCCTATATCTGCCTGGCACAACACTGGTGTCACAAGTGGGATGCCAAAAGCGATCTCACTGGCAGGCGCTGTTCTCTATCATCCGACAAGCCTGCTGTAGCCTTGCAGACCTGGAGGCAGCTGTGAGGCGGCAAAGCAGGAGAGCCGGTGGTTCCGGGGAGAAGGCAGCAGCAAAAAAGAGGCTCAACTGCTGGGGCTAAGGCAAGAGGGGACACAGGCTATGTGCTTGCCCGAACACAGGCCCCAAATCCACTGGCAGATGACCTGAGGGCGCTGTACCAGGGGAGGCACTATCCTGCTCCTCCGAAATGCACAGATCCACACAGCGTGCCCTGAAGTCATTTGTGCAAGCTAGCCGGACTTGCATTGGAGATGGCGACATCATCGAACGAGGAAGGCAGACTCTTCTTCGGACTCTGGCTGCTCACCGGCCATCGAGTGCTTCCTGCTCGTCAGTCTTGAGGAGCCGCGGCGCAACCCCAGATGTGGGCATGATCAGCAGAGGCAGCAGGCGGAGGCTGCTCTGTGTGAGCGTGAGGAGGCGTGCCCCAGCTGGGAAGCCTGGTTAGCTGAAGAGCACCATGAGCTGGACGAGCGGGACCATCAGGACCAGGAGCGGCTGCAGGAGTCCATGGAGCAAGAGCAGCAGAAGCTGGGGCGGCTGCGCTGTGGGCTGGTCAGCTGGGAGTAGGAGCACAGCCACCAGAGAAGTGGGGCCATGAGAGGGCGCTGATCGGCAAGGAGGAGGCATGTCACGGTTTGGAAACCTAGCTGGCCCAGAAGCACCACCAGCTGGAGGAGGCAGAGACCACGATGCAGGACTGCGAGCAGGCGTGCCTTACTCTTGAGGCCCAGCTGATGGCCGATCTCCATGAGTGACGGGAGGAGTCTCGTTTGGCACACCTGTGGGAGGCTACCCGTGTCACAGTGCAGGAGCAGTTGTGCAGGTATGCCCGACCCTGGGAGCAGGAGGCCCCATGGCAGGACCCACCTGCCACACCACATCAGGGCCCCACCCAGCGGGGGAGGAAAAAGAGCCAGGGCCAGGAGGATGCCACACCACATTGCGACTATAGCAGCCCCTTGCACTGGCTGTCCACGAAGAAGGGGGCCTGGCTATGGGAGTCGCTATGAGTTGTTTGTATCCGATGAGCACATGTCAGCATACGGTGTCAGTGTGTTACTGCATGAGGCAACTTTCCTCCTGCAGAATTGAAATATTGCAGCTTTTTATGTTCATGCTCATATTATGTCAATGCATTATTACAAGCATTTTATAACAGTTGAGTGTTTGCAATAAATTCAGTTTGCTTTTGAAGTACCTCAGTTATTACAGTACTTATGTTCCTGTGAATTTTGAAAAACATCTTGTTGTGTAGGTAAAATCAATGTGTCATATTGAATACCACATGCCTCCGCATTTCATTTTGTTTCGTATCTCATTGGAAAGCAGCCATTTTTCTCAGCAGCATTTCCATAAAGTTCTGATGGGGTTTCCTTCAGCTGTTAAGAATCCCATTTATACAAGAAAGCATGTATAACAGGGGTGGCCAATCTTTTCCGCAAAGGGCCGGTGTGTATGCGGGTTTTCACTGCAACTGCCTAATTTGATTACTAATTAGAGGGCTGATTGGCTGAAGAGTCCTCACACCTGGGTTTGAACAGCTGACCTAAAGGTTATCCCAAAAACCTGCACACACACCGGCCCTTTGCGGATAAGATTGGCCACCGCTGATCTATAAGGTATTAACAGGAAACTGTCCACATCTTTAGTGAAGACACGTTGCTTGCATATTTTGAGTAAATAATTAATTCTTCTTAAACCAGATAGATTTATATTTTATAAATATATTTATATAATTATAAATGTTTAGTAGTAGTTCTAGTGTTGTTTTTTTTATATTGAAGTGGTAGTATATGGTAAGTCACCATTCTATTTCAAGGTAACTGAAAGCCTGCATGATTGGGGTTAGAACTGCCTATCCAAGTTTGTTTCTATATATGACATTATATTTACTTAAAATGGTTCATTACCACCTCACCTTTGACTCTTCTGGAAAGGTCCTCCAGCAAAGAGGTCATGGAAACACTGTCATTTCATTAATCAGTGCTTACAGCCTTGTAGATGAAGGTCATCCTAGTAATGTGCTCTGAGTGATTTGGCTGCTTGACTAGATTGCCTTTGTATAAGCCTTATTTTAATGGCATGTATCTAGGATTGGGTAAAAGTGATTCCACTGCTCAATGACAGAAATATTCATGCAAGTTTGTACACACTCAGGTGCAATATTCTTTTTTAAAATGTACCCCAAACATTATATTCTGTGAGTTTATTTTTATCAGCTTTTGTCACCCTGTGCATTTCCAAAATATACAATGTTTAGATATTCAGTACTGAAAATACGCTGTCTTGCCTTAGGACCGGGATGTTACTCCTGTTTCCAGGATCAAAAGTAATGAAATTCTCTAAAATCTTTTGCCTGATACTCTCAGTGCATGTCACTGTGTTTGATTCAGTACTGAAAAAGTTGTTTAAAATGGGAAATACAAATGCAGGGGTCATTCACTTCTCAAATGATGCCCCTTTTTTGTGAATTGGGATTACGCTGAACTGCTGCTCTGCGCAATTCAGAATTTGTTGGTAATTTGGTCTAGATTTAGTCATGCTCTGCTTACTAGTTATTAATTTTTCAGCACATCTAGGACACGGTGGAGCACAATGTAAATGGAGTCGTAAGGGAAAGAGTTGGTTTAATAGCAATAATATAGCATACTAAAACCATAGAATTTGTCATTAAGTGGCACAGTCTAGGCTGTTTATTTTGCACTTATTTAAAAAGCAGAAATAATACATTTTAATAGATTAAAAAATAAATCAAGCTTCTCAATCTGCATTGTTAAGCGTACAGTATTCTGGAGGTTTATCAAAAAAGCTTTGTGGTCGTTTTGCCTGGAGAAGAAATTAATGGTCTGTCAAATCACCTGCTGAAATAGGTTTCAGTAAGATATATTCTCACAAAGGGTAATTACAATGAATGGAACACAAGCAACACTGACCATGGATAATTATGCTAAGATTTATTGGGGCCATTCTGCCCACATCTGGATTCCTAGCATGGGAGTTTAAGGTATCTCTCTGTCAGTTTGATCTTGAGTCAGTAAGGCCAAAATGTTCACTTTAAAAACAAAGTAGCATGGACCAAGTAATCCATCATAAAACCGCAGAGGCTTAAGAGAATAGGTAATTTACCTCACCACCTTTTGGGCTTTCCTCTAAATATGTATGTATTTTTATTCTTACAGTACACATTATTTACTCAGCAGGCACACTGAGCTTTTGGAGAAAAAAATCACAGAATCGTCACATCATCAGTGTCTCTGTGCACCTGCCAGTATAAGCCCTCCATGCGCACATGTTATACTTACTGAGCTTTGTGTCACCTGCCTGGCTGGTGTTTAACACTCTCTTTCCATGGTAAACTGACATACTTAACAGCTGTTTCTGTGGAAATTAGTTAGTGCTAACTTTGTAAAATAGTTTTCTTTTCTGGAGGTTTGCTCTCAGTACCTGAAAAAAAGTAATTCCAAAGACACAAAATAACAACGAACTTGAATATGAGGGGAAAAAAAATATGATGGTCATATGATATTATCAATGAATTACTATGACTGATTTTAATGCCGATGATAATGACAAAAAAGTTTGAAGATGCCAAGGTAATTTTAGGTTAATCTAGTCTTTCTGATGTACCTTTTGTCAATGTTATGACAGCATCCCAGGTAGATCACAGTGATGAAGGCACCGTGAAAGTAGGGGGAGGTTAGGGGGGAAGGGGAGAGAAGAAGTGAAGCACCAACTCTCTCTCGTTTTACAACAGGTGAACGCCACCCCCGGCAGTACTAGTTATGTGTAGCTGCTATTTATTTCATTTAAACTTCAGCTGAACCCGTATTTGCATTTCAAATGTTTTATTATTTATATTTTTACATTTTCAGTTGTCAGTTTTGGGCTTCTATCATACTCCTTATTAAATATTCTCTTTCTTCATCTAGATGTCTGGCAGTGTCTGTGTCTCCACGCATGTTTTATGCTGTCTGCAGCAAGTCATTCACCATTGTTCAGTCATTGCTCTCTGGCCCATACATGCACCTGCAGTTCTCATTATTCATTGGCCCAAAGACCAGTTCTGCGGATTACTGGGTGACCAGTTCATACATTGTACTGAAGTTCTGTTTAATAATTTTTAGTCTCAGTAAAATGGGTTACCAGTTGCCATTTATTTCCTGAGTGTCTGCCCTGTTGTTAGTGTTGCTTTAAGGGCAGTAAGATTAGACTCCATACGGGTCCCTCAGAAACATGTCTCCTGGTGTACTGTGACCTCTGCATGCTTGAATCTGTTCTGAAGATGCATATTGTCTTGCTCCAGAGTTGTGAGTGCTCAGTCACATAAAATGCTTGTGATTCCTCTGGATTTTAGTTTCATTCATGAGACTCTGAACAGTAATGGAATGTCATGAATCTGGCAGGTACTATATGCAAGGCAATGATGTTAATGATATTTAAGTTAAACGATCCACCTGGTTGACCTTTTTGCTTACTCTTGGGGAATTTATTTACTGAATGTATGGTTTTCAGCCTTATTCTTTCTACCAAGTCTTCCCCTCCTGGTACAATGAAGCTAAGTTTCTAGGGAAATCCACTTTTGATTTTGGATCACATTTGTCTGCCAGGCAGTTGAGAGATTAGCTTGTCTTTTGTTTTTTCGGCTGTCTGGTACATTGACTGACCTCCCCAGGAAAGATGTATGTTTACTATCCTCCATCTTTTAGGTTGCTTCGTGCCTGTGCCTTGTGTCAGTGAAATGAGTACTGCTATGAAAAAAGAAACTCACTACTTACACCCCTCACGAGTCATGACACATATTTGAATCCCTACACTAGTTAGCAGCTATTCTTCATATATAGACTATGGGCTCTATACGTAATAAAAATGGGATACAGATGGTCATGCGCATGGTAGCTTGTGTTCTTACTACATTTAGCTGCGGATGTGGATGGTTGTGGTCGGTGCATGCATATAGCATTATATTACACTAGGCTAGGAGAGGGCAGATGTTCAAACACAAATACAAGCATTGTAGTGAAAAGTTTATGAACAGTTTTATAGTTATTTGTCAAGGCTTGGTGCGATACTGCGGTAATAAGGCATACCACGGTATTTGAAATCCTTACGACAAAGTTAGCCAGGACCCCAGCCCCGCATCCACTCAGCAAATTTTACTAGCAAGATTTCAAAATGCTGGAATAGTGCTGCTTTTTAAAATACCGTATACCTCAGTATAATATCTGGACAGTATGAAAAATTAGATATGCAGGTACCTCCAACCTGTCTCGTACAGATGCTCACCGTAACTACTACAATAAGAACTATTCTTCCTCAACTCTTTCATTGTTGACCACTGATCTGTGAAAGTAGGCGCTGCCCCCTACTGGAAATGTCTAATCAATTATCATGCCCATGCAAGGCTGATTTACACGGATGTGGAAGGTTTCTGCCAGACATACAAATCTGGGCTACATGAGCACTGTCCACAGTCATCCGCAGCCAACCCCTGATGACGTAAAGTGTCATTTACTTCCCCTCAACCAACCAAAATGCATGGGGAAAAGTGAAGTATGAACTAGCCTTAGCACATCACAACCCTGTACTGGATAAGTGATTATGGAAAATAAATGGATGGAATAATAAGAAGAGAAATGAAAAGACCTTCCTCTGAGTATTGTAACATTGTATTTAATCATTTTAGTTGGACTATTTTATTGAAAGAATTTACTCTTCCAAAATTTAAAGTCTTGATCCATACTTAATCTAACTTGCATAGTCAGAATATATATATTATATGCTCCCTGGCAAGTAAAAATGGTGCCAAATTCATATGTCAATGGTTGGTTCATTTTAGGTGGTGTTTTTGTGGTGTTTAATGGTATTTTAATTGGTTCAGGTTGTTGTTAACTTTGTGGGCTTCCTGCACTTACGGCAAAGCGCTGCTTTGAGGCACAGTGTTGACTGGATGCAAGTCCTTATATTTTAACTCAGGGAAGAAAGGTAAAAAAATGATTTAATTAAAACCAGAGTAAATGAAGTATTTAAAAATTTTAGCATGAAAACTTGCACATACAAGAACCCTGAAAAATTAGCTTGACTCTCCTGTTGTGAAAAATGATATTTCTACAGATTTCAAGGTAGAAATTCTTCATTCTCAGTCCCTGGGGACTCATTCATCAGTAGCTTAAGACACTGTGGTGTGAATCGCTGGAATACTTTCATTCCCTCCTACATGCTCTATGTTTGCGGACTTGGGCAGTGTAAGAGATGAACAGGATGATAGTTAAAGCCACCAACTTGTCAGTGAGATTACCTTCTCATCCTTTAAATTCTGTGCTTCATTCCTCACCGGCAATTTAGGGACAGTTTGCCTCTCTGATTCTTTTAAGGTGTGTGTATAACTTCTGCGATTGTAGAAAAAAGCATTGTGCTGTAAGAAGTAGAACACTACACCACTGTACTGTTGGTTACTGTATTAAATCAGGCCTAAAATTATATATTATTGTTGATGCTCACAATGAACTCACGTCGGCAATCCTTTTCATTATTTTTCCATAATGATTTAAAATATTTTTTAAAATATTCCCGTTATGTTGTTTGTGTTGTATGTAGTGTGCTGTGAATAAATAAGGAGGTATTAATCAAATGTGGGCTATATTTTTATTGACTGGGTCTCTTGGTAATTACCAGATGACAGACAGATATATTTCACAATATCCACATGAAAGGATCTTAAAATAATTTCTTTGTTTTCTGTGAAGCGTATATTAATGGCCGACCTGAACATGTCCCTAAATATACAGATAGGGTTGGCGGTCAGGGCGAACAACCTGATGAATAAACATCACTAGGTAGGTATCATCCATTTTCTGTCTAGGACACAGCCAATTTAAGTCATACAATAATACAAGTAGAGTCTAATACAAGTAGAATCTAGTAGAGTCTATATCATTAAATGCTAAAACATGGATGAGACAAATCTCAGTGTTTGGCTTAAGGCTTAAATGTGTGGTCCTGTCATCTTCATCCATGGCCCCGATGCTCCAAATTTTCGGCACACCTTTTTTCAATCCAGGCCTGTCTTCTCAGCCTCCAGTAAGCTGACATTGATTGAAATATTTCCATCGTGTGACAAAACCTCAAGCAATTTACTCATATATATCACAAATTCAAACTGATGCTTGCCCACATGTCAATTTTTGTTGATGAATCATATCCTTTTTCATATGCAATATATATGAAAGTTAAATTTATATACTCTTCATCTGACAGTAATTTGGTACTGGTGTGGCATTACTAGACAATTACAATTACAACCGTTACAATTTTTTACGGAATTGTTTGGTTGTACTAATATTTGTATATTATATA
This sequence comes from Mormyrus iriodes, assembly GCA_011763525.2. NCBI lineage: Eukaryota > Metazoa > Chordata > Actinopteri > Osteoglossiformes > Mormyridae > Mormyrus > Mormyrus iriodes. The sequence goes on along the minus strand of JAAGVU020000123.1, from coordinate 9,745,569 downwards.
TTATTTTTGTACTAAATATATTCTGTTCCTGGGGATGGCACAGTGGTGCTGTGGTTCACACTGTTGCCTCACACCTCTGGGACCAGCATTTGAGCATCTGCCATGGCTCTGCATGTGTGGAGTTGGCATGTTCTCCCTGTGTTGTCATGGAGTTTTCATCAGCTTCCCCCCACAGTCCAAAAATATGCTAAGGTTAATTGGTGTTAGCAAATTGTCCAGAGATATGTGTGGATGGTGTGTGTGCCCTATAATTGGTTGGCGCCCCATCCTGGATTATTACCTGCCTTGTGCCTGTAGCTTCTGAGATGCTAGGAGAAGCTCCAGAGCCTCTGCAACCCTGTACAGCATAAGTAGGTACACAGAATGGATGGATGAGTATTCAGTTCCTGAGCATACTATGCACGGAGTACTTAAGCAAGCATAAATTACCTGTTCATAACATTATTAATTTCGTATGGATGGTAACTGATGGTAATGTGTTTTATTCATGGTGCCCAAAATTTATGTAAAAATTTTGGAACTGAAAGGCATTTCATTTTCATCAGACGACTAAGAAGAGACTCTGATATGCCTCTTATAATCTCCTCCCTGCTTTGGTCTCTTTTTGTTAGCCAATGTCATAACTTTTGATTTTTTTTTTAACTGTTGATTGAGCAAAATTTATCTAACGTGGTGTTTCAAAGTGCCTCTTCTTATACTCTCATCAAAACACTTTTTTGGGCCCTAACTCTATGCAAAGTGAGGCAGACTCCCTTGAATACTCCCATGTGTCACTGACAGAACCACAGACATAATGAAGGTCATCATAGTTCAGTTAACTGTAAAACACCTTAGCAAATGTTTGCTGTAATATACTGTGTTTTGATACTTATATACACTATATAGTGCCTTACAAAAGTATTCACCCCCCTTGGCATTTTTCATGTTTTGTTGCCTCACAACCTGGAATGAAAATGGATTGTTTGACAGTTTGCACCATTTACAGAACATGCCGACAACTTTGAAGATGTATTCCTTTTTTATTGTGAAGCAAACAACAAATAGGACAAAATAACAGAAAACTTCAGCGTCCATAACTGTTCACCCCCCCTAAAGTCAGTACTTTGTAGAGCCACCTTTTGTGGCAATTGCAGCTGCAAGTCGCTTTGGATAAGTCTCTATGAGCTTGTCACATCTCGCCACTGGGATTTTTGCCCATTCCTCAAGACAAAACTGCTCCAGCTCCTTCATTTTGGATGGTTTTTGCTTGTGAACAGCTATCTTCAAGTCTGACTACAGATTCTCAATTGGATTGAGGTCTGGACTTTGACTAGGCCATTCCAACATATTTAAATGTTTCCCATGAAATCACTCGAATTTTGCTTTAGCAGTTTGCTTCGGGTCATTGTCCTGCTGGAAGGTGAACCTCCGCCCCAGTCTCAAATCACAGGAAGATTGACACAGGTTTTGCTCAAGAATATCCCTGTATTTAGCACCAACCATCTTTCCCTCGCCTCGGACCAGTTTCCCAGTCCCTGCTGCTGAAAAACATCCCCACGGCATGATGCTCCCACCATCATGTGTCACTGTGCTGATGGTGTTCTGGGGGTGATGGGATGTGTTACTTTTGCGCCAGACACAGCATTTTCCTTGGTGGCCGAAAAGTTCAATTTTAGTCTTATCTGACCAGAGCACCTTCCTCCATACATTTGGGGAGTCGCCCACATGCCTTTTGGCAAACTCAAAACGTGCCTTCTTATTTTTAACGCTAAGTAATGGCTTTTTTCTGGCCACTCTTCCATAAAGCCCAGCTCTATGGAGTGTACGGCTTATTGTGGTCCTATGGACAGATACTCCAGTCTCTGCTGTGGAACTCTGCAACTCCTTCAGGGTTACCTTTGGTGTCTGTGCTGCCTCTCTGATTAATGCCCTCCTTGCCCAGTCTGTGAGTTTTGGTGGGAGGCCCTCTCTTGGCAGGTTTGTTGTGGTACCATGTTCTTTCCATTTGAAGATGATGGATTTAATGGCACTCCGGGGATCATCAAAGATTTGGATATTTTTTATAACCCAACCCTGACTTGTACTTCTCAGTAACTTTGTCCCTGACTTGTTTGGAGAGCTCCTTGGTCTTCATGGTGTGATGCCTCTTGCTTAGTGGTGTTGCAGCCTCTGGGGCCTTTCAGCAAAAGTGTGTTTATACTGACAGATCATGTGACACTTAGATTGCACACAGGTGAACTTCATTTCACTAATTATTTTTTTTAAGGTAATTGGTTGCACCAGGACTTTTTAGGGGCTTCATGGCAAAGGGGGTGAATACTTATGCACACGCCAATCTTCAGTGTTTTATTTTTTTTTTAATTCTTTTTTATATTTTTTTTTTCTCATTTCACTTCACCAACTTAGACTATTTTGTGCAGATCCATCACATAAAATAAACATTTTAATTCCAAGTTGTGAGGCAACAAAACATGAAAAATGTGAACATGAAAAAAAACGTGTGTGTGTGCGTGTGTGTGTGTGTGCGTGTGTTTATATATATATATATATATATATATATAATTGTTTATGTGAGGAAGATAGAATAGGGAATAACGTGAGATACCTTTATGAAGGTAGCGAAATTATTAAGTGTGAAGCTACATGTTCCTATCCCCGTTCCACAGTTCATGGCCATGACACTTCCTGCAGACAAGCAGTCTTGCTCTCTAACAGATCCTCGCAGGGTCTGCATGTAGACATGTGCTCATGCATACAAACGCCTGTGCTCAGCAGCTGTAACGTCATTTTCTCTGCTCCCGGCACTGTGAGCCACGCCATGACCTACCCTGGTGCTGTGCGCCGCACCATGACCCGCCTGCTGGCACTTAGCTACATGAATCAGATGTTTTGGTTTAACTGAATGTGTATGGAGGGGCGATACAGCCTCTTTCTCTGGAACATGGAGTTCAGAGCAGCACACTGGTTTCTCCATCACATTCATTTAAAATACACAAACACAGAATAATGCGAGATCAGGGGGCTTATACACAAGGTTTACATACAAAGTGCAACAAGCAGATGTAGAAGAGTAAAGTTTCCTGAGAAATATCCTGTGTTACTTTCCTGCAGAGACTGAAGCAAGGCAACAGCAAAGCAGAGGAACTCTGCTAGTGCGTCAGAGACCCAGCGAGGGGCCTGTGGGTCCAATCGGGTCCACTATCTTGCCAGCTGTCCAGGCCGATCCAGCGTGTGATGTGTGGCTGCCAGGGAGAAGATTAAGATGAAGCTTCTTATCACCGCTTTTCAATCCAGAAACTTCCCAAGCCAACACATGCCTAAAGGGGTGAAACTGGAGGAAACATTGCGGGAGAAGCAGCAGGAGCCCCCCCCCCCGACAGGGAACACGAGCATGGCAGCGAGGGGGGGTTGCTATGTAATGTTCCCCCACATCGCTGGTGATGTTTCAATGTGTGATGCCGTCTGAACATGTCACCAGATCCCCGGCACTTCCCCTTTGGGGGGGGGGGGGGGGGGCGTGGTGCCAGGGCAGAGCATCCACACAGGACATACATCTTGAGGGTCCTTCACATCGTAAAGGGTTCTGACATGACAGCCCTGCACACCACCTCACGGTCTGCCCATTGTCAGAACAGCCTGTTTTCTTTCATCTCCTGCACTGTCCTCACACTCTAACTCACTCTCCAGTCACATTGTGGTTACGCTGAACTGTGACATGTTAGTGAATGACATGGTTCTTTATTTGTTGATAAGTGCTTTGGGGAATCCATGTTGCCAAAAATTAGACAATAATAATATTACAAAAGATTGTTATGACATCCTCCTGCATGTAATTCCCAGTTTTCTGAAAAATCTCACACAAACAAATAAACAAACTAAGCATGATTAAACATAAACTGTCCACCCATCCACCCAAGCATTCATGCATCTGACAACATCAGGAATGTGACTATCGCATTAATTTTTGTTGTCCCAACCCTTAGCTAGAGAAATAACACGGGTAATTATCCCCAATCAAGTAAAAACAATTACCCTTTAAATGAGGATACTGGTGAAAAACAGGAAAGATAGTTTAATAACATCATATTAATTTGACCATTTCCATGTTCAGCGGCTGCCAGGTGAGGCCTCCTGCCTCCAGGTCAGGCACTCACTTCTGTCTTATGCAGAATGCCATATGTAGGGATAGGTGAACTGACATACCAGGGCTCGATACCTCCATCCCCTCAGGGACTCAGAGATAGCTGTTAGTGGTTGCCATGGCTGTGCGTGTTGGGGCTTCTGGGTATGATAGCATTAAGCAGGCCCTGGCCCTCCTAGAGAGGATGCTACTCTGCCCCTCAACCAAAACCTCTTTCCAACAGAAGGTCAGCATATGGCCACTGTACAAGGCAGCAAACACTCAAACACTGATCCAGAACCACCGACAGCAAGTGCACTGCATCACTGCAGCCGCACCTCAAAGCATCAGGGAAGCTCAGTCGCCCCCGCTCCACTTTATATAGCCGCACTTGTACAGCCCCGGCCAGGGGATGAGGTGGGATGGCGGTGGTGGGGGGGGGGGGGAGTACTGTTGCTAGGCAACCTCTTGTGGTTGCCTTGGTGAGTTTAAGTGGAGCAGCTGGTCCAATCAGTGGGCAAGTGGAGGCAAAGCCAGAGAGTTTCTCAAGACAGAGCAGGGAGGAAAGGTGGTGTGGAGGCATGCAGGGAGCGTAGCGCAGATGATCGGGGAGGATAGCATGGAGGAAAACGGGAGGAACAGGAAACAACAGCATGAAAGAAGACACAAGCCAACAGGGAAAGATGAAGCAGGAAGGGTTACAGAGAACAGGAAGCAGGCTGGAAGAGGGAATGGAGTACAGCATGGAGGATAGCAGAGAAGATAAAATGGAAGATAGCATATTGGATAGCATAGGGGATAACATAGAAGACAGCATGGAGTATAGCATGGAGGGTAACATAGAAGATAGTATGGAGGATAGCAGAGAGGATACCATGGAAAATAGCATAGAAGATAACATAGAAGATAGCATGGAGGATAACATGAATGACAGAATGGGGGATTATATGGAGGATAGCATAGAGGATAAAATGAAAGATAGGTTATCGGATGGAGGGTAGTGTAGAGGACAGCAGTGAGGAAGAGTGTGGAGGATGGTTTAGAGAAAGGGGTAGGTGATAGTGGAGTATGACATAGAGGTGGATGGAGGAGACCTCCCATAAGCACTCCAGCACATCCTAGCGATTAGAAGTAGGCTCCTTTATTCATTCACTCCATTAAGTCAGACTCAATTATCTACTTGACTACTAGAATTAAAATGGGCCTCTTTTTAAAAAAAAATCCAGTAATAGGCAAAGTTCTAATTTTTCATTAAAATTACAGGTCGATAAAATAAAACGGCGATCAATAATATTGACTATGTTTGCACTGTTAGTGGTTTTAAATTGTGGTTTAAATTTTGTGGTAAATTGTGGATCAGACACAGCCTTGACCTTAAGAGTATTTTACCTGTTCCTCCAGCAAAAGAGCTACAGATAAAGTCAGGATTTAAGTAAAATGCCAAAGGGGTAATAGTGTGTGACCTAACATGCCATGTCACGTCTCTGTGTGTGCACTCTCAAAGAGGAATCTTCTGTACATATCGACACTGTCTTTGCAATATTTTTCCCAATTCTCTTCCTTTTTCTTAATTGTGTATGTGCATCCTGCTGGTAAATGGTGTGCCCTGAACTTTACATGACATCTGAAAAATACAGTTTTGTTCTGCATATGTAATAGATTATTTTCAGGCATGGATCACACTTTGTTTTCCGTTTCAAACTGAAAACTGCTGTATGTATAATGTTATGCAGAAAAGAAGGTGCATAATAGTTTAACATCCCTTAGACCAACTATAGTCCTGTCAAGTGTTTGTGTTTTAACTGTCCCTTGTTCCCCCTTCAGGTTTTTCAAATCATGTGACACCAGGACCCCACTTTAATAAAAAATAAACTGCAGTCATTCTGTGACAAAAAAGCCAAGGAGAAGGGGAGTGGTCTAAGCAACAATACCAAGGTGGTACATCAACAGTATTTATTTTAAACGATGGTAATGTATCGTTGTTGCCAGTATCATGCATGATAGTCACAAGACTCTGATGGTTGACAATGCTGAAGGCAATTAAAGACTCCAGGAGAAGTTTAGGGGGAATATTTGAATATAATTATATAAATTAATGCGTGTTATATGTGCCAGATATGGAGATTTAAGATTAACACATCAACTAAACCCAAAAGAAATATAATCACACATAGGCTTGGATACTTAGCACAGAGACGAAGCACATGGTTTAAGCTGAATATCCATCTTAAACAAATCAGCGAGCACCTCCAATGCTTATACAATACAGCTTTTTAGCTAGTGCAGTCAAAATGTTTGATTCATAATAGAACCTCAATATAATTTGCAGTTGATTGCATTCTCACTGTGACACTTCACCAGGTAGGCGTTTTAAAAGGTGGGTAGCTGGAATTTGCCATTAAATTTAACCACAGCCCTAAGCAGCCATTTAGCACCTCAAAAAGAAGCATTTCATACTCATGCTTGTGTACTACAATGCTTTCTTTTCCTTGTAAATCATCTAGTCAAAGTGCTATGCATTGATTGGAAGGCCCTCTCTCTGCTCCCATTGCCAATCCATGATTGCTGCTGGATACAGAATTAACCTGTCCAGAGACTTTCAGAAAGGGCATCTCAACTGAATGAGCCTTTCCAGAAGCTCTAACCTGTTAACAACCTGTCTTTTCATGTAGCGCATCATCCCAGCAACTAACAGCCTGACAAACACTTCAGCATAATATTGATGACATCTGGACATACCAGGACATGATGCAGAATCAAGCCGTGGGATGGTCTCACCACTTAAGACGGACGAGCCCCCATTAAGAACAGATGCTCAAATTTTCAATAGTTCTTCTGTCTAGGCTGTAAGAAAAAATGTTAGTCTCAAAATCTCAAGTGGACCTTACGTGATGCTACAAGATGCTCAATCTCAGCTTGTCACTCCACTTACCTAAAACCTAACAACTGGCATAGAATTATGGGACAGACTTCCTCAATAAGGCACCCTGAATGGACACATATTCCCACATATCAGAACAGTAGCCGAAAAATTTCATTTGAATTTCAAATTATATCAATTCTGTTCAATCCAGCGTAGCCTGCTGATTTCTCACATGCAGCAGAGCATGGCTGTTTTTGCATGGAAGCTCCCCAGATTCCGTGTTACTGTGCCCGTCACAGCAAGGGGCATCTGCACATGCTTGCGGACAGGAGGGAGCTTACAGTCACATGAGGGCGCTTTTGATCCAGCTGGCGGTACAACTGTCTCCCTGAGATGCAGCGGAATCATCAGCAGCAGTCACATGTGCACTGGAGGGGGTAGCATGTTAAATATTAACATCACAGCCAAGACACGCTGGCAGAGGAGGGTCACACCAGTGTACATCCACCAGTCTGCACTGTTCTCTGAACAAAAAGGCATTTAAACAGGGATGTATGAGGTGTGGCAGCCAGACACTCTTCTTGCATTTCTAAGCCTTTTTCTGCACCTGCAGAGTTTCTGAGAAGGCAGATCTTCACGGACATCTATCAGCTGTAGGAATCCTGCAAGCTGCATGTGCAGCTGCTGTAATAGCAAACCGTTCAAGTCCAGCTTCCGTACGGACAAGTGAATCTGAGGAAGCAATCAGACAGACGTTTTCATCTCTCTTAAATCAGGACCCAACATGCTGAGCTGTGCTTGGAAACATTTTAGCTGAATTTTAAAGATTATATTTAGGGATCTGCCACACGGGGACGAAGCCAGGCAGTGATATGTCTGATTCCTGTCATTTTCCTGTTCTACCTCTTGGAGCTGCAGCTTTGACCCCTGGAGCTAATGAGAGTTCCACTTGCTTTGAGCCCAGCAGCTATATTGCTGTTGTTTCTCACAGAAATGGAAGCAAATCGATAGCCATGGGCTTTGTCTCTGATGACATCAAAAGCCAGGTGACTGTCCAGCACCAAACTAATGAAGTCCAGCAGAATGTTGAGATTTTGCTGCATTGCCTTATATTATGTACATGTGTCCTGAAGCACACAGCTCTGTTACTTAAAACCAGCCACTACCTACCATCCATCCATCCATCCATCCATCAGTTTTATCAATGGACTGGTGACTCCACAGTCATGGCTTGGTAAATTCAATCACCTGTCGACCTAAAACATGTTCCTACTATGCATGGAATGACAACAAAGCTGACAGCATTCTCTCCAAATTCCATTTCGGGTGGGATTTGGCAAAGCTGTCATGGTAACATTTCTGTCTGACTGGAGACCACAGTCGCGTAATAGGTGTGTCTAAAAACACACAGATGAGCTGTAATGTACAACATGTCTGCTTTTAAACCATTCTACTTGTGCCTTCACATACACTATAAGGAAAAAAGTATTGGGACACACCTTTTAATCATTGAATTCAGATGTTTCATTCAGACCCATTGCTACAGGTGTATAAAATCAAACACCTAGCCATGCAGTCAGGTTTGTGAAAGAATGGG
>JAAGVU020000123.1:9706900-9728378 GCA_011763525.2 Mormyrus iriodes | reverse complement strand
TATATATAATTTATTTACGTTAATATATTTTAAAAATACACGTCGGCTGCATATTCATTAAAATTTATTTTATCTGATTTTTCTATCCAATATTCTTAGTTTCTCTTTTGCACATTGAATCGATTAGAGTGTTTTCATCATTTTCCCAGTTCAATTCAGTTTCAAAAGTTCCATTTATTGTTACATTTTTGTTGCGTGCGTTAATTTACGTTTTTATGGTTTCCATTGTTACGCAGTATAATTATGCAATGGCGATTAAATATGGTGCATCTATTAAACTATACTGAATTCCATGTTTTACTGTTAAAAATGACAAGTTCACAAGGATTAAAATTCGTGATGTGCTTTCTGCATCTGCAGGAGTCCATTAAACGCAGAGTAAGTGCAAAAGAAACCGATTTAGCCTATTCTGCTTACTTTCTGTAATACGTTCTATGTTGTGAACAGCATAGGTGCAGGGAGACAAGCATTTATGTTTACTACGCATTTAGCTGTATTCTCGGTGTCGCACAACCTCAGTCCACGTACATTAATGACAGTATACAGAGGTACTTTCATGTCCAATATACTGTGTTATGACTGGACATAAGATGCGTTTAACAGTATCTAGTACAATTATGACAACGAACTAAAGGACCTGTTTGTTAAACGTTTATTACACACTAAACTCATATTTTGACTCTTTACTTGTTTCCCTTCATATGGCTAGTACCATGGTTATCCCCATATCCCCAGAGAGAATGCACACGGCCACCGTCCTCAAGTGCATCTCCAAAGAGTGTAGTCAACTACATATTTTAATATATTCTGCCACTCCCATAATTACATGTAGACTTTATTTTCTCAAACGTAGCCACCAAAAGTATTTAAAAAGTTACACATCGCATGTTAAACACATACATGGCCCCTTTTTTATCACGCTAACCACTAAATTCAATCCCTAATCGCGCATAACTAAAGCTAACTCCTAATCCTTCATTGTTGACGTCTTGCTGATAGTGTATTGGAATAGGGGGCGTAATGAGAGGGCTACGGACCCCTGATGGGGCGGATCTGCTGCCCAAAGACCGTTAGCCAGAGCCTGCATGAATAGGGCTGAATGTCATTGTAATGCGACGGGCCAGCTCCTCCTTCATTCTCTTTAAGATGAGGAGGAGGCCGCGGAGACGAGGAACAGGAGAGAGCAGGAAATTTCAAACCACATGTGCCGTTAACTTCACCTCTAAAAATCTAAAATGATATCGCTTCAAATGGCGACAGCTGATGTTTTTTTCATACAAGACGAGACTGCGGACAAGCTAGGAATATTAGAGGAGCGAAGCCGCCGGAGAACCACGAGTAAAGAGAGCATCAGCTTCGCGTCTGCAGGTTGCAGCAGAAACTCCGCGCCATTCCGCCGCTATATCATTTACTGCGAGCAGCCATGTGAATTTCTGCTTCCGTTCTTTCGCTTGTACTAGAATTTAATTTCCTAGCCCGACTCGCTATCTGTGAATAAGATTTTTGGAAGGGTGCAGCGGTTTTTTTTAATTAGGCCTATGCACACATGGACCAAGAATATAATGCATTTTAAAACTAGTGTAATCCGATAAAGAAGTGCAGGTGTTGAAGTTGTAGCCTAAGTATAGTTTGACTGCAATGCTTAGTATCTGCGTATTACGATGAATAATGTAGAAATAATCTATCGGTATCAAGAAAACATATAGCAAGTGTTTAATTCTTTGTTCTGTCAAAAGGAGATGTTGGAGTGGGGGTGGGGGTAACCTATTTTCTTCCGGGACAACTAATCGATATGTTTCTGGGGACATTTGAGTTAATGCATTGAAATGTTGTAACCAGGATAATCATCCTTAGATTCCGGATCACACAAGCGGATTAATGCGAAATGTAATAAATGTAGCCTAAATGAAAACACTAAAATTGTTACATACGTTAAATAGGCTATGCATGCAATTTCTGAATATAAATGGATATAAATCGGGGCATTTATTTCATAATAAAAATCAAGTAAATAGCTTGATTACTATTAAAAATACAAAGACAACGAATACGATGACGCTTGTTAAATAGAAAGAAATCGTAGTTATCTATAATTTCAAATAAGTATGTTTTTTTCAGGCTTATAAACTTTCAGCCAATATTTAATGTCATGCTGTCAGACCAATAATTATAAAATGATTATACATATGCCGGTTAATAAACGTTTTGGCTAAGAGACAATGTTTACGGATGTATGTATTTGCCCGTATGATGTGTGCTCGCTGAGGAAGATGAGAAACGGGTTGTGTAATTTGGTTTTTTAACACTATGACAAAAGCAGCGCGTTAAAAGCACGTGCAATCATCAGATACCTTCAATACCATGGACAGCGAATAACAGCAACCGCGCCATAGAATGGAACACCATGAATATACAGACCGAAAAGTTTTCATCTTAAGTAGTTAAATTATTGAAATAGTTGTTTCATTACATTATTACTCCTATGTAATGCGGTGTATACGTTCTGTATAACTAGCTACATCCGAGCACATAGGCTTATAGCAACTTTGTGTGTGAATGTGTTTAAACGTTGGAAATGAAAAGAAAAAATATTTTAATTGACTGGGCGATGATGAATATATCATATATTGCAAAAGACCCCCGCCTTTATGTGCTCATTCTTTATACAGCACACAACAAACATTATAATAAACGTGTGGTTACCTAAATGTAAACGTGACCATGTGTGACACATATCGCGAAGTCATGTATAAGCTCGTGACGCATAGGCCTATATTATTTAATATTAGGGTTACCTTCAAATTCAAATTCTGTATTCAGCTGCGAATTCTGGGAACATAATCTTTTAAATCACAAGTGCAACGAATGAAGAAAGTGATCTCTTGCACACATGAAAACTGTGCTTGAAAATTCGAAAATGATCTATTATTTTATAGTGACTTACATATGTTCAGTTCTTTTAAAAAAAAGATTGTAAAATACATTGTGAAAAACGATACATTATCAAGTCATCGTATAAATAAAACTAGTCTCGTTATCCTTTGATTATATATTGGTCATACTTTATATTTTCTTTATTTGCTTTCTTCCAAATAATAATTAGGAGGTTGACTTTCAGATGCGTGTTGGTGTGTTAAATTCAGAATAAGTCAGGACTTATGTTTCGATTTTGTATCACCGAAGCGGGATAAATAAATAACCCGTTGCCTTAAGGCGAAACAAATCGGTGCAGAGGATGTGACCACAGATTAAATATACTGCCTATGTGTCCGCAAACCTATACGTTTACAGCCCATAAATTCATATAACATGTATATGCACTTTAATAATTCCTTGCAGTCTGCGGAATGTCAGCCCCCGTGGTTTCAAGGACATCTCGATGATGAGGATTTGTTTAATGTGGAGAACTTGGGCCCGGCCAATGACGTCACCGTGTCCCGATGTAATCCTCTTGTGTTGAGCCCAATCAGCAGAAGGCTGCGAGTCCCCGGGATGGGAAGAGGGAGCTCTAATCCGCTAGGCTGGATCAGGGGAGCCGAAAAAAACACAAGGGTCGGACCAAAAACTGCTGCCTTGGACGATCAAGATAAAACCGGGATAAATGTAAAGAGACACGTCCCTACCCCTTACAGGCGCTGGCCGAAGCTCCGGGAATAGGATACAGCCAGCAGCGGGGATGCTTATGAACGTCGATCAAGAAAAGAGGGAAGTCCTTTTTTCTCACAAGAAGAAGATAATAGCAATGATAAGCTGATTGTGCTCTTTATTTTATAATTTTTATTTTCATGCCTCCTTTTGGTATTTTGGGAAAGGTATACAAGTCTACGTATAAGGACTAATTGAGGAAAACGCGAAATCTGCTGTCCTGCTCTTCGCTTTGTGCTGTACAGTAGTCTGATGCAGCCGGCAAACAAAAAGGGAGAGATGGGCCCACGTACCTTACAGATGAATCTCAGGAGACTTTTTGCATTGGACTAGAAAAATGGGCTTGCAGTTACAGTGCGATCTGCATTTCTCGTTCTTTCAATCAAATGTGCACATTTGCAATTTGAATGCAAGGCAAACAGTAATTAAGAGTGGACTATAAATTTAAAAAAAATTGAGTAAAATTTTTAGCAACTGTCATGCGTTACTTTGAACAATGGGAGCCCAATTTCACAACATCTGTTTGAGAGTATACTGAGAAACTGGTGGAATCGGAGGATCCTGTTAAGTGTTCTGTCTGCCTTTCGGATATTGATCTATAAGACTGCGGATGCAGTTAGGATTTTGCATCGACTGAATTCGCAATGTGTTAAAAGGACTCATGCATTGGTTTAATTTTGGTTATAAATGATGTTATAATATAAATCATGCATAATAATGATAACCTTCCGCAAGCACACGCACTTACTAAAGTACGATTATGTGGGTAAAGATGCGAAACAGCTGCATTACTAGGTAGAAATATCGTGGTAAATGTATACATTTCTCGGATTAGGTTTATGCATCATTTTACGAACTGCATGCTGGCTGGACATAGAGATAAAGACAGGCTGACGCTGACGTATCGCTTTGTCAAAGGGACTAAACCCCACACGTTTCAGTGTTCCGGGGCATTCCCGTCTCTGTTTTGGATAATGTCCTGTGAGGTACTGGATAGGACAAGCGAGGGGTGGGGAGCTCATTTACACAGGGTTTCCACTCTGCGTGTTCACAGCGGACCTTGATTTAATATCCATACAATTAAGGCACGCGGTGAATGCCAAGAGAGGAACTTCAAGAGCACCGTGCTGTCAGCCATGTTCATGCTGCTGTGTAAGAGCTTAGCGGAGGGAAATGCTTGGCCAGGACCCAGTGAGATATTAAATAAATGATGCTAAACACTAAAGGACCCACGTTCTCGCGAGGGTTCCTGTATTAGCGTATTAATGCAAACCAATACAGAATCCTTCTGGATTATAATTTTCAATTAAAATGATAATTTTATGCTGGTATACGAATGGAACATTAAGACCAGTTCTATTTATGGCCTTAATAGCGTAATGTGTTTTACAAATAGTAACCAATAATTTTAAAAAAACGGCCATTGCTCCAAATGCTTACTGGTTAGATTACTCTTGAAGGGCAAATAGCAGCCTAATTAGACATAGACCTTCGTTAAATTATGTAGTTGCGCTACAATCGATTTTACCTAATGATTTCATCGTCAAAACGCTTACAAAAGCAAGTGTGTATTATATAATTAGGCCAGTATTATATTACGGTATTGTGTTGGGAGAATCGGTCATGGTTTCATCCTAAGCCAAGAAAACTACAGCCTTCTGAACCCAAGTTGCACCGAAAGCCCCACCTCATACAATAGTCAGTCCTTCAAAGCATAGCGAATGTTGCCCTGCAGCTTGTGTAACAGGAATTCAGCACATTTACTGCCAGACATCCGACACGCGCCACTCACGCTAGCATTGAATGTAACCGAACAGGACTACCACTCTTATGACACTTCAGTCTGTGTCCTTAATTAATACTTATCGGGCTATGTCCACATTTACCCGATTACAATACATCATGCAAGCTGTAGTTAATAAACACCACCAGCTTCAATTTACGTAGATCATAACATGCCACATCCAGGCCGATTTTGACTGTGCCAGGCTTAAGCGCAGTATTTCAGAAGTCGCCCCTAAGATGTCATTCAACTACTTAGCACTGTTCATGTGATTCAGCGCCATCTATATATACTTTGTCGAGGCTGTTACTTAAATACACTGCGACATTAGAATTCAGGATGTCAGGAGGTTTAGTTTTATTGCAGGTTTACATCGTTGGTGAAAATTAAATGCAACTAGGCCTATATATTTTCAATTAAGCACACAGCTGTCGCCGTGGATTTATATGGTTTATGTACCAATATGGAATTATGTGTGACTGTGAGATAATAAAAATCCTAAAGAAACACCCAAATTAAACCCAAAGAATAGAGTCCTACAAATTTCACACGATTCATTTACTGTTACCTATCAACCGCCAAATGATTGATACAAATAAAAGAATATTGATTTATGTTTTATTGGCAAAGATGTTCTCTCATAGAAAGAAAATCTGCGCGAATACATGACAAGATGTTAGTTATGCGACTAGGTTGTTATGAATCTCTTTGTTTTCCAGAACTAATTTTGACTCGTATATGTAACACGCGAGGCTGTAAGACTCACACCGGCCTGGTTCCACACTCTGCATCACATTAAAGCGCTGCACACACTGCGGCTAAATGTAAACGCTTGTATTCTTCAAACATCAATGAAAAGAAGCAGTTACAAGAAAGCAAAGCAGGCCTACTTCATAAACAAAATCGATTAATAATACACCTTGTTGAGAGAAACTATTCGCACTGTTTCGACGAGAGCCGTGCTCACCAGTTATGCACGGAGGGGCTGCGGACAGTAACGTGCTTAATAATTGTCTTTGAGATGGACTTTCGGCATTAACATTAAATAGCATTTGGAATTCACGTAACATTTGGGGCTTTTATTTCTATTCTTATTAGTCAACTAGACAATGCTTAAAATTGACTACACAATAGATATTTAGAGTGTTATACAGATTCAAATGTTTTATTTCTCTGACATTTAGATGATTGGTTTAATAATGTGTCTGCTTTTTTAGCAGAGACATTAAGTATTAATTTGCAGGTCGCTAGGTTATCAAAATGTAATACATGTCTGAGGTGCAGAGCACTGAATCAAACGTGTCAATCAGGCCGGGTCTCCCTATAAAACTAATATATTTTATAGTTTTTTAAAAATCATACATTTTACCGTTTAACACCACAGTAGTTTGTTACTCTTTCATACTCCTTCTCAGTAAAACATTATCGATTAAACAAATTGTATTTTGCTTGTGACCTCGCCCGTTGCCAAGTGTAATATTTTTGCGTTCACTAAACTATTGACTTAAGGGAAAAATAACAGAATTAAGCCTAAGATAAGTACCTATATTTAAGCTGCATAATCCCAAGTAGCCCACAAAACCAGTTCATGATGGTTGTTCCTGAAATAAGACATAAACCTATTTTCAACAGTCGTTAAAAAAAACAGCATGCGATGAGGCGACACCCTACTTACGGGCAGCCGCTGAGAGCCATTTCCCCCGGGATGTACGTCATGCACCTTCAGCGCAAACGGCTCCGGGGGCTCCGGCACCCAGGAGTCGATTCCAGTGTTTCCTGATTGATTGTCTATTTATTTGTCTGTATATCAAGTGCAATTGCCCCACTCAAGGCGTGTAGGCCATAACAACGAGGCTCAAGAACATCGTGGCATTTATTCTGCATGCCCCAAATTGCCGTTTTCCTCCAGTTCTTAATTTCATAAATCCATTCTTCAGTATTTTAACCGCTTATTATTGTCAGGATCGCGGGAAATTTTCATTACCTTAACAAGGACCAGCGGAATGACGGTACTTTTTAAATCCCTAAACTGTTAAACTTCATGAAAAAACATGCAGGCCTACGGTAGGTTATGAGTAATAATGAGTTGTTTTTTCACCTTGTCTTCAATGTTTGCAGTGCATTTCTAAGGTTAACAGCAAAGCTCCTTTAACTTGTTATATTCTCATTTCTCCAGCTGGACGGAATATTTTGTATTTAGCCTAAACGTACTTTCGTTACTAAGGGTTTCGCACTAACGCCTTAGTAACGTTAAAGCATCAGCACCCCGGACAGCTCTGCGAAACGAGCAAAAGCTTAAGAGTTAAGTAATGTACCGGGATCTGAACCAGAACTCTCACGCGTATCATTAGACATGCGTTTTAGCCTGGCAGCCGGAAAAACGGAACTACGTCAGCGTTAAACTGCATCGAAATTATAAATGGGCATTTTTTTTAATTAAAAAATACGATGAAAATCGTACGCTATTGGATGGATACCTGTACATATGCGGCAATTTACCATAAAGCACGAGTGTACGGGTTTGCAAGACGAAGACATCCGAGAGCTGCTTTTAAAAGGAAAGGGGACAGCAAAGTGTAGGCTATACGAGGATATGACTTCCACGACTTAAACCTTGTCTGCGATCAGAGGTTAAACTTCCTCACTCATAACTAGCCAACAATGGTAAAGTTAGCCGGCGTATCCGTCGTTTCTTTTCGGTGCTTAAATGAGGCGGGGCAGCGTGCCAGTGGCTGCATCGTGTAGCATATAGGGAGCCTCCCCCGCTAACAAGCGTCTCTAGCCGCTACTACAGCGCGCGAACAGGCGGCCGTCCGCAGATAAATTAAAGCCCGAGGTGGCAGCTTCCGCTCCCGCAGCCTGCAGTAAAATGCAATTACTCACCGTGAAGTGAGAAGCACAATGAAATACGCGTGTGTCCCTTTACAAACGCTCACTTTGGAGCCTTCGCTTTCTGGAAAACGACTTAACATGGACAGTTTGACCTTTTATTATACTATTGAGTAGGTTTCAATGTGCACTTATTTCCCTTGCATAAAGGTAAAACGTCTTTTCAGAGGTGCAGGGCAGGACAGGAAAGGCAGGTAATTGCCTGGGGCCCCCGAACTGGGCCGATTATATAGTACATTGCAATGACAAATCTGCTTTGTGTATGAAAATAAAGGAATTGTGTTTATTAAATTCTCTTTGTTGATATTCATTTAGACTTCATACTAAAATAATGGTCTTAAATTTTACCATGTCAGGCAGGGTGCGTTGCAGGGCCACAGCGATTTTTTTTGCCTAGGAACCCCAGTGTCACTAGAATCGCCTCTCCATCCTATGAAGAAATAAGGGGAGTAACTGTGCCTCAAACCAATAAGGCCTACTGGGCGCAATGTGTAGCGGTATGGCAGAGGAAGTCAACTCCCTCCTCTTTACTATAATTGAGCAAAATATCAGGAAACCAATTACATATAGAAATGCAACGCCTTTACAGAGAGTTTTGTTTCATTGCCCTTACAGAGAGTGTGATTAATGACCGTGCTCTGGGCATCCAAGGTCCCCATCGCACACGGAGCAAAAAAAAAATCCAGCACACAGAAATATCGTTTTCTTTGTTTTTCTTACTCGACAGTAAATCAGTAACATTAAATTTAGGTTACACATTTGAGGCTTTTTCCGTTACAATATGCTCCTACGTTAAAGCTTAGCATTACTGAGGACAAGTGAAGATAAGTTCTTAGCAAAAACAATTTAGAAAACAAAAATATTGAGAAGTCAGAACGGAGGTGACTGGTAACTCAAACGCGATTTCAAAATGTTAAACAATTCACTCAAATGCTTCAAACACATCACGTCGTTCTAAAAATATATATCAGAATATTTTCTCATTGATTTTAAATGCTACATTTTCCCAGACTGGCATAAACATAGGAACACACACCCATGATGGAAAATATGGAGCAGTAAAGTTACACCAATTAAACAAGAGAAAGTCAGATTCCTAACTCGAGCAGAGCTGGGTAGCTCATACTACAGCCTCCTCACAAAGTTCCAGATGTCCGCGTTTCTCTCCCTGATGTACTGGTACAGTTACAGATTAACTTACAGTTAATATCACTCCTGTGATACAGTTATGTTTGAAACAAATGTTAAGGCTTTGAAAAAGAAAAAAAGACTTAACTCACCGTCACAACAGTAATGAGCCAAGAAATACATAATCCAAAAAATATATAGTTTTACACCAAAATTAGTTATGAGTAATTTCATTTTCTCTCAAAGTCCCATTGTAGCCAATTCCGAGGCTTCCTCCGCGGAGTCCTGCGGTCACAGCCAGTACCGCTACAATACTGCCTCCATGTGGACAACAAGGCTACTGCGCACCAGTTTTTGATTGTACAAAAGAAACTGGCCAAGTACATTTACTGGTGCTGCCAAACCCTGATTAAGATTTAGTAAAGGAGGGGGGGGGGCATAATCAAAAACAGTCCAAGACATGACAAAGCAAAAGAAAAAAAAAAATAAAAATTCAAAAAGCTGAAGCTACTTGATACACAATAGCAGCTTCCTCCCGACAGGGTGCAGCCGGCGCAGGAAGCTAACGCTTATCGCTGGGTAGGGTAATCAAAATTAAACTGGGGCATTCATCTTTCCATTTTTATTTTCAAAATGTCAGTCCTAGTATAACTGTTAACAAGAATACAGTAACAGTAACCAAGAATACAGTCCTCTATTGCTTACTTCTATTTTGGCGTTCCTGGAGGTCCATCCGAGAGGCATGGCGGACAGCAGAGCAGGGGGAGAGAGGGACAGGTTAGACCCAGCACAGCTGCAATATCCAACCTCTTTACTGTTTACAGGAGCCCAAAGACACCCACCTCCCACCAACGCCCCCCCCCCGAAGGCTGTACCTGATCCAGCCGGGAGCGATTCTGGATGGCCGCAGGGTCGAAGCTCTGTGGACAGAGGAAGACAGGCAAGGGGTCAGGCAAAGCTGCCGTTACAGGACAGGACAGTGTCTACACCACCCTCCTCATGGCCACTGCAATGGCTCCCCCCAGCCCCCGCCTGGATACGACGGGCTGACTAAGGGGGGTAGCACCCCTCCAAACACCACCATGCAAGAAGCTTGAAAACATGGATGTTCTTTAATACTCCAGTAGTAACTGTTTGGTACAAAGACAGCAGGCAATATGCCCTGCAAGGGTTTGAATCAAGACCCCTGCTATAATATAAACACCCCATCTGTCCTGTGAAATGTACAGCCTCCTCTCCCAAACCATGAGGCATGTTAACAGTGACATATGCTTTTTAAGAAAGGAAGAATATGAACTTTGCATCAGCAAAATGAGCAAAAACATGCAACGGCTTCCTGCTCGTGTCACAAGGACATGCCCAGTAGCCCCTCCCCTTCTGTGTGGCCCCTATGCATGTGCGGCTGCGGAAGCAGTCACCTTGCGGACCACCCCCTCTTCCTCCTGTCGTTTCTCATAGTGCGAGAAGTCGTCGAAGATGGAGGTGGTGTGCTTGTAGGTGGCGATGATCTTTAGCACCTGTTTGGCCTTCTCCAGCGGCACCTCCTGTGTGTCCCGCGAGTTGGTCACCGGCTTGTTCTCGTTGTTCTCCAGCCGGATGTGCCGCAGTTGGCTGTTGGGCACGTCCTTGACGAACACCCAGCTGACGTCAAACTTGCCCTTCCACTTGTCCTGCGCCCACACACCGGCGCTGGTGCCGTAGTCCACGGGTGAGCGCATCTCGGCCACGCCGCAGAAGTGCCCG
Organism: Mormyrus iriodes; assembly: GCA_011763525.2. NCBI lineage: Eukaryota > Metazoa > Chordata > Actinopteri > Osteoglossiformes > Mormyridae > Mormyrus > Mormyrus iriodes. The sequence goes on along the minus strand of JAAGVU020000123.1, from coordinate 9,717,190 downwards.
CTGCCGTTGACGCTGAAGAGCAGGTAGAGAGGCCCCTTGGAGGCCAGTGAGCGGTAGGCGGCATCCAGCCGCTTGTTGCCATGCTCCGTGCTGCACCAGATGGAGTACTTGATGGAGCGATGGATGTCGTCCTCAGAGTAGCTCTTGATGATGAACACGCGGCCGACCTTCACGTTCCAGTCAAAGTCCTTGGGGTTGTAGCTGTGGGCAGCCCGCAGCTTCTCCAGGACGGGGTGCGACTCAATCGCGGGACAGACCATGTCCCCGCCAGGGCCCGGGAGCCCAGCCCCGAGGCCGGTGGGCCCCCCCCCGCCAGGCAGGCCACCTTCGCTCTGGCCATAGCCCGCGTTGCGGCTACGGGGGGCTACCCAACGGGCCTGCGGGGACAGAGCCTGCACGTGGTTCTGGTATGGCTGCAGTTGGGGCAGAGCGGGTGGTAGCTGAGGCAAGGGCGGCTGTGTGAGTGTCGCTGTGGGCGGGGCAGGTGGCGGGGGGACCTTGGGCACCGGTCCCTTGCCATCATCCCAGGTGCCGATGTCCATGTTGTGCTTGATAGGCGGCGGGGGCAAGCCCGCCCCCTGCTTGGCCTTGGCTTTCAGCTGTGGCCGGGCCGGCTTGCTGGCGATGGCGGCCCAGGAGGCGGGTTTGGGCGGGGGGCCGCCCATTGTGGCCGTCGCTATGCTCCCGTTGCCAGCCACACCCCCGATCGCCGAGCCCACCACCTTCAGGGTGGAGCCGGCGCCATCGCCCCCGCCCCCCAGCTTTAGTCCCACCATGCCCTGCTCGATGCTGCTTACGCCCGGCGCCTTGCTCAGCGTGTCGCCATGGAAACCACCCTGACTGTCCACCAGGGTACCCCCCAGGGAGCTCGGTGGGTAGCTGTAGCTGCCCCCATAGGTGGAGCCCTGGGTCTGCTGGCCCTGCGAGCTGCCGGAGCCCCAGGCCGAAAAGGCCGCATTCTCAGGGAAGAAGTTGAAGCGATGCTGTTGGTAGATGTTGCTGCCCAGGCCGCCTGGCTGACCGAACACCGTGTCGTGCACAAAGTGGTGGTCGCCATTGCTGAGGGGTGCGTAGGGCGCCAGGTAGGGTAGTGGCGGATCACCCCCTGTGGACCAAGGTGCCTCGCTCAGGGGGTACGGGAAGCCAATGGAGGGTGCGTAGTAGCTGGGCAGGTATGGGTCAGTCATGGATTGGTAGCTGTTACTCTGTGGGAGAGACCAGATCAATGTCCAAGAAACCAAATTAATGAACAGGAGAAAGAGAACCCACATAGAGGTGACACCGCATTACACTTCCGAGGATATTCACAGCGTCACGCAGCGTCACACCTCCCACGACACCCGCAGCATCACACCTCCCACAACGTCACACAGCATCACACCTCCCACGACACCCGCAGCATCACACCTCCCACGACACCCGCAGAGGCACACAGCATCACAACACCCACAACACAACACCTCCCACAGCGTCACACCTCCCATGACACCCGGAGCGTCACACCACCCATGACACCCACAGCGCCACACCACCCACAGCATCACACGTCCCACAGCAGTATACTTCCCAGGACACCCACAGCACCGGGACGGCACACAGCGTTACCCATCCGACGACATCCACAGCAGCACACAGCGTTACCCATCCGACGACATCCACAGCGGCACACAACGTTACCCATCCGACGACATCCACAGCGGCACACAGCGTTACCCATCCGACGACATCCACAGCGGCACACAGCGTTACCCCCTCCCACGACATCCACTGCACTGGGGCGTCACACATCCAAGGACATCTGCAGCGTCACACATCCCACAACATCACACATCCCATGACACTCACAGAGGCACACCTCCCACCTGTCAATACATCAGTGACTCCACCTTTTAATTACTAAACTACATATTTTTTGCAAAACGCGGAGTCACTTGTTTTGACTGGTAAAATACAAAATTATGAAATGTATCAGGAATGACATGCTCCTGTTGCAACTGGATAAATGTTGGTTATATTACACATGAATGGCATTAATCATTTGCTAATCAAGAAAAAACCCACAGCCAATCAGAGCGAGGCGGCCTTCAGGGACACCGCCCACACTGTAATGTGGTAAGAGCAGCAGGCCAGGTCTTTAAGATTTAAATCTCAGACACGCTACTGGAGCACAGATTACAGTGCAAGAGCAGGCTGCAGCATGCAATGCGGCTCATCTCTCTATCCAGGTGCTTAAACTCTCCATTTCACCAATTGTTCTTTTTAGTTAAGGCTGAAATGTACAGACTTCTATGCAGTTTGTAAAAGCGGCTACAGTGTGCCTGCATTCTCCTTTAGAACTAATTGGCAGGTAACATACACATAGTATGTTTGTCGCACCGCGTCCTGGAGAAGCTGCAGGCTGCCCACAGCTACAACCCCAAGGAACGTGAAGGTCGGCCGTGTGTCCATCATACTGTAGATACAGATTGTAACCAACCAGATTCTTGAAGTAAATACACTGAAGTAATTTCCACTACGAAAATTTATGATATTGAACAAATTTCCATATTGGTAGTGACAGCTGTAGAATTTATGTGGGTAAGCCACATCAGGTGACCTGCCAAATAAAGCCTATTCCTGCAATAAGCAATAATATAAGACATTTGTGAAAAGCTTCACTGACAGGTAACGTCTGGACCCACCTCGTACCTGGGGGAGTACCAATACCACACCAGTCATCCAACGGGAGATGCAAAGCAGGGGCCAGTGCCAAACACGCACACAGACACACAGACACAGCACTGACCTGGTTCGACTGACCGGTGAGGTATGGCTCGAAGTCGTTGTCGAGGACAGTCTCCTTCTGGTGAAGTGAACCATTTTGCACGGAAACAGGAAAGGCTGTGTGACAGTGGGATTATTCAGCACTAGTCAGCTGGCAGACAACACATTTTCACATTTTCAAGTGGTTGGACCTCACTCACTGTTCCCCACAGGAAACACAACTAAATGGGGGGTGGGGTTGGGGTCACACAAATATGCCACAATCTCTCAAATGGAAAACCAGTAACTGCCCAGAAATTCATCACCACATCAGGTTTTCCATAATTATTTAACCAGCCCTTCCGAGATCGCATGGAGGGACAGTAACTTGCAACCACAGCTTTAAAGCAGGTTCCCAGTAAGACAAATTCCTCCATTAGAAGCATCTGCTAAACTTCATCCCCTTCACTTATAAATTGATATCTAAGAAGATCTCACAAAAGATCATTGTAAAGGATTTTGGGTATGTATGATAAAGGCGCAATATTCTGTTTCCACAAAGTTGTGAAATGCGAACAGATGCCCGCCAAGGGGCTGAACTGACAGGTATGCTTGTACCGGCTGTCGGTTTAAATCCAGCCCGTCACCGGCCGATCACGTCGGCACGCTTTGCGGGAGAGAGACGCAGGCGGCCGTGCGGCACGCCATTTACATCTAGGCATTTTAAAAATGGGTTAGCCAACAAAAGCAGGCAGACATAGTTTAGCTAACTTTAACGTTTAGTAGGAACGGGAGCCAGGATCGCGGGGGCAGGAGGACGGACGACACGCCACCCCGAGCTGCGGGCCAGCCGGCTGACCCCCGGGACCCAGACGACGGAGCCGGAGCTCCACTTCCTGTTCAACGGATGACCAGAATGCAACACAGCTAAGCTAGTTAGCCAGCTAGCGCTCCGGTGTAGGACGCACTGGCCTCGTAGTTAATCATAAATACGTCGCTGTCGTCCCAGGCAGGATCATCACCATGCTCCTCCTCCCCGGGTGTAAATCACACAGCTGAGAGCCCCTCTCCCCCGCAGCGTGAAGTTATCCAGCCACCCACTAAAGCGCCGCCTTTCGCTTACCTTTAGTGTCTTGTCCTTTTGGTCTCTTCATCCCGTTTAAAACATGTAAGAACAGAGAGAGAGAAACACGTAACTTCATGAAAACAGTCCTTAATCCGCAGCAAAACGGGCATCGGCGCGGCTGAAAACAGCAACAGCCCCGGTGAAGCTGCCGCTTTAACCTGTTAGCTACGTGACGGAGCCCGGTTTTAAACGGCGAGTAAACGCCGGGGAGCTAAGGAGCTAAGCCAGTGGCAAGCTAAAGGACCCGGACACGTATAAAGCGCCAGCTAAAGTGCCGGGAAAGAGGCATTTCCCCATGGGGGTTAAGGACTACTTGCTGGCAGCCGCTTGCCGAACATCGCTTGTATTTTTCCGACATTAAAATGCACAAGAAGGAGGGAGGGATGCGATACCTGAGAGCAGGGAGAACACGGCAAAGGCCGCGGGATCACCCCGCCCTGCCTACCTGAGGATCGATGCTTGTGGCGGACATAATTCGCTAGGCGAGCCCCTGGCGGCGAGCGGAGCCTGCAGTCAGTGCCTCTCCGGTCCCCGTGTTTCTGTCTCCCCAGGACTCGCTGTGTTTTTCCCCAGCAGAACTTCCACTGATTAATTGTTTATATCAGCTCCACTTCGACTCAGTAAATCCGCTGCACAAACACTACAGATTGTTCCGTGGTATCCAGATCTCAGTTTGTACACCGTTAATTTGACAGTTGTTTTTCCCTCCGTGCTCTCTTTCTTTTTCCTTTTCTTTTTTCAGTCCAACAAGCTCCCACTTATTGTGCGGCCCCGTCCACTTCCCCCAATGGCAGCTCCATCCGGGGCCTGAGCCGGCGCCACTTACGTCACCAAAGCCAACGTACGTCACACTTTCTTTAAAGTTGCCGCCGTTCCCTCCAATGGCGGCGGCTCCATCCGGGGTATCAGTGAGCGCAACCTCTGATGGATTTCTCTGACGTCATCACAGCCCGCTTTTTTTTAAAGTGGAGTAACCAAATGTCAAAACTCACTGCCATCACCATTGATCGTTCTGGGCCTTTGATGCAAAGAAACCTTTTGATGCTTAGAGCAAGATGTAGCTGTCCTAGCTGGAGCCACCACCTCTATGGAGTGTGCATGTACTGAATCCCACGGATTTGCAGGGTGACCAAACCACAGTAGACCGACAGGAGACAATGCTACTCAACAAGTGCTCTCCTCTGATGGAGAGCACTACTTTTTGAGAAGGATCTGTTATTCCCCTTACAGCAGCTGCTGACCTAACCAGGTGTTTTTGCTGTGCAAGTACATGGAGACGCTGGCATCTCAGCGACTGTCCCTGGACCACGGTGTCCAGCACGTCCCTTCATTCTGGGAAGGAGCATGGGAAACCTTTCCTAGTCCTCACCCACATGGGGATCCTCCAACTCTATAGAGGGTCAGATCTTAAGCCAGGTTCTAATGATAGCTGTTGAAGAGGATAGCCCATTCATTCCTGCAGTTGCAGAGCTGCCCGTCCGCTGCCTCAATTTAGCAGGATTTTTTTTAATCACTGGTGAAATATTTTTTATTGAAAGTTTAGGTAGGGTTCATTTATAGAACATTAAAATAACTGCTTCTGTTGTGCTAGTTGACAGAATGATACACTATATTGGCAAAAGTATTGGGTCATCCCTCCAAATCATTGAATTCAGGTGTTCCAATCATTTTCATGGCCACAGGTGTATAAAATCTAGCACTTAGGCATGCAGACTGCTTCTGCCAACATTTGTGAAAGAATGGGTCGCTATCAGGAGCTCAGCGAATTCAACCGTGGTACTGTGATAGGATGCTACCTGTGCAATGAATCCATTTGTGAAATTTGGCCATGTAAAGTCACAGAGCGGGGACAGTGTATGTCGAGGTGCACAGTGTGCAGAAGTCAACTTTCTACAGAGTCAATAGCTACAGACCTTCAAACTTTGTGTGGCCTTCAGATTAGCCCAAGATCAATGTGTAGAGAGCTTCATGGAATGGGTTTCCATGGCTGAGCAGCTGCACCCAAGCCTTACATCCAAGTGCAATGCAAAGCGTCGGATGCAGTGGTGTAAAGCACACTGCCACTAGACTCTAGAGCAGTGGAGACATGTTCTCTGGAGTGACAAGTCACACTTCTCTGTCAGGCAATCTGATGGACGAGTCTAGGTTTGGCAGTTGCCAGGAGAACAGCACCTTAATTCCAATGAAAGGAACTCTTAATGCCTCAGCATACGAAATCATTTTGGACAATTTCATGCTCCCAACTTTGTGGGAACAGTTTGGGAATAGCCCCTTCCTGTTCCAAAATGACTGTGCATGGATGAGCGAGTTTGGTGTGGAGGAACTTGACTGGCCTGCACAGAGCCCTGACCTCAACCCAATAGAACACCTTTGGGATGAATTAGAGCCTGTGGGCCTGGAGACTGCGAGCCAGGCCTTCTGGTCCAACATCAGTACCTGACCTCACAAATGCTCTCTCGGAAGAATGGTCAAAAATATAATAATATATAAATAATAATATAAATACACTCCTAAACCTTGTGGAAAGCCTTCCCAGAAGAGTTGAAGCTGTTATAACTGCAAAGGGTGGGCCAACTCCATATTAACGCCTATGCATTAAGAATGGGATGTCATTAAAGTTCATGTGTGCATAAAGGCAGGCGTCCCAATACTTATACGTAATAAGTACAATATAGTGTACTTATGGATGTATTATCATAGACAGTATGTACTGTATTTGATGAATACACACATTTATACCTGTTACAGATGTATTGAATCACATTATTTTGAACAAGGAAACCATGATGTCATGAGGCTTGAGGTAGGAAGTATTAGTCAGAGGCAGAATTGCCTAGGCCACCCTGTGTTTATTTCAGTTGTAGCTGTAAATGACCCATTCGCTTAGCACTATTAACGCTCAAAGCACGCAGATATGCCATGGTCAGCTGAAAGAGTTGCACGCTTATCTGGATGGATCTCTATGAGCTCCGGTTGCTTTTTAAGGTTTGGTGCCATGATCGATGGAGGAGCCACTTTATGCAATGCCAGGCTGACAGGCAGTCAGCTGAGACAGTGTGTGTATGTGGCCAGATCACCTTTTAAAGATGTCTTACAGTTTCCACTGTTGAACATCATTAGTAATAATAATTACATTAATCCATGCAGATGTATGTGTCTGTGAGTCTTTTAGGAATGCACAGAGAGGGTAGAGTACCCTGCAGGCTTACTGCTTTGTCTTGGGCCCACAGTGACAATGTGAAATGTTTCTACTGTGATGGTCCCCTGGGGATGACCCATGGCAGGAACACGCTAAACGGTTCCCACGGTAACAGGTGACAGGTACAAACAGCTGCATGATCAGCTAACTGTGGGTGTACAGGGATACCAGCATCAGCCAGGAATATCACACACTTTTATGTAAGTGACAGTGAAGATCTCCAAGCCGTGCAGTATTCCTTGAGCTCTGGGGGCTGAGTTAGCAGTAGTTAACAGTAGTTAACAGGCGATAACAGTCACTATTGCAAGGAGGAAGGTGGTCAACTTCTCTCTCTTTTTCCAACCATGTTTATCTGAGAGCTTGCATTACAAGGCTAGCCAAACAAGACAAGTGAGATGCCCTGTATAACGGAGTGTAATAGCATTCCTGTTGTTTGGACCTGGGACATTCTGCCTGAGAGCCCAGCCACTTAACCATGGTTCATCAAGTTGCTCCATTTTGGCAGAGAGGAACATGGTATGAAAGGGCCTGTAGGTCCCATGTAATCTATATGGACAGTCAGCTCCCTTGAGGTGCTCTCCGAACCTTGTCAGTTCATCTGGGTTGGTTAACTCTCCCGATCGTTTCTTGAGTTGCTCGTTCTTTCTCTCTGCTTCTGACGTGTGTTCAGACGCTCTGCCTCCACACAGCTGCCAATTGCTTAGCCTGTAACATTGCCTCCCATCCACAGAGTGAGTCCCATTTCCCCATGTCCACCATGGGAGGTATAAACCCTGAGCGGTTCAGTGAAACACTGCTGCACTAATAACGATGAATGATTTATATGATGGAGTGGGCCTGCCTAATTGGGGGGTGAAAGGTTGGAGGGCTAAGGCACGCCACAGTGCTGCAGAGCCAAGGGGGTATTGGAGAGGTAAGATCCAACTCCGTTACATCTAAGCAAAACGGTTTCTAGGACCCAGAGGTCACCCTCATTATTATGACCTAAAGTGTCCATTGGAGTGCTACACCCAAATGAAGCGTGCTGGTTCTCTTTCTGTTTGCATGTTCTGTACCTGTGTATGTACATGTGTGTGTAGTTGTGATATGTACAGTGTGTCTGTATACCTGTCTATACACTATGGTGTGAATGACTGTGTGTTTGACTAGTTAATGTGTCACATGATGTTTGTGTTTCTGTATAAACAATGGCGCTGTTTGATCATGTTGTGCTTTTGTTGTAAGGCATGGCCTGCTTGTGTGTGTGCTGCCCCCTACAGGAACGGTCTGCCTGCAAGGTCTGTGTGGTCAGACCTGTCAGCACCGTGTTCATCACCCACAGACACCTTTTGATGACTGCGCAGTCCGCCTGCGGAGCTGCCTGATCATGCGGGGAAGTGTGCATGCGCAGTTCTCCTGAGAGTATTGTTGCCATGGTGAAGCTCCTCCCTGGTGTAGAAGCGGGTTTGTGTTCATGTATCAAGTGTGTCACTATGTCACTCGATGTCACGGTGTGCGTTTGCAAACGCACCTGCAGCCTTTTGTGTAAATAAAAGCGCAAAATCATTTAAATTTAAATCAAGCTAGTATACCTTCCAGTTTTCCAGTCTTTCAGTTTTCTAACATCACCTTTAAAGTCCTGTGAGGACCTATAAAGAAATAATTACCTATCACCAGTAGGGATGCAGCAGCTGCTGTTAGGACAGAGTAAATCCTCCTTATGTTTCTTCTGAGCTCTTCCAGTCTTTCTTATAGGTGTAATGCTGGGACCTGTGACCATTTTGTCTCCGTCTACAGAGTCACTCTGCTGACTGTGGGCAGTTTGGTCGGGGAAGTAGCACCAGCTACAAAATGGGTCCTCTGCAAAGATGGGGGAGAGACCTGTGAGGGCCGAGGTCCTATAATCCCCAAAGGCCAGCCGGGGCAGTGAGTGGTACACCGCCTTGCCTCCCCTGTGAGATCAGGGGAGCAAGATTTGGGGCCAGTCCTGGCATGGATGTGTCAGTACCGCTTCTTTGCACACCATGGTGGGATGAGCTGGTGGCTGAAGGTTCCCCAAAAGAGTGCCCCCTCTGAAAGGGAATGGGCAGAATTGTCTGTGAATGAACAGTTAAAAACGTTAATATGAAATTAAAATTACAAATTTTTTTTATCTTCTGCGTTATTTTCCTGTTTTTAAGTGCCTTTAAGCATGTGAATAACGATCAGTTATGCATGAGTAGCTGAGTAATTATAAAAGTTAACAGGTAATGAGAATTACCATGCAGTACAAACATGATTTTGAAAGTTAAAACTAAAATATGCAATACATTTACATCTACAATATGGTATTTAAATGACACCAAAACGATTATTTGGTTTGATTATTCACAGAAGCTTGATTTCATTTATTTCAGAGAGGGTGTAGTTGCCTTTCTGTTCAATGCCTGCATCCACAGACAGGGGGCGACACAACCTTAAGGAAACGGGAACAGAGCAGCCTTGTACTGTTTCATGTCACTGAATAAAAGAGGATGCATCCCTATTATCCAACAAACACTTTCATGTAATTCTGTGTACTTAATCTTTAATTGTGCTGTTACAGCAGGCTGGGAACTGAAGAAGATGCACCTTCAAAATGAAATGGGTGAGAGCGGCGTGGGTTTAGATGATCAAGGGTTTGACGGAATTCATAAATGAACAAAAAGCCTGTTTTTCTCCAAAGACATGAGGAATCAGTGGAAGGCAGGGCCTTTGCACACATTCACCATTAGAGGGCAGTAATGACTGAAGGAAGGATGTTAAGACAAATCAATGCATATAAAAAAAATCAAGCATTTTTCAACGTGAGACAGTAGCGCGGTACAGCTACTTTGCGTTGGTGGTGGGCAGTTCAGAGAAAAAAAACACACTATTGACTGGGGGGCGTTCTCTCAGGATGTTCTGTTCTCCCGTGGAGGCTCCTGGTCCACTATCAGGACACAACACCTGTAGAGGATCCTGTTCCTCCCCCAGGACGCCCTGCACATGGAGACTCCTATGTCTCCCCTGGGATGCCCACTCCACCCATAGAGGCTGCCATTCTTCTCCCGGGACACCCATCCTGCATATGGAAGCTCCTGTTCCCCTCCTGGGACACCTGCTTCACCTGTGGAGGCTCCTGTTCCTCCACAGGGACACCCATCCTGCATATGGAAGCTCCTGTTCCCCTCCTGGGACACCTGCTTCACCTGTGGAGGCTCCTGTTCCTCCACAGGGACACCCA
>JAAGVU020000123.1:9692168-9706800 GCA_011763525.2 Mormyrus iriodes | reverse complement strand
CATATGGAAGCTCCTGTTCCCCTCCTGGGACACCTGCTTCACCTGTGGAGGCTCCTGTTCCTCCACAGGGACACCCACCCTGTATATGGAAGCTCCGGTTCTCTCCATGATCCCTCATCCCACTCAATATATGTTTGTTCCAAATTAGAGGGCCTACTATACCTTGCTCTCTCTCTCACTCTCTCTGTATCCCTCCATGCTGCCTGTGATCCTTTATTTTCTTTGGTGGGGGGGGGGTGGGGGTCGGTGTCACACTAGGGGCTCTTGCTCAATGTTTTATTCTCCTCATTCCTCTTTTTCATATCTTCTCTGTTTTTTATCAACATTGGGGTCTGCACTGATGTAAATAGCAGCTCTTTATAAAAAAGAAACAGAAAAGAGTGGAGACCATAATTACACACACACTCTCTCTCGGTCTCTCTCTCACACACACTCTTGCCTCCTCTCTCTCCCTCTCTCTGTCTCACACAAACACACTCACCTTCTCTCTCTCACTCTCTCACACACTTTCACCCTTTCTCTCTCTCTCTCTCTCTGTCTCTCCCTCTCTCAGGCACACTGTATCACCATGCACGTCATATTGGGTAAAACCACCTGCCAACCAAAAACAGAGGCAGGCAGGCAGGGTCAACTGGAGGCCAGCAGAGACGATGTCTCCCACATGAATGAAAAGCCCAGAGCCCGGTGCAATATTAAAATCCCAGCATGCTCCACTGCTTCCATACTGGTTGTCATGGACAGTTCCCCAAATCCCATTAAGGAGCTTTTTTATCAGACAGCCCTGCCGGTGTCTGCCCGAGCAAGTGACTGGACCCACACCGCATGATAGTGATAATGATGAAGAAGATGATCATGATGATGTCATCTGTGTGAGTGCAGAGCACATTAACGTTCATCTGTGGACCTCTGCTGCTGCCCATCCACCATCCATTATGACCCCGCCCCTAACCCTAATCCCAGCTCTCTCTACATGCCTACTTCCTTTCCCTCTGGCATCAGTAAAGTTCATCTAATCTAACCTAAGCCAATAGTTCTGAAGCTGGGCGTCAGGCTGTAACACTTTATGCATCCCACATTATCAGTGGGGAGTTCAGCCACTGGCGGCTGAGGCCGCTGCCCATTTTGAAGCCCACCAGGACCTGGGAGCCTGAATAATTGGGATGGTACATACCTGACGATGGTCAGTGCCCCTCATGGGGAAAAGTCCTATCCCAAATCACTGTATAGCCTCTGTTATTATAGAATTTTACAATTGGTTACACAATAAGAGTGGAACCAACGACTAAAATCACTGAAACCTGAAATTCATGTAGCAGATAATTATCTAAGTCAGTAAAAGCACAAAGACATGTTCTGCATTGCATTTTGTTTGCCATTTTTCAACACCTGTTTTGCAAAACACTTCACACAGTTCTCTGCATTAGGCAACTATGTATACATAGGATATACCCATGCCGCATGTGTGAAAAACGCTAACGGATTAATTGATCACGAATGAATCAGAGCTTGGCCTCTACAAACAGATCAAACAAAGGTAAGGTACTCTGTTTAGTGAGCATTCCGCAAACATGGATGATACAGCACGAGACAGAAGAAGAAGGGGAGGAGGAGGAAGATAATAAGAACAATCAAGAGGAAGAGGACAAAGTCATTTAATTTCTGATGAATTCATATATACTGCTGTGGACCATGTTATCAAACATGGCAGGTGGAGACCTTTTCTGCTTCCATATGCGCACTTTTTTGTTCAAATTCATTGCTTTGAAAAAGAAATTTTTGTCCTGCTTTTCTATTTGTGTGTTGATATATATTTGAGTAAGCAGTATATATGGAATATTACTGCAACAATCTTTCACAATAGGCTGCTATAAATTCTGTTAGCATAGCGCTGAATTGCTATAGGCAGTGCTGTTTCCCATTGAGTACATCAATGCGTTGTTCGTTCTTTGTGTATAATTTTGATGTAGAAATTCTGTTTTGAGACAGAATTGCATTGATTGGTTACATTGTTTCATTTCATAAAAGATGTGAGATGTTATTCTCTTAGTGTTATGTTAGTGAGGTTTGTATGTAGAGTTTTGAGAAAAAGTTTTAAGTAGTTTTCAAAAACTGTATGCAAACAATTGTGGAAAACTGTAATATTCAATAATTAATATGGTGCCCATAATTCTCTCACAAAATTACAGAGGCTTCACTCTGCACAGGCAAACATCTACATATACGACAGGCAAACATCTACATATACGATTTTTATTTATTTTTATATAATTTAATATATTTATATATATTTATTTTTATATATGTGTTTCACAAGGCACTTGACAAGAGTGAGTGACATCATTTACACCGAATGGTGCATAAAACAGGCAGAAGACACAAAAAAAAATGTCAGAAGAAACAAAGGAGAGGAATCAAAACTCCGGAACAAAACAAAAACCTCTGGGGGTCCAAGGTCAACAGGCTGTCCAGTGTCCCCCCCCCAACCCTCAGGCATGCTAACATTATAGAACACAAAACATTAGATCTACAAATCAGATGAAGCTGTGGGATAAGAAGTCCTACATTTACCTTAACCCTAACCATAACCTCACACTGTACCTTCCACAGGCTCCCCATCCCACCAAGAACATCCCGATAAGCAGTTATTATAAATGGACAGAGTATAGCCTGGAACAGCCAAGTCTCATGCATCACTATGAAGTTTGTCATGTGCAATTATAGCATCAACCGAATGCAGTGCATTAATAATATAATTAATTATATTAATTAATAATAATATAACAACAAGGGGGCCCTATCCATCAATTCACCCATATTCCAGCCACATATCCTGTATGGAAGGGGCAGCATAGGTCATAAAGCTGAGTACATCCTGGATAGGACTGGAGCTGATATTTGGGCCTGTTGCCCCACGCCCCCACCCCAGACACACACACCTCAAAGTACACTAGTGCATCACCCAGCCCCAACAGAGACCTGCCGCCCCCCCCACACACACACAGTACACCAGTGCATCACCCAGCCCCAACAGAGACCTGCCGCCCCCCCACACACACACAGTACACCAGTGCATCACCCAGCCTTAGCACGTTCTTACACTCTCTTTCCTGCCGCTTCCAGATGCTTACTCGCATACTAATTGCATTTCAGTATGCCTTCACTGCTGCCATGGCGATGCTCCGTTGGCATGGAGGCGTCTATATAAATGTCTGTGTCTTTCTCAGAAGTAGCCATGGTTACTCCCTGTTTTTATATGAGAATATGTTCTGAATTACCTCCTTGACATTTTGCCAGTTTGCGATTATCTTTGCGCCATTTTTACCCACCAGTTGCACCTCTGGATTACGGACTATTTTTTTAGATTCGTCAGATGTGCCTGAATCAGAAGTCCCGCTCGGACCACAATAGCCTGGCTGCAGGCTGCTCCTTTTAAACGAGACTTCCTGTGGGATTTGAACATGTGTCCATTTCCTGCTCATTAAAGTCTGCTGGGTTCAATCTCCTTTGAGCTTCTGTATCAGGCTTTTCTGTGGAATCACATCATAAGCTCACATTCAGTCAGAAGCCTTTGTTTCAGGCTCAAAGAAAGTTGGGCAAGATCTGCTTGGTTACTAACATCATTGCAGCATCTTTGTGTAAATGACAGGACCAGATTCTGGTTTCTGCACCTTATCAACATTAACGTGGCAATTAAAAGAACCACAAACCGTTTGTGGCTCTCTTCTTGTATACACATTTTCCACCAGACACTTTGTCTTCTTCACTTACATCTTTAAAGAGAATATTATTAACACACGGCACCACTGGCAGTTTCTATAAACCGAAATAAATCCTAAATAAAACAAAAGCTGAACTTGTTATATTTCTCATCAACAAATCACCAAATTAGTAGCTAAACTTAAGTCAAGTTTCTATCACATTAAATCATATTTCTGTCAATTTATTATCAAACAGTATTAACTTAAATAGTAAAAGATACAACACCGCCAAACCGAGTTTGATGTCCCCCAAATTAGAGGATCACCCCCAGAGAGCCCAGCTTTCTGAAGAGTACACCACAGGGACCAAGTAACCGCATGAACCTGGGCCCACAGAACGGGGGGATGTTCGAGAGGTGGGCAAGGGAAAGAGTGGCACACAGATGGCGTGGGGTACCAAAAGACATGTAAACAAACAGATTACGGAAGCAAAACTGCAAATAAGACAGACATAGCAGTGGGCAATTAAAGCTAGACTTACAGCATATCACACAAGACTCCATTTTACAATACAGGAACACAGAGGCATTTTGCTGGTGGGACAAAAGGACTGTGCTTGGACCCAATAGGGTACCAATGAAGTATCAGGAAACTAGGTTGTAGTAGGCAGGGTGGGTTCTAATCCCTTCTCTGATGATTCGCATCTCTAACAATAAATGAAATGAAATATCCAGTTGTGTTTTACATAATAGCTTTAATCTCCATTAAACTTCTTGCATGTATTTGTTTGACGCCTGGTTAATCTTTCAAACACTCTCCAGGCTCTGAGTTTAACAAGACATGCACACATTAGGCAGTGTGGGAGAGTAATCTGTTTTATATAGAGTGACATGTTGATCTAGAGGTTGCGCATCAGTAAACATCTGCACTAAAAACTCATTTAATTTTTCCTTTCTTGGTCGTCTCCCAAGATCCTCCCTGCTTTGTTGTGCAGCCTCAGAGCCTCTGCTTTTATTGCCTTTACGGAGGTATAGGACTCTTATTATTGCCTCTGACAGTTCAGTCCCCTTTGGTTTTTGGCTTTTCTAATATCTGTATTTTTGAATAGAGTATAACTATCAAATGATCTTCACATATTTTACGTTAGGTGTGCCGATCCTATTTCCTCATGATCTCCACATTCAGTCATTATAGGCAAGATTTTCAGTAGATTTTGATTTAGTTACACGCAACATAAACTCACTCAGAGCCGTTCTGAAATACAGCCACCCATCTTCCCCCGATTATGCAGTTGTGTTTCTTTCCTGTAGGCTCATTATCCAAGCAATAAAATACCACCACAGAACAATGCTGCTCTGCCTCACTCCACCCACCCATCAGCTCAATGTTCTTTGGTCTTTCTGGGTAATAAAGAAAAAGCCGGGGGTGTAAGCACGTCCTCTCAGGTAGAAGTTAAGATCATTAGTCATTTCAACTGCACCTATTTTAATAATATTTGCTATAATGTATTTAGGGTGAAATGAGTTCATCCGAACTCCCAAATGGCCAGATGATGGGAGGGCTTGGGTGGGGAGACCTTTGCAGCTTAATGCTGAAGCTCAGATTGATCCCAAAACATTGAGTGGGTGTACCCCAAGCAGCCCAATGAGCACGCCAAGCCGGACTGTGCTCGTTTAGGCGAATATACTTACTGCAGTGATTCCACACATATCTTACATTGCTCATTATTTCTTAGGCCTGCCAGAGGCACTTACCAACAGTACAGAACCGTGGGCAAAATGTGTCCATTTAGCTGGTCCCAGCTGGAACCAACCCTACTGCGCAGGACCCAGAAGAGTAGGTCCCACAGAGGTAGCAGCTGCTGTCATTGGGGAAGTGACATCATCACAGCAGGCCCTGTATTTAAGCATACAAAAGCAGGCGTGTACCAAGAGCTTGATGGGTATTTCCCAGGATGGCTGCTGTTCCTGTACCCTCTGCAAGGAGCAAAGTCACCAGGGTCACGCAGCTGGCAGTTTAATGGGAAGTGAGCTCCAGACGGAATCCAGTGTCAGCCTTTTTAACATCCTGGGCGACAAAATAAAATGTACAAATCACTCAAATAGCCTCATTCTGCAATAGTATGGCCCGATGGAAATTTCTGGATTGTCTTATCATTGGGTTGCAATATCTGAGTGTAAAGATGGTGATGTACTTGTACATAGTAGAGTGAATTTGTGTGTGTCTTTGTATATTAATCTCTTCCATGTGTATGCATTTACTTGTGTTTGTATGTTAACCTTTCAGTATGTGTGTTTGCATGTGTCTGTATTTTAATCTTTCAGTGTGTGTGTGTGTCTGTATGTAAATCTTTCAGTGTGTGTGTTTCTGTGTCTGTATGATAGTCTTTCCGTGTGTTTTTGCATGTATCTGTATATTAATCTTTCTGTGTGTGTTTGCTGTTATGGCAGTGCATGGCACAGGCTGAAAAAGAGTGACGGTCCTCAGAGCGGCTCATAATAAACAGAGGACTTTATTAACTAAACAGAATATAAAGGGGAACCACAAATGAACACACTAGGAGACATAGTAAAACTGGAAGCTCGCCTGGGCGATAACCACAGATACTAACACAGTAACAACAACACACTCCAGAATAACGTAAACTACAGGTCACAGGTACAATGACTGACCAACAAACAGAGTGAGGGTAGACACTTAAATCAACTCTGATAACAAAGGGCTGATGTGGACCATAACAAAATCAACCAATCAACACAGGCATGCAACAGCAAGTACCAGGTGGAATACATTACAATTAACAAGCACTGGAACTAGGAAATATTACCAACACAGAGGCTAATAACACTAGGAAATGACTAGGAACATAAGTACAGACAGAACAAAATAAAACAAGGCACAAGTAGGGTAAACCTGAACAGGGACACCAAGACACTAAGAAAAAAACAATAATTACGTAAATGAACTCAAGACTAAAGGGGTACAGCCTCTGAGCCACAGTGGTCCAGGTAAACTGAAGGGCTACAAGACAAAGAGGGGGGAAGCAGGATGGCCAGCGACACCTACTGGCCAAAAGGGGACAAGACACAGACAAGGTAGGACCAGCATCGACCCTGACAGTTTGTGTGTCTGTATGTCAGTCTTTCAGGATGCATGTTTGTGTGTGTCTGTATGTTAATCTTTCAGTATGTGTGTGTTTGCATGTGTCTGTATGTTAATCCTTCAGTGTGTGTCTTTGCATGTGTGTGTCTGCCGACACTGACGTCAATCCTGCAGACAAAATCCCAGTGGCGCTCAGCTTGAATAGATTATAGCACCCTAGCGGCAGCATGCCAGGCAGCTCTGACCTTCCTCGTCACTCTTGGAGACCCGTGATCACAAGCTGGCCGATAATTTATCAAGCTGGGAGGGCGGCGGCAGTGGGGGGGGGAGTGGTGGTGATCGTGCTCATTACTCTGTGGCTGCTCTGCTTACACATTCACCATGCTGGCTCCTCTCAAGGTGCCTGCTAGCTGCTTTTATCCTCATTGAAACAGAGATTAGGCTTCACAGTCTTACACCTCTTCACCTTGTTCGAAGGCACAGCTCTGTCCGGACACCCAATTCTCCAGCCATGATGCTACCTGTACCCCCGCAGATATTGCATAACCCTAATAACCCCAATAACCCCTTGAACTTGCTTATGGGGCAGTGTGATAGAGTGACGTCCCAACAGCTGCAAACTGGTTCCCAGAGCTGGGCTCCTGTGTTTCCTGTTCAGCAAGGAAATGCTGGCAGGTTGTCCAGGTAGCTGGACTGATCATTTCTCAGGTTGTACCTTCTTAGGGATGACATCGAGGCCTGCGAGTCCCCTAAGATAGATGTACTGATGCTTGCCTGTGCATCATTTTTGTTTGTTTTAGATTTTTGCTGCCAACAGGGTATGAATTCAATATAAACCTCTTACTTGACAGAGTGGTGCTGAGTAAAGGACGAGTGAATGCATGAGTATGAATCAAAGGCATCAGCAGTTATGATCCAATCTCTGATCTGAATGAATCTCTGACTCCCTGCGTTCCTGAGGTGTGGCTCTGGACCTGCTGTATGCAGTATCAGGAAACACAGAGAAACAAAAGGTCCTTTCTCAGAGCAAGACACCCTTACATTACAGCCCGAGTTTAGTACACCCAGGAACCAGGAGATACCCAACCCATACCAAGAAGGGACACTAGTTACAGTGCAGTTTTAGCTCACTTCGATTCTCCACTGCAGAAGGATCAGCTGATTTAAGGCGTTGCCAGGTTTGGACAGTGATATCAAACCGAAGAGACACTTATTTACTGTTCACATGGTGTACATCATGAATCACTATGGGCTAATATCCGCTAGCACATCCATGTGAATTGCCATGTTATGTTAGCAGGAAATGCTAGTGGAATTAACATTAGTTTTCGTAAATCTGCATTACGAATCCATTCTGTTCAACTGTTGTATTTACAATTAATTTAATTAATGTAATTAAATTATAGTACTTCTTCAAGTAGGAGGTTGGAAATTTTCAAGTCGCAAATGATTAGGAACGTGATGTGCAATATTACTAATAATGAGTATTATATAGAATACGCCCTTCTTTCCTTCAGATAATCCATGCATATTGACGCAGAACACTGGTATCGCCGTGCATTTCGACCAGTCAGATAATGCAACCAACTCAGTTTGGTCGTGTTTTCGCAGTGCTACGTCTGCACAGTTACTGCTAGGATACTGCTCGGACATGATTATAATGAGAAAAATGTCAGTTCTCTGTGGCAGTGGAAAAATGCCATAACTGTTACATAAAGACACTGCACTTATTTTCTCCAACTGGAATCTGACAGAGAGCAGTGATCGAAGTTCCTTAGTGATCAAGAAGCCAAGCTGATCCCTGTGCCTGTAGCTGAAGCCACCGTTGCTCCCGAGCCTGAAGCCAAACCGATCCCTGTGCCTGTAGCTGGAGCTGCGTCGCTCCCTATCCTGAAGCCAAGCGAATATCAGTGCCAGTAGCTTAGGCCACCATCGCTCCTGATCCTGAAGCCAAGCAAATTCCAGTGCCTGTAGCTGATGCCACTGTCGCTCCCAATCCTGAATATAAACTGATCCCTGTGCCAGTAGCTGGGGCCGCCGTCGCTCTCGATCTTGAAGCCAAGCGGATTCTAGTGCCTGTAGCTGGGGCCGCTGTCGCTCTGGATACTGAAGCCAAGCAGATTCCAGTGCCTATAGCTGAGCCTGTCGTCACTCCTGATCCTGAAGCCAAGCAAATTCCAGTGCCTGTAGCTGAGGCTGCTGTCTCTCCCTTTTATGCGTTGCCTCTGGATGCTGAAGGTCAGAGGGTGGGTAGGTCTTCACACTCATCAATGCAGCTGCTGCAGGCAAATGAGTCATTGAGTCTAAGAGTCGCGCAGCAACATTTACGCTTGGAGAAGATGACAGAGTGCAGACAACAAGCAGGGGAGACGTGAATGGAAGATGACTTTAGCAACATATATTTCCAAATGTAGCTTCTGAAAACACTGCAGGATATTCTCCAGCTTGCAGTGAAAGAGGGCAGGGGGCCGATCAGCTCTAAACTGACTGCCTTCAGTGGTACCCCCTGTAACGAAACAGAAGGCAGAGATACATCACACGACTGATGCATGGGGTCAAAAGGCTTTCAAAATATATACAATTTATTGGATTTCATATTTGGCAAAGAGGAATGAAACTGCTTACAATCCATGCAATTATAAATTAGCATTCACATGCTATCAGTCGGAATCATTCCCCTATGACTTATTTTATTAGCAATTACGCTGATTTATTTAGGCTTTATCATGTTGTGGCCCAAAGGCTTCATTTCATCTGCTTATTAATCTTCTACCTTGCAAGTGATGTTCTTATGCAATTTGCTACCATTAACAATATGTACTTATTTATTAAACATTGTCTAAATATCCCACCAATTATTTTCTTGTGTTTTATCAAGTCATAGTCTTTGGGCATTATGTGAAGCCGGTGAGGACCCCTTCCCTCTCTTCAGGGTTACCAGCTCAGAGAGATAGAGAGGGGACCAGTATTGTCCATATCCTAAGAAGATGGGCTTGAAGGCCCCAAACACACAACAATGTATGACCAGTGCTCCAGCCTGCAAGCCCACTGCACAGCATGAACTGAGCTTACTATAACCCTAACCCTAACCATAACCCTAACCCCTTACTGACACCCCTTACAGACTGGCTTGTCCCACTGATGTTTTCACATAGGCAGTAGTCACACACAAGCCTTTGGAAATAAAATTGTCTGATTTGGGGAGTGATACTGGGCCAGTTACTCATGATCTCCTCCGTCTCCAAAATAAGGTTGCTTACATGTAAATGATCTTAAGACATGATAGGGACACAAGCTGACAGCAAGCTGTGCTGGCAACAGATGCTAAACCTGAAGCCCTGTGTATGATTATTACCACCAGCTTCCATTGCAGAGCAGAACTGCAGGTCCAGGCCAGCAGCCTGAACTCTAATGAAGACGAAGATGTCCAAGCAGCTTTCATTCAAAACGAAAAACCAGAGCCACACTGTTATTCAGCCACTTTAGGGTTACTGAGGGGTACCTCTCTGTGGGAGAACATGAGATGAGTGGCAGGTATCTCTCAGATGTGGGGGTGTGTGATCACACCCACTGGGCCTAAGGGCCACAGCTAAATGTCATCATCAGTCTTCATACCCAGTCTGTCCTTCATGCCTTTGTGTCTTTGCTGAAGGGGCATCAGTGAGCAGGCAGTGTCACTGTGATCCAGTTAATACCTCCCAGGTTACCGGTTTGATAGAGTCTCCTCGGCTGATTAATGGCACCTATTTCAAAAGTGGCCATTGTTCGCCTGGAGATGACATGCAGCAATGTGTATGGGTTTGTGTCTCTGTAAATATGGGAGTGTATGTGTGTCTGATACTAACCTATACATACCTCATATACATCTACATAAACATAGCTGTATATTTACATCCCATAAATAATACTGTACATAGTAAATAGATATAGATCTATGTGAGCAGCTAATGCTCAGGAACAGCTCAACATGGCTGCAGTGTCGGGCTTCCTGCTCCCACGGCTGTTGAGGGTAACAATAAAAGGTCCATCATCTTCTGCGTTTTGTTGAGACTAACAAAGAGGTCCTCCCCCCACCCCTTCCCCGGAAGTGCATAGCTCTCCCTCGCCCCCCCTCGGCAGTGTGACGCCTGCCCTCCCCTCTGTTGCTGTCAGGATCCCTGTGCTCATCTCAGCATCACAGCTGCCTGCCGCTGCTGTTGGCCATTTAATGAGGGCGGCTCAGCGATCAGGCAGCTCAGCGATCAGGCGGCTCAGCAATCAGGTGGCTTAGCGATCAGGCGGCTCAGCGATCAAGCGGCTTGGGGATCAGGCAGCTTGGTGATCAGTCAGATCAGCAATCAGGCAGATCAATGATCCGGCGGCTCAGTGATCAAGTGGCTCAGCAATCAGGTGGTTTGGGAATCAGGCAGTTCAGCGATTAGGTGGCTTGGGGATCAGGTGGCTCAGCATTCAGGCAACCCAGTGTACAGTTGGCTCAGTAATCAGATGGCTCGAAGATCCAGAGGCCTGGCGATCTGGAAACCCAACGATCAGGCAGCTCAGGAATCAAGCAACTTGGGAATCAGGTGATTTGGTAATCAGGGGACTCAACAATCAGGTGGCTTTGTGATCAGGCAGCTCGAGGATCAGGTAGCTCGGTGGTCAGGCAGTTGAGGGATCTAGCAGCCCTGGAATCAGGTAGCCCAGTGATCAGGCAGCCTGACAATCAGACAGCCTGAAGATCAGGTGGCTTGGGGATCGGGTGGCTTGCCAGTCAAGTCCACTGCTCAAGGATGCAGCTAGAGTACCCATAGAGGGGTTTGCCTACGGTTATTTGCTGACAAGAACGAGGCCTTTAGTAGCCAAAATGGCATTAATGAAGTACATCGTTAATGCGTAGTTGCATGATGCTGATTTTCTCTCAGCCACACATCTGTGAGATAAATTCCAGAAGTGTGTGTGACTCTCCTAGGTTGTCATGGTAACACTTCATGCTGAAAATGTCAAGGACGTGCCTGACCCTGACTTTGTGCTCTATCACTCCCCAGTCCCCCCCAGCCTGGTGTTTAAGTAGGAACAGTCAGTGAGCTTGAGCAATCACTGTGCTCTCAGCTTCAATAACTGACACCACACATCACTCCAAATTTTTTATTTTTTGCTTTTCATCCAGCTCCTTCCTTGAAGACAGTTGACGAGGGAGAGTGAAGAGTGGGAGAAGGAACCTGAGATGCAGCCAGCAATGAGCGACATGAGAATAGTCCCATTGAAAAGAGATTCTGTTAGCAATGCCATGCGTGATGGAATATGATTAAGACCCCAGGAAGCTGAGTCAGAGCTGCTGGAAGATGATGTATCCAGGGACCGGAGCCCCGTGATACTGAGTAAAATTCTAGTTCAGTGTTTCCCAATCTGGTCCTCTGGGACCCACAGGCAGTCTGTTTTTTTGCTCCCTCCCTGACTGTCTGATAGGGAGCTCAGAGGGAGCAAAAACATGGACCGACTATGGGTCCCCGAGGACTGTATTGGGAATCACTGTTATAGTTAAATCCCTGAACCTCCGGGACTGCTCCCTGCTGGACTGTGTGACATGCCTGCTCTGGCGAGCCGGGTGGCCTAATGACGGTGTACTCAGCGGCCCTGCTTGTGGCAAACCAGGATCCAGCACTGATCCCCATGCAGATGGAATTATGATGATGAAATAGTTCAGCAAGACAGCAAGAGCAGCTGTATTGACTGATTAACCATAGCTGTGGTTAGAGATCTGCTAGGTCTCTTTTTACATCTTTGACACATGCATCCTTCCGTCGATCCTTTCATCTTCTAGAATGCTACAAACCAATTCTGTGCCATTGTCCTGAAAACACACCAAATCAGCCGCATTTGTCTGGGGACAGGTTCCCTCTCTGATTTCTGAGGGGACGTCATTACTCTCTACCTCAGAGCACTCGAGTGGGCATTCGGATTGCAATGACGGTCCTTACAAAAGCATATTGAGAAGGTTAGAAGCTGAAAGTCGGCTGTTACTTAGGCATGCAGATGTTCCCTCATTCCTGAGTGCAGGAACAAAGAGGTGCTCCGCATAGACACTAAAGTGCATCTATAAAAACACATCCTGCACCAACAGTGTGGCGGCTGAAGGCTGCTTTTCAGACCTAAAGCACTGAGCCACAGTTGTGTGATGTGATTGGGTTTCCAGAAGCAAAAAAAAATAACCGCATCAAAAGTCCATGCATGCAAATGCCCTCACAACTACATCCATGTCAACATGATAGAGCAAGAGCCAAAGAGCAAGTCATGCTTATTTTGTACCCAAATCAGTTTGTTCACCCACCAAGCAGGTAAAACAGCAGAATGTCTCTCCCTCTCACTACCTGAATCTCCATCCTCATCACACCTTCCTCCACCTTCATCCCCCCCAACCCAAATCCCCATGCCATCGTCTTGTCCTGACTTCTGTCAAATAAGATATGCAGATCATTTTATATTTTTTGTGATCCTGTCCAGATGTTTCTCTGCATGTTAAGTAAAGAATTCTGTGTGGACCTACAAGCCCTGTGGCATTTTACTTCACAAAACTGTGCGATCCAGATCGCTAGAATACCTGCTACTAACCTAAATTTATACTTAGATTTATGCTTTCAGTATCCATTTGAAAGATTTTCAGTAGCGCTGTTTAATTTTAAACACTTCAGGATGAATTAATGAATGGCAAAATCAATAGCCAAGTCTGGCTTACATCATTCTGTTTACTTAGCAAACGTTTCTTAAGTGTTCACACTTTACTCAACAGCAGGGAGTCTCTGTAAATGAATCTGTTTTGATTACGAAGCAATGTATTTAACAACCTATTGTGCAGTGGAAGCCTCTGCAATGGATATGCAAATTTTTCTGTGTTTCTAACCTGTTTTTCTCCACACAAGCACAGTGTCAGTGGCAAAATTGCGTGCCTTGTGTAGTCGCACATAAAACCATCTATTATCACTGTAAGAGATTCACAATGAAACATTTCTTTCAGTTAAAGATGATTTATTTATAATTACAAAAAGAAATAATGATTTGAATATTAATAAAAAAAATTGAATATTAAATTTGTAGCTATCACTTGTTACTTGACATTCTGAAGTCTTCTTAAGATCATATAACATTGATAACATCTACATTTTAATGATACTTTTAAAATGGATAAAGAGTGGGCAGAGCTCACATCCCCATCTTGTTCTCCATGAGAGACACAGGCATACATGAGCAGATATATTTTTAGGGTCTGATGGCCAGGTCAGCATCCCAGGAATGTTTGGGGTTAAGGGCCTTTCTCAAGAGCCCAACAGTGATACAACTGTGCTACTGGCTAAGAGACTGGAACCCATAACCTTTTGGGTAAGAGTACAGAGCCCTAATTCACCATATTACACAACCCCCACCACAGAAACAAAAACTTTAAGGATTTTATATGGTGTATATAATTTATTTTCAAAATGAAAAAAGTGCAAAAGAATTATTTACAACCTATCTATCACTGACGATAGCTCAACAAAAAGAGGATGTGGAGACTCTACACACCCCATAATGGGACAGATATAGACTGGGCCCCCCAGTGGCTGGGAGATGCATGGCCACAGCACTTGTCACCAAACTGTTCCTTTTGGTTAGCAACCATGTTGCAGTGCAGTTATTACTGAGTGCTGCAGTGCATAGAAGCAGGAGTGCTCACAATGCAGATCTGTTATTACAGTGTGTTGTAGTATATATCAGCAGAAACATTCACGGTGCAGTGCCGTTATTACTGAGTGCTGCAGTGCATAGAAGCAGGAGTGCTCACAATGCAGATCTGTTATTACAGTGTGTTGTAGTAT
>JAAGVU020000123.1:9676344-9688209 GCA_011763525.2 Mormyrus iriodes | reverse complement strand
GTCTTTCCAGCCTGCTCACCCTTCTGCCTGTGATGTCTCTCCTGTATGCCCTGCTGCTGTACCACTGTTTATCCTGCCATCAGAAGCAGCACAAGCACCTGCCTGCCCTCTGCTTTGTGAATTAAATGTTAAAATTGGGACAGTATAAATTGGGACTCATTTGACCTTTGCCAGCTCCTGGAGGTTTGGCTCCCCCTTTGAGTCTGGTTCCTCCCAAGGTTTCTTCCTTCTAGGGATTTTTTCCTTGCCCCTGTCGCCTCTGGCTTGCTCACTGGGAGCTTTGGGTGGGGATAATGTAAAGTGCTTTGAGACAATGTAATGTTGTGAAAATTTGCAATACAAATAAAATTGAATTCAATTGAATTGAAACGTGCTTTGCTGAGTACAACAAATCATATGATTGTGTTGACCATGCCAAACCATGGTATCATCTCAGGACAATGGATGTGGCAGAGTATCCACACTGGACTAAAAGCCACCGTCAGGATGGAATTTGGAGTGGTTCTACAGCAATAAAGACAAGTTCGCAACCTGTCACCATATTCATATTACTATAAATAACTACAATGACAGATGCCAGACTCGAAAAAGACAACTGTAGACTCAAGATTGTACAATAAAACATTGTGGTCACCAGGAATGAATATTGACCACCCCTACATAGGAAGTTTTTCTGTAAGGAGAGGCTTTTGTCAAGTGGCATTCTAACAGAAATTGTACATGGTATTTTGGAATCCTGGAAGAAGCCCCTTAACAAGACAACAGTATCTTTCCATCCATCCATTCATCCATCCATCTTACAGTCCCTTATATAGAACAGGCGGGTCACAAGAGGGCTGACAACCAATTTAGGGCTAAGGTCAAGCAGAATCTTCTCGTCTAGATGCCAGGCCATTACAAGACACACACACAAGATGGACAGTTAAAAAAGAACAATTAACCTGAGAAACAGTAGCCACCAAGAAAATAGTAGGTAGGCCTATGACAACTGAAATAGCCCTGGGGTCTCTGACTGTTACTCTGTTACTGTGCAGGACCACTGTACAACCATTTATATATGCAAATAAATGAATGAAGACACTGATATGGAAGTGATTCAGATTAGGTACCTTATCAGTTAGAAAGATTGTTCATGTTAAACATGTCAGTCTTAACTGATCCTCCAGTTACTGAAATGTGTTGGGGGGGGGGGGGGGTAATTTCGCTGCTAGTTAGAACGGTTTCCAGCTGCAGACTTCAGCTCATTTAACCTCACAGGAAAGTTTGCCAGGCTCACAGGGTGCCAGGGACATAGAAAGTAACAGCATCCCCCGAGTTCATCTTGCTTCTAAACGTTCGTAATGTCAGTCAGCATACGTCGGTGAGACTATCATAGTAAATGTTATGGGTTTTAAAAACCCGCAACGCAGGGAGATCTTACTGCGGCTTCTCGAATGCCCATTCAAGCCTGTGCTGATCAAATTCAGCGCCCCGCACAAACGCCCATTCACTCGCATGTCCTCCAAACTGCCGCGGGATCATTAGAAAGCAGAGTGAAGGACGGCGTGCGAATTCAGATGAGATTTAAAGGCGAGGCACATGCCTCGCCATGCAAGCAAATGCCTAAAGCCTAAATAACGCCTAATTCGTGTTATCTCCGGGGGATTAGGCATTAGGCATCTTTTTCAATTCCGGACAAAACACTAGAGCTAAGAATGCGACTTCGACCAGCCGTGCTCGTTCTTTCTTATTATATACTTTTTAAAAGTATCACGATGGTTACATCCTTGGAGCGGTGATGGTTTTGTGTTGGATTAAAGTTGGAAAGAATTATATGTGTGTATGTTAAATAAATATTATACTCATTATAAACATCCCGTATCCGCTTATCCTGGTCTGGGTTGCGGGCTATACATTGTTATTTTATCCAATGTACACAGTGCTAATTTTCACTTAGTGTTAATTCTGATTCTAATTCTAGTTAGGCATAAAGCCATATTTGTACAATTGAAATGATTACATTGCCATAAATTCATGCATAATTTCGAAAAAAAATTAGTTGTATTCGAACCAGTTCAAACCCAAATAAAGCATTAGCGATTAACATGCTGTTGTTTGACAGACGTTTGTATTCAAGATGTGTTACACCGTATCAGGCACCTGATAGTGCTCCTTTTCGATCACCGACGCAGGTGAAAATTATGGACCCTCCCCCAAGTCTGTGAATTGTACTGATCACCGACAGTCACCGAGGGCAGCACCCTCCACCCCCCCGCTGCCAGCAACTAAGGACCTACTCCTGGATATTTAAGTATATCGCAAAATCAAGCGCTCATGGTAAGATCACCTGCTTCCAACATCACAGATAATGCACATATGACATACTACTCTTATACACATTTTACACTTATTTTATCGTGATGGATGCACTAAATAGACCTACTTAGACTCGTTTTACCAATTTGTTGCGCGATTAGTCTATCCACAAGCGCACGCATTTCTTCGCGTAAACTCCATTCCGCGGTTTGCCGCTAGGCGGCGCCAGGCGACATACTCAATTCATTCTCAAAGGCAGGGTTTCCTTTCCGTCACACGGTAGCGTTTCTTTCTGCGCTTGTAGCGGAGACGGGGGGCGGAGCTGGGGCAGGCGTCGGGAAGCGGGGAATCGGCTCTCACGCCTCTATTCGAAAATAGATCAAGGCGTCCGACTGTAACGGGGAGGAGTAAAGCGGCGGGGACGAGCGAGGCGCGCCGCCATGAGCTGTGCGCGTTTCTGCCACGGCGGGGCCGCGGCTGCGGGGTCCGAGCGGCCGGAGCGAACGGGCTCGAAATAAGCGGAGATGCTGCGCGGCTCTGAGCGGCTCAGTGAGTATGGGCGAGCAGCGGGCGCAGCCTCCTGCCTTTTCTCACACATTTTTATTATTTTATTATTCTGTGATCAACATCTGGATACACCGACATGGAAACCCGTGGACATATTACCTGTTTGCTGCCCGATTGCTTTGCAGACGATTAAGAATCAATGGGTAAGATGCGGTTAATTGTGAGAAGCGTTCACAATGGGCTTGAATTTATTAATTTCGCCTCATTAAAATGGGCGAAGGTGCATAATTAGCTACTTATGTTGGATTGTGGGCTATCCGTATTTTTCCTTGGTGATTAGTTCTAATTAGTGCATTCATCGGTGAAGTTTGGTGTAATTAGGAATTACTGTAACGTCTTCGCAGCCTGCTTAAAAATCTTTGTAATTAATAGCTTTCCGCGTAAATATAACAAGCAAAATAGTAACAATTTCTGTAGTTCGCATGAAATAATATTGGAATCTGGTACAATACTGGCTGTACATTCATATAATATCCTGACATCATTTTGGATCACAAGGTGTAAAAAATGTTGTAAAATAAGTTGTCGGTTGTGGTGTGAAGGGCGAGAGCGAAGAAAATCCTCAGTGTGTTTAGCGATGATAAAACACACATGTATTTTGATTTCCTCTGCACTGGTTTCGGCATGAACAGTGATGCTGCGATCCGTCCGAAGCTGCGCTTTCCCAGTCAATGGACTCATGTTTTTGGTGAATGAACGTTATTGTTTTTTTATGCTTTAACCTGTTAGCTATCGATCTGTTAGGTGTGGTGTTTTGCGGGGTCATTAGCTGAGCGTTGACTGCGGACCGTCTGTGGCGGAGAGAAAACGCGTCAGTTACTTTGAGTCTGTGTGTAACAGGGCACCGCCAGCGCAGGCAAGGGATCTCTGATAAGGTTCCCCTGATACACAGCTTAGATATTTCACTCTGGTTATTCATTTGTGTATTCCTTTTTATAGAAATATAGAAATAAACAAAGAGAAATTATTTATCTTCTGTGTGGGTCTGTTGGGACATTTCAGAGAAACGCAGCCCAAAATAAGGAATTCCTGTGAAATATTTCTGGATCTCCTTTCCAAAAGCAGTCGTGGGAGAAACAGTAAGCAGAGAATGAAAAATCAACAGAGGGGAGGGCAGAGGGCTGGGGGTGCGGAGGGGCGACACTGGGGCATTTAATGAGCTCAAGCGACTCATTTTGGGGGGGGGGTGTTCAGCTTCCGACTCATTCCTCTGCGCCTGTCGCTAGTTCAATGAGTACACTCGGACACACACACACATTGAATGCAAAACCCTGACACACTCTTACACATGCCTGCATACACACAGTGATGCAGTGCGCACTTTTACATGCCCCCCATACACAGACACACACACAGATACGCATGGCCGTTCACATGCACACCGACATGATAGCCCTGCTCTCCTTCAGAGCCTCCTAGAGACGTGCACAGTCCCTCTGTCCCGGTTAGTGAACGCGCTGATGATTCCAGCCCCGTGGGAGGTGAGATGCCTAACCCGCCTGGCCGTGTGGTTGCCTCTACGTCAGGAGCTGCCCAGCGGCTCAGGGACGGGGTTCCCATGACTCCGTCATACCCGCATAGGTACCGACTCCTGGACAGGGGGAGCTCCGGGTGTCTCCGTTCATTAATCATTCAACATCTGCCACAGATGGGGGTTCAGTGCCCTGATACCACTATGGCCCCCAGCCCCCAGCCCACTGATGGGGGGTAAATATTTGACTATCTTTGTGGCTGTTGCCATTTATGTGACCAGCCTGTTCGTAGATAGCAACGCCCCCTGGCCCCCAGGCAGCCACACCCTGCAGAGGAATGCGCGGTGCTTCCTGGGGATGTCACTGGCAAGTTGGAGGCATTGCCCACCTTCTCACATGAGAGAGGCCAGTGCCGGAGGGGGCTCCGTTGCTGCAAATGCTGCTGCTGCTGGAAAATTTGCCTTAAAGATGAATAATTAATAGCAGCTGTTGCATCAAACAGGGCAGTGATGGAAAGCGGGAAGTGTGTGTGTGTGTGTGTGTGTATGTCTGTGTCTTTCTGTCTGTGTGTATGTGTGCGTGTATGTGTGTCTGTTTGCCGCTGTCTGTCTCTGTGTTTGTGTATGAATATGTGTGCACGTGTGTGTGTCTGTCTGTCGCAGTCTGTGTGTCCTTCTCTATGAATGTGTGTGTGTGTGTGTGTGTGTGTGAATGTTATTGAAAATAGTGCTTTTAATGAGTTAACATGATAACGCATTTCATAATTTCCCACTGTAACTGTGAGCTGTTATGTGTTTTGCTCTAACTCCTGTGTGAAATGTCAGCCTCTAGAATTTTGATGTGTCTCTGTGTTGGGGGGCTTCACTGGTGTATAGCCACTGATCTCAAGAGGGGTTTGGGTTTTACATATTGAGTCCCCCAGTGCTCTGGGGGGGGATTTCCATGCCACAACTTCCGCTTGATGCATCAGTCATGTCACCAATTCACCACCCTCTCTCACTCCATAGGTTATTGACTCATTCAGTGTGTTTCTGTTCAGAGTTTGTGACAGATCAGTCCTACCTCTCTTATTCTGATTCCCTCCTACCATCTTTGAGAAGTTAGGAAAGGTGACTCAGTGGGTTGTGGGTTCGATTTCTGCCTCTGATCGTTTTTATAGATCCTCAGTGACTTCAGTTTCATCCTGTAGTCCAGAGACAGGCAGTTAGGCTAACGGCTGTCTCTAAATTGCCCATAGAGTGGCCTTCCATCTAGGGTGTATCTTACCTTGTGCCCTATGCTGCTTGGGGTAGACTCCAGGACCCTTCCCCCCACTTAGGACCACTTAGAGGATAGATGGTTGGATGGATGGATGTATAGAGTTATAAGAAGTCAGAACATCTAATCCACACATCAAAACACTCAACAGAACACAACAGAAGAGTGATAAAGTTGGTAAAAGAGTCTTTCACACCCTGGAGAACATTTCAGGAAGGCGTGAGGCCACAGAAGACTGGTGTAGCATGTAGCTTGGCTAAAGGCCAATTCATACTTCACTTTTCCGGGTGTGCTTTGAGTTGCGGACGAGGGAACGTGACATAAAAAACGTCATCAGGGGCGGGCTGCGGACGGCTGCAGTCGGTCCGCGTGTAGCCCAAATTTAGCGGAAACCTTGCGCTTCGACTGCGCATGTGCAAGATAATTAACTAGGTATATCCAGTAGGTGTCATATATGTAAATTTGGTCCTTTCAATTTGTTCAGCTCAAAACAGCAAATATCAATAACTCTGGAGACCTCTTCTCATCTATATTTGTTCAAGATTAATGACATTTTATTACGGAACCTCTAAGAGGTCAGGGTGAGAAAATATTTTTGAAATAGTTTTACGTTCCCTTGCAATACTTTTGCGATCCCTCACAATAGTTTTCCCATTACTAATAATAACTGTATCGTGTCCGTTTAAAGTACAAACCATAAAATTAATCTACTAATAAGTATAAACCTAAACGATACAGACATGTCCCGTTAAGTCTGTTTTAAGCATTAAACTATGGGGAACAATACACACCACGTAACTTTAATATATTTCTTATACATATTTATTAATAATGACACTGTGTCAGTTCGCCACCAGTAACTGTGAACATGACAGCTGGGCTATTGAACGCGAAATGCACACACAAACATTAGTTAGGTTTATCCTCGTCGTCAAGTTGCAGCAAATAGCAAGCGGGCAAGTGTAGTGGGATCGCAAAACTATTTCCAAAAAACATTTTCCCGCCCTGACGTATTACGGGCTCCGTATATTCCACCTATGTCTTCATTATTATTGATCTCTACCCAAAAATCACAAGATTTTATCACAAGAATCGAATAGTACTTTCAGTGAGAAACGTGATCGGGCAAAGGTAAATATTAAATATATTTACTGTACAAATTGTTTGGTAGACAAAGCTGACATCAGTTAAGTAGTTTTACAAGAAAAAGTTATGTTTATAGTTTTAAAAACCCGAGAAGACTTTAAACTTAAAAACCGTATCTGATTGTACTTTGCGTAAACTTCGTAAAGACCTAGGAGAAGACATCTGCCCTCTGCTGGTCTGGAGGAATATTACTGCAGTACGCATGCGCCGACCGCAATCATCCGCATCCATAGCATGAACACAAGCTGCCGCGCGGACGACCGTCTCCAGACCGGAAGCGCAACAAAGCGCACGCGGAACGCGTAAAGTATGAACTAGGCCTGCGGCTGCATGCGTGAATGTTCAGGCAGGAGCTCCAGGAAGTGAGCCGCAGAGCAGGAAGGCAGCTCAGTGCTGCTCGGAAAACTGCCCATCCGGTACGATGACTGGTCAGTGCTGACCTCCCTCGCCAGTGCTGCTCTGCCAGGATCACTGTGCTGGAAAGGTGCCTTTATCAAATAGGGACGAGCTGTGCAGCAGGGATTGGTAGAGATCCTTCACGGGATCAATCAGGGACCATGTTTCTGCTATCATTTGCTGGAGAATGGAGGCTCGGGACTCTGATGCTGGGTTAGTGTACCGTGGAAACCCTCCCTGTGTCAGCATTCAGGTCACATACTTTTCCCGCTGTCTTATATTTTTACTATTATGTATTTACACTTTGTTTTTACTGCTTTTACTTTCACTATTTTAATACATCAGTAGAGATAGATGTGCCAGGATACAGTGTAGACTGACCTATGTAAGTGGGTCATATAAGCTTAATTTTGCAAAGATCCTGTTTTAATGGACAACAATTAGAAGCACATCAAGAGAAAAGAAACCTGGAATATCCAGTCGGATACTGACGCCAAGCCGAGGCTCAGCCATCCTCCAGATGTATACTGGGTCAGAGCTCCAGTGGGAGCTGGGGGGGCATTGCATCATTTCTTGCCAGCGATCACGTGAAGGTGACCGGCGGAGCCAGGAAGGGCAGCTCAACTGGACCTGTGTCATCAGCTAGCAGATAGGAGCCATTTCTGTTTGTGCTACGGAGTCTTGGCTGACCAGGCCTTGGAATTTGTTTAGTCCAGAAGTGTCAAACCCCAATCCTGGGGGACCGGAGCCCTGTGTAGCTCAGTTCTGTCCCTGTTCCACCACAAATGATTCAGCTCAAGAGCTGTGTGGTAATTAGCACAAGGAGGTTCAAGGAGCTTAATCAGGTGTGTTAAATGAGGGGAAACCTAAAACTTTGCAGGGCTCCGGCCCCCTAGGACTGGAGTTTGAAACCTCTGGTTTAGTCTGAAATGCTAAAAGGCACATGTGCCCCACAATCCTGGGTGGGTGTGAAACTTTCTACGCTATTAATTTTATTTTGTTTTCAAACTACATTTCTTCTTACTACATGTTGCGTTTGGCCAGCAGGTGGCATAGTGGTTAAGAAATCTGACTACAGAAACCTTACCTTTTCCATAAGAGCTGACACCCATTTCAGTCCTGTTTTCAATGATGTACTGTGATTTTTTTGGTGCTCTCTCCCTCTCAGGCCACCTTCCATCTGTGTAACCAGTTTGTATGTGATGGTGATAGTGCAGAGTGATGAGCAATGATTACTTGTATGGCTTTTTTATTTCTGTATTATTATTATTATTTATTTTTCTCCTTTTCTTGGTGTTTTTTTACTGGGTATGTTTCTTGTGAATGGGTGTGGAATATACTAATAAAGAGAGTGTTAAAAAAAAAAAGAAATCTGACTGGTTTAAAAAAGCTTCCTAGGAGGGCTTTGCTGTTTGTTGAATGTAGCCATTTTTACATTCTCTGGAAATGTTCTTCTGTATCTGTGTGGCGTCAAAGAATGCAACAGAAAACACAACAGGTCCCGCTACTGTATATCTGTATATAAGAAACCTCACCAGTTAAAATGAGGGCCTGTTCAGCACATCATTCATCTAGACTGTGCAGCCAGAATTTGATTTATATGAGATGCCAGTCACTGGAAATACATACTTTTAATTGATGGCTGTGCAATTTCAGAGAGTGGCGTGTTTCATTACACATTGTGCCTGTAAATGTCAGGAGGTAAATGGAGCTTTTTTTTTTTAACTAAAAAAATGTAGACCTATCATTTGTGGGCTCAGGGAGACTCCCAGTCTCTCTAGGTATATCTCAGTGTCTTACAGTATGATGCACCGGCCTATTCTCTGGAATTAAGATACCCCATGAAAGCAGCAGGGCTCAGGCATTTGTACATTGTTTCTGTGAATGGGGGTGGGAATCAGGGAGATGGGGCCTGGGGTGCAGTGGGGCCAGGACACGCCTCAGTCACATCATTATCTGGCTGCCCGGATGGCCCTGCATTTTGGTTTCAGCAGTAATAGAATAATGGCAATAATCGCATTGGCATAGATCCCGGACGTTGACCGGGAATCTGAGAACAAATGGAGGAGCCCAGCCCTCATCTTGCTGCCGCTAAGCGGATCGAGGGCCGGTACAGGGAATGGCTCATAATGCACTTCCTGTGCGGTTACGAGATGTGCATGGTGCCTTTCTCACAGTGCCAGCTACTTCCTGTTCAACAAAAGCCCAGTGATCCTCTTGATTATGTTCCTGCATGCAGCCAGTACATGCCCAGGCAGGGTTACACTGTGTCATCACAGCGATATGTGCTCCAGGTTTGCTCAGTTCACTTCAAGCTTGCACACACTTCAGGGGGGTATTCCATAAGGCAGGATTTCCCAGTTAGCTGGATAACTTAAGCCAAACGTGATATCTTCTGTCCAAGAGAAGGGGAGGTAAGTGACATTCCAATTGGAAAATCCTTACATTTGGCTTAAGTTACATGGCTAATGAAGAAATGCTGCTTTGTGCAATACCCCTCAGGTTTACTCACTATACTCCAGGTTTGCTCGCTATGCTCCAGGTTTACTCACTGCGCTCCACGTTTACAAACTATGCTCCAGGTTTGCTGACTGCACTGCAGGTTGTCTGTGCCTTGCCATGTCTCTACACACGAGCACATCTGCTCTGCCTGTGTCATGTCTAGTGATGAATGGTGAGGTCTTGCTGGGGATGTTTTAAGGTTCTTCTAAAGTCAGAGCCCTGGTTGTCTGACACTGTATGTCATGTGTGCCATCAGGGGGTAAAGATAAGCCAGTCAGGGATCGGCAGCTAAGAAAAAGCGAGAAAAATCATGTTGTTAAGAATTAACTGGCATTTTGGGGATGATATGATTGTGATGAATATTTCACCCTCCCCCCATCACCATGAGAGTGCCCCTCCCCTACTGATGTTGTAATGTGAGCTCAAGACTCTTGGGTCCTGGGAGAAAATGAGTAACTTTCTGTGAAATCTGAGGCTTCTCTGTAATTAAGACATGCATAGTAAGGATCTGTCAGCATAAGACCCCCCCCTCCCCCCCAGCATTAACTGACGCAGTGAGGGCATCTGGAGAGCAGGTAGCTACACAGGCTTCACCCCGGAGAGCCACCGCAGTGTGGAGGGTAGGTCCACAGGCTGCCCTCATTATGCACCTGGCTTTGAGGGAAAATGCAACCATGTAAATTGGGCTGAGAGTGTGAAATCACTTGCGTGGATCTCCTCCTGACTTACCGCTGGTGCCTCGGGTGACCCAAGGGCCTCAGATGACCCTGGCCTTTGCTTTCTGGTTCACTGCAAACCAGCTCTGTGATCTCAAGGGAGTTCTCAGGCCAGGGAGGGAGGCTGGTTCTCAAACACAGAGCAGAGAGTGACTCCATTAACAAATAATGAAACAGGAGGACAGGAAACACAGAGCCTTCTACAGTTTGAACAGATATCCGTGTGAAGAAGAGGAGATGGACCAGCCTGACTGGAAAATGTGGAAACCCCCAGTATGACTTCTAGTCTGACAGTTTCATTTTATACATCTGATCTGCTATATACTAAACTCTGCTTGTCAAGCTAAGCTGTGCTTCCCCTTGCATAGTCCTACATTTCATTTTGTTACCACAAATTATAATAGTGTTTCTAGTTTAGTCATTTCTCTAAAGTAACCTGTCACAAATGCTTTGGGAAAGATGTATGTTGTATTTACCATGTAAAAGTGGAATTAAAATGGAGTGGAAGGCTGGCTGGCTGTAACCCCAGTGTTGACACTGATTAGTGTTCTACATGGCATCATAAGAGACTTGTGCAGTTTCCAACCGATATTCAGCTGCAGCAGTTAAGTGGCGACGGTTAAGTGCCGTTGGCCTACTTGTGGGGGTGGATGGGAGGGAGTGCACATCATTTTCCAGTTGTTAAAGTGCCATGACTGCGGAATACACAACAACGTCATAATGAGGCCATCCCGTGTGTGTGCCTGTGAGGGTGTCCCCGACACACACCATAGCTCAGCCATGTATCTGCCTGGGGATCCATTCAAATCGAGCCAGCAGTTGATCTTGGGTGTGGTGATGGTTCTGCAAATGCCAGCGAGAAACAGAAAGTGAGGTCTGATAGGGTGATCACCTACTGTAAAACCCTGAGGAGACTCTCCACCCATCCACAGAGCTCCACCTCCCTCTCCTGGGGGGGAAGGGGGTTGTAAGCAGGGAACAGCAGGGGTGTTGCTGTCCTTCCAAAGGTCCTTACAGCCCCAGAGCACTTGTCTCTCTCCATCCCAGCTGCTGTAAGTAGGTCACCCCTCATCATGATGCTGCCACAAAAAAGGCACGCTGTGAACGATGATACGAATAGTGCCATCTTCATTACTGCAGCTCACTGGAGGAAGTGCTTGTGGACCAATTTGGAGTTGGCTGGTGTGTTGTGTTTGTGTTCACCACACATGTAATTTGCTTTACGATGTCATGTCAGCAGGAGCAAGAGAGGTAGTCCTCCTCAAAAACCCTGAACAGGCCTCCTTAGCAGATGTAGGAGCAGGACAGCAAGTGTTCCTGTAAACTTTCCCAGATGCTGTTTGTGTGGATTAAGGAATGGAATAAGGAATCAGAAGGCACAGACTAGCTAAGAGCCTGTGTGTGTGGACACAGGAGGTTCTTGTAGATCCGGGTTTTGAATTGTTCAGCTCATGCCTAAAATCTCCTCACACAAAGCCAAAACCCTAGTCCCCTTCCTATCAAGGATCACTCAC
>JAAGVU020000123.1:9653948-9666989 GCA_011763525.2 Mormyrus iriodes | reverse complement strand
CCCCCCCCCCCGCCCCCCGCCCCCCCGTGGCTCACAGAGATGAGGCGTACTCTGAATACTAATGCAATTTATTGTCAGAACGGATCAGACGGCTTTCCAAAAGGATGTGGAGCGTGCCGTTATCAGGGGGTGGGGCTTCTCTGCCTGCTGGTGAGGGGGGCATTCTCCAGCAGACAATGGAGGGGATGCAGGCTTTTTCCGAAAGCAAAGAGCCAATCGGGCTTTTCCTGGTGGCTTTTGTTGCTAGGGGTATGGCAGGCAGATTTCACACGACCCTGATAGAGAGGCGTTATCATGTTTCACTCCCTCTCCACAACCCCCCCATATGGATGACTGTCGGCGTCTGCACAGAGTCTGGGTTCCAGCACCGCGATGCCTAATGCCGCTTAAGCCTGCCTCAAAACGATAACTTATTGTCTGCCCATCCACCTGCTGGGGGGGCGAGGGCCTGGGGAGGGCTTCCAGAATCCTGCCCTGTCTGGGGGAGCCTCCTGACACAAGCCTTGGCTTTACAGTGATGTGGGGATTCTAGAATGATCCAGGCCACTCTGCATCAGGGCTGAGACTGGGGAGTCACAGATGAGAAGCCAGCCCTTTGTACGTGTAAACAATCAAGTTACACAGAAGGGGATTTAGGATTATAAACTGGGATAGCACTGGGGATTTGCTGCAGTCTGTGCTGTTAGTGTTAGTGTTTAGGGTTAGGGGTGTTGGTAGGGTGGCAGTTCTGGTACAGGATCAGGCTGGTGTTCAGACACATGTAATGGCAGGAATAATCACGTTTCCACTTTATGAGGCTGGAAAGGAGTATTAAACTTAAAGAGCAGAGTACAGTTTCTATGGATATGTACTGTGTGAGGTTTATAGCGTATATGATTGTATGACTACACACCTCCCCTTCACATGCAGGGGGGAGGGGCGTCTTGCAAATCTGCAATGTCATTTACAGGAATACCAAAATAATACCCTTAAATAAACGGTATTTGCGACGTGCTCATGAGGTTGTGCAGTGTGTCCTTGATATGCTGTCATCCTGAATGGGGCGAGCTGTTAGTGCTGATTTTAGCAAACTGCATGCTGTTGGGTGGAGGCACTGTCACACATTGATCTGGTCCATCCGGGCCCTCCTCCATCATTTGCCCTCATCCTCCATCCCTCAGTCTCCTCACATTTTTGTCTTCCTCTGTTTTTAGGAAAGGGAAGTCAAACAATGTCCCGACAGAGGGGGCGAAACACAGGATCATGGACATGGTATGTACGTTGCTCCTTTAATGCACTTTTTAACGCACTTCTCACTTCTTCTGTGCTTTCTGTCATGCAGCAGTGCTGCTGAGTTGCACCTGAGCCATGCAAACTCCACCCTCCTGTTCACAACTTTCAGGCAATGCTTACTTTCACATCCAACCGCATGTGATGCACAGGCTTTTTACAGGATCGTGTCACATGTCCATGATGCATGTCACATGACCCCCTGCTCAGGCTACGATTGGCTCCCTGTGTTTGCAGAGCCGGCTGCGCCAGTCAAAGCTGCGCTCCATCAGCAAATCCGACACCAAGCTGCACCAGATGAACAAACCCAACTGTAATGGCAAGAGTGAGTAGGCATCCCTAACCTGGGATGGATGGATGGATGGATAGATGGATTGTTCAGATTTTAGACCTGGGCAATCAGGGAACTGGAAGTGCTGCATACTAAGGAGTCAAGCTGCCACACAGAAACACTCTTTTGAGTACTGAGTACTGAGTACTCAGGAGTCAAACTGACTGTACGCAGTCGCAGATTTTGGGCTGCTCCCCAAGCTATCGATGCAGGACAGCTCATGTGCTCCCTCTCTCACTCATGCTCTCTCTCTCTCCCTCTCTCTCTCTCTCTCTCGCTTCTTTCCTTCCCAGGTGCCTCGAAAAGCCGCCCAGCCAGTATGGACCTGCTCCTGCTGCCTAGCCGGCGGAAGCGCTCCAACTCAGACCCGCGCAGTGGCCCAGCCCGTCAGCTGCCACAAATCCCTGCAGGTGGTTCTGGGGACGAGCGTGAGCACACCTACTCCGAGGTGGGCCAGCGCTCCTCGCCCGCACGTGGCTGCCAAGACGACGCCCTCTATGAAATGGTAGGGGGACGGGCCGGAGAGACAGACACGCCCGCTCCGCCAGTGCCCGCCAATACGCCTGCGCCACACAGCCCTGAGCACACAGATGGCATGGACGACATGGCCGTGGCTATCGGTGTCGAGGTGCCGCCGGTGCCGGGACCGGGCTCGGACCCGGTGACCGCCGAGTATGCCTGTGTGAGGAAGGTCAGGAAGCCCGACAAGCCACAGCGGAAGGACATCGGCGGGGGGGAGCCTGGGGAGAGGGAGCAGCAGCGCCACTCAAACACAGACCTGCACCATGCCCCACCCCCTTCACACCATGCACCTCCCCCTCCACATCATGCCCCTCCCCCTCCACATCATGCCCCGCCCCCACCACACCCCCACAGCCAGAAGGTCACAAGGAAGAACATGGAGCCCTTCCAGCTGCCCTCCTTCCCCAAGGTGCGTCTCTTGCTCCAAGTCGCCGTCAGTCTTTCGCGTCAAACCCGATGCTGATGGAGAAAGGGGCACATTGTGGGCGGCAGCAACAGGGGGAGGTTTACATCAAGCACACACCAGTGCAGAGACTTTATGTTTTAGCTGCTCTGGGTTTTAGCAGCACCAGAGCTCTTTGATCCTGCAGTCTTATCATGCCGGGTCCCAAACGGGCGTGACGTCACGGGCGAGTGTGTTGAGGGACTCTGTGCCTTGTAGGGTTCCTGCAATGCCCGCACATTAGTATGTGTCTAACCTATAGCAGAGCTGCAGTGGTGAGCTTAAGCCTGACTGACAGCACTGCCTGGATGTATTTAACGCTCGCTCAGTGCTTCGAGCTCTGAGCTGCGTCTGTGGGAATGATGCAATCCGCTGAAACAGAGATTTCACCCCCACAGAAAACAAACGTGTGGAAAACAGTTCTTTTGATAGCGCTGTTTTTGGCGTGAACATCAGCATCAAATCTCCACAAAAAGACAATAAAGATCAGCAGGCCAGACCGCCATACGCTGTTTTCTTCAATGTGTTGTTTCCTGGAGTTGCGCAGTTATTTTTCTTTGGGATTCCTTTACAGTCAGAAGGTGTGGCATCCTTGTGCCTTTGTCGATGACGCTGATAACTACCAGGTCACTGTAAAAAACGTGGGAACACGACAGCAATTACAAATCTGGATTTTTCTACTAAATGACCATCAGAGGGCACCAAACACCTAAGTGTATTCTCTCTGCGGCGCAGTGGGACTCAAAAGACCTATAGTCAACTAATGATGACTGAATGTTATCATTAGCAGATACAGACAGATGGTGGATCATCACACTTCTGTTCAGGAGAATGTCTTTGCTAGGATCAGTTTTTCTAACGTTAAACCCAGACACAGAAGATGTAATGAGATTAAGGGCAGGTGATGTTAATACTAAAGAGTGAACTAAATACCACCAATAAGTCGTATGAAAAAAATGTTTTTCTAATTGAATTAGAATCTAAGTTTCTCAACATAGTACTGTAGTTACCTTTATTTGTTAAAAACGCAAACCTAGCAGCTCATCACAAAGTAAATTCACTAGTCCAAATGCTAACAAACTTTGGTTAAAATCATTTTAAATTGTGAAAATATTGCATCTCTAAAATCCATTTGCAGCAAACGGGAAGTCACACACGAAGGCTATATACTACAATAGTAGATGGTGTATTTCAGTTAGGACCGAGGTACGGCTCTCTCATTCAAAGCCTATCTGAGCCTCTTGTTCACCAACTTGTGATCACTGCTTCAGGTCTCTTGTTCAGAGTTAAACTAGAGACTCTGGTTTGTTCATTCACTGTAGGCGTTCAGTCCCAGTTTTAGTTTCCAGCCAATCATTTGCTTGCTCATCATGCCCTATCATGCCTCTCTCTCTATCATGGCTCTCACTGGTCATAGTCGAGGAGGGAAGCAGCATTCACTTCATATTTCTGAGGACAAGTGGAAGAATGAAAAAAGGAATCTTTGCAGGGAAGTGAATGTGAGTGATTAGTTCCTGTAAGAGACTCGTTCCCCACAAACGTCACACCATTACTAGGCTGCTGACTCACAGAGGCTGAAGAACACACAGCCTTCCTCTTGGTTTCCTCTGTGTGTGTGTGTGTGTATGTGTGTGTGTGTGTGTGTGTGTGTGTGGACCATGTATACCTTACATTGTGGGGACCAAGTGTCCCCACAATGTGATAAAAACCTGTTATTTTGAGGTTATGGAGACCAATTCAATTTTATAAAATTCTGTGAATGCAATCAAAAAACTAAAAATGAAAAAAGGCCTATATTTTGTTTGGGTACTTATGGTTAAGGTTAGGGCTGGGTAGGGGTTAAGGTTGTCATTGTTGGGATTAGGATTTTGGCCATAGAAATGAATGGACGGTCACCACAAAGATATGAGTACAGGTCTGTCCCTCGTAGTGTAGTGTGAATGTGACTCTGAGCGTGTGGGGAAGAGACACTGGAGCAGTGGGAATAAAGAGCTCGTTTTGCACATGGACAGACAGGGAAACATGGAATTATGGTACATGCATTCAGCAGGAGTGTCAAGGAAGAAATGACATTTCAAAGACCTTCACACTGTTCACAGTGCAGTCTAAGGGACAGAAGCCCACTGACAACTCAGACGTGCTGTCTCGCTCACATTCTGGGACGTCCTGACTGTTGTAGGATATTTACAAAATCTAAAGTAGATGATTAAAAAAATCGTTGATTCAATTTGTGGGAAATAATGTGCGAATACCATACAGCTGTACATTTAAAAGAATGGAATAACCCTGTAAGCATCATAGAAGTTATGCATTTATTCAGCAGACACATCTATCCAAAGGGACAAATGTTTTTGAAATAGCATGGTGGGTGGTGAGGTCAATCAGCCAACCGCAGGATTTGAACTGATAACCTGCTGATCACAGAGACAGCGCAATAACCTGCTGATCACACACCACAGAGAGAAAGAGCACTGATTAAAATTTTAATTTTATTGAATCTAAATTTTATGTCACTGAAATTCTAAATGAGAGAGTATTGCTAGTTGTTTTCACAGAAGTGTACCAACCCCCCCCCCCGAGAGAAACCGTATGACCTCTCCCACCTTCACAAAGAAACCATACCATCCCCCGCCAAGGAGTAACTATACCACCCCAAACCAAAGGAGAAACCTTGCCGTCCCCCCCTCACAGAGAAACTGTACTGTACTCTTCCAACCCTAATCCCCTAAAGCAGAAGGGGTTGTAGTAATCAAATTGTGTCTATGCTGTGTGAGTGTGGTCTGATGAGAGTCAAATGCTTTACACACAATGCCTCTCTACCTTCTCGCCACCAGGAGGCACTGTTCATGTGTGAGTGTGGGCTGACAAGAATCAGGTGCTTTTACACACGACCTCTCTGCCTTCTCGCCACCAGGAGGCGGTGTTCATGGGGAATGGGGAGGAGTACATATGGAAGCCCCCAGAGGAGGACGACCTCAGCATGTTCCAGGCCAAACCCCCATGCCCCTTAAAGCCCGGTAACGGGGAGGGCGGGGCTCCACAGATGCACTCCGTGGCAGTGGGGGTGAGTGCCGGGTGTATGTGTACAGTATATGAGGCTGTTATGGTAACCTTTGTGACCATCACA
Source organism: Mormyrus iriodes (assembly GCA_011763525.2). NCBI lineage: Eukaryota > Metazoa > Chordata > Actinopteri > Osteoglossiformes > Mormyridae > Mormyrus > Mormyrus iriodes. The sequence goes on along the minus strand of JAAGVU020000123.1, from coordinate 9,661,298 downwards.
GGTGTGATGCTCATTAGCATTTAGCATGTAGTCAACACATCTGAACAGACTTTCAAACGTCAAGTAAAATTACACTGAGCTCAACAGCAACTTTATAAGGACACCAGCAGACAATTAGTCGTTATCTGGGACTGTTTCTGGAATGAAGAAGATAAACGTTCCAGGCATTTAGGGTCTTGAGGACAGCCTTACATATTTTTTTTTATATAAATGATAATATTAAGTGCAACACAAAACACCTTATGGAAACAGAGGTTAATCAGTCAACCCTGTAGCTCCATTCCCCACAAGCAGGTTGTCAAAGCACGGCAGGGTGCAGATAGAAAGCAGGTGCTGATCCACTTGCAGTTCTGAGACAGAGGGGTTTAGTAATAAACAGAACTGAAGACAAAAGGTGAAACCACAAAAGTACATTATAAGGGAGCAGGACTAGGAACAGAGCAAAGTAACTAACACGCATGCACAATGACTGACTGAGGAACAGGACAAAGGCAGGTACTAGTAAACACTCGTATAACAAAGGCAAACAAAGGGCAGGTGTGGACCAACACAAAAAATCAACCAATCAATAAAGTAGCAGAACAACAACACATATGTGAAATAACTTAGGATTAACAAGAGCAGGAGCTAGAGAACATTAACAAGCACAGAGTGCTAACACTAGGAAAAGACTAGGAACAAGTACAGGCAAACTGGACACAAGCAGGGCAAAGTGAAACAGGGAAGCAAAGATCTAATAAACATCAGGAAATAGAATAACCAATAAATACAAAGAAGTGATGAGACTGGCCTAGAACCCATGCCTGGAGGGTTATAGCCTCTGTGTCACATGCTCAACCCATTGAACCATGCAGCAGTCCAGGAGTCAGGGCAAATACCCAAGGGTCTAGTACAAAAACAGAGGAGGGAACTGGATGGCCAGCAGTACCTGTTGGCTAAATAGGGAAGAGGTGTTAAGGGCATAGATGGACGGGCACTGACCCTGACACAGGTCCCTGATGTGTAGCTCCGTTCCCCACAGGCAGATCCCTGATGTGTAGCTCCGTCCCCTACAGGCAGGTCCCTGATGTGTAGCTCCGTCCCCCACAGGCAGGTCCCTGACATGTAGCTCTGTCCCCCACAGGCAGATCCCTGACGTGTAGCTCTGTCCCCCACAGGCAGATCCCTGACGTGTAGCTCCATCCCCCATAGGCAGGTCCCTGACATGTAGCTCTCTTCTCCACCTGCCCAGGTCCCTGAAGTCTACTCAAAACCCGGGAAACCCCTTAAGAAGAAACGGCCTACACCTGGTTCTCCACCATCCAGGGACAGCAGCGGGCAGTGGACACTGGCCAGGGAGGGCTGCTCAGCCGGCTTCAGCGTGGTGGTCAAACCCCAGTCGTGGGCGACAGGTGGCTGCCAGCAGGATGGTCGGGTGGCACCTCCACCCGAGGACCCTTGCTACGAGGCCATCAGCGAGAAGCCATGGCCGGTAAGGGCCGGGTCCATGGAAGAGTTGGACTCCGCCTATGAGGCCGTGGACACCGTCTGGAAGCAGGAGCGGCCGCCCAACGCCACACTGAAGCCGAGGAAGAAGAAGGCACTGCTGCCCCCGCAAGGGCTGCCTGTCAAGGCTCCCCAAAACGAGACCCTGTATGACAGCATCAGCAACGTGCGGCAGGGCGTGCCCAGCTGCAGCACCACCACCATCTTCACCTTCAATGACGGCATGGAGATGTACGTCACGGGCCTGTAGAGGCCTCACGCCCCTGCGGCCCTGCCTCGCCCCTTTGGAAAACGAGTACACGGTAGGTGCCAGTCTGGCCATCAGCAGGGGGTGCCGCTGCAAAGAGACTCTCTCACTGTGAAGCCCCCTAGTGATCCAGAGTGATGTCCCCGGTGGGCGGCAGGCAAAGAGAGCAGCGCTGCAGAGCCTCGCAAAGCTGCCCTCCCGCCTCCACTTACACATTCGTGCGTTGTGTAAAGCCCCAGCCATGCGGCCTGTGTCCTGCTGTGTTATGCTTGAGTACAGAGTGGCCTGTGTCCGCTGCCCTCAGCTTCGAGCCCCCACCATGTCCATCTGCATTTCTCTCAGCACACATACACATAAGTGTGTTCACTTACACACATACACACAATTCAACTCCTTCAAGATGGCTTGTAAACACATACACAGAAAGCTGTTGCAAAAAACCCAACCCATGCAACCCATGCAAGGCTCATGAGTAAGTCATATATTTCGTAAATGATAATAATTGTCCCACAAAATCCAGCCCATAGCAGTCAGCAAAATGCAGTGACTTTTCTGTTTTTGCCAATGGATGCAGACACGGAGTCTCGGATAAAGAGCTAGCCAACCCCAGAAACACACCTGGAAAATCAACTTAGACGCTCATAACAAACAGATTGGAAAATTCCCAGTTTTCAATGAAACGTTTGAGTTGCAGACAGGCTAAAACTGCAGGATATTTTTAAATTTTATTAGCAATTTATGAGTAATAACACAGATTACGAACTAACACAAAGGTCACATTCTAAAGTTTAAGGCTTGAAACAAGAACCATTAAAACAAACAACCAGTGGAAATCACATTGTTTCCTCCTGATCTGAATGAAAAATATTTGAAGTTAATGGAGCTGTGGTTCCAGCAAAGCACCTACTGGGTTTTGTGGAATTTTGTTGGAGCCCTGTGACCTTTCACATAAAGCAGGGAGGATGGACATACCTGTCGGGCACACTAGCACCGTGCTGGGTGAGGGTGCAGTCAGCCGTCATTACTCCTGGTAAATATCCGTGTTCGTTTGCGTTTTTGAAAGGTCCAGAGGTTGCATTTTGGAAGGTCACTATCATGGCTGACCCTGCTTTCTCAATTGTACATCACTTTGGATAAAAATGTCTGCTAAATTAATAAAAATGTAAATGTCCAGAGGTTATGGATTAGAAGGCTTCATCTAGATTATATGATATTGTTCTTTAGAGTGACATTAGAGATCTGTCATCTGAACCTGCCTTGGTTTTGTCGCAAGGACACACATCAAGCGCTGAGACAGATGGTCTCGACTGTGGAAGGAACAAATGAACTGGTTGCTTTTATTATTGATTGAAATAGCTGAAATGCTTTCTGTAGGTGGTGCCGGTCAACCCATTAGCTACCTGTATAGGATATCATCTTCTGGGGGCTGGTGATCTAGCCAGCCAATTTCACTGGGATTAGGACAGGGACGCTAGCGGTGAAGCTCGCCTAGTCATCACATGGGTTTTGACCAGTACTGCCTGTAGGTTTGCTAAAGGCCCTGGGCCTCGCGCCATGGTTTGCCTCTTAAAAATGATCTCTCCTGTATAGAGCAAAACGGATCCTCGAAACACCAGATAAACCACCAAAATATATTTAAAAATTTGACTGAAATTGATGAAATAGGGTAGCTCAGGGAAAGAGGAGAATATTTTCTTTAGGAATAATTAATGAATTTATGATAGATTTCTCTAAAACTCACAAAGTGGGGCAAAAAAAAGAATTAAAATTAAAGTTGCTTTACTCGTGTCAATCATGTATCACTTTATTGGAGGTCATAAATGCACTGTATTTTTAAAAGCACTGCTTTTTCTTAGCACATCAAGCACACCACAAGCTACTACACAGACGCTAGGTCACTGCCATTCGTACGTGTTTCTTTCGGTGACGCCGTTGATGCAGTTTGCATGCTTCCAAGATGCATGCTTTTGAAAACCCTGTAAGTGGTGGAAATGTTTTATTTGCTGCTGTTGTAACATATACGTTCCTGTTTTCCGGTTCGTTTGTTTTCGTCAAAGAGCACAATGTTTAGAAACTGGATTACTATCTTGTCGGGTGTTTGGCACTTCTGCATGGCACAGGCGTCTGTCTGCCTAAGCGGAACAGTGTAAATTCCGGCTATGCGGGGCAGCAAGTCTTATCTCCTGCCCAAAGGCTGAAGAACCAAAGGGGTGTTTACCCTTCCACCCTGGCCCACCCGGGAACTGTACGGTCCACTGAGATAAAGCACAACGTCGCACTGGCTGGACTTGTTCCGCACTGAGTAGCGGCAGCCGCGCAGCCTCTCATGGGTCTGGATCCGAGGAGTCGTACGTCGGACACGCAGCATTTAAGACGGCGGAGCTTGGTGGAAACAGCCATACGCTCGCGAGCTCACATCCTACTCTGCTTCCAGCGAAAAGGGGCAGCGCGTGCCGCGATGGCAAAGAGACAAGACGAACCACAACAGACCAAATCTCCTTCCCTGCATCCAAGAGGTCGGCACACGTTGTGCTACTTTGTTGATCCGATGTGTATACATGTTGCAAAAGAAAATAATAATATCCTCGATGTTTTTAGAGAAAAAAAAAAGAGAAAAAATTCTCGTTTTGTGTCGGGAATGACTATGGCTCAAATTTCAACAGTTATGGTGTGAATTCTAATCATGTGTTTGATTTTCAGTTCTCATAAAGTCTGATATACTTCATGTCAGTTAAAATCCAGATTAATTTAGCGTGGCAGCTACATTGTACGTTTGCTAAACAATAACAGGGTTGTATGTTATTAAGTGCTAATGTGCAAAAGATTGTAATGTTTTTTATCAAATTTATTCATAACAATGTTAAAGTGAAGTTTATACTTTTGTAATAAAGCAGCCTCTTAAAATAGATATTGCTTACGATTTTCTTTCCTAAAAATATGGTGACAGCTCACTAGTAAAGGTTAATCATCGAATTCATTCTGTTTTGTCTCCAAATATTTTGTACAGACAATAAACAATAAGCAATAATAAATAATAAACAACAATAAAACACCTCTACAGTTCACTATAGTAAACAAATAGTAAACAGTAAACTCAGATGTCAAGTAGCCTTTGGTTAAAAATTACTGTGAGCCCGCGTTAGACACTTCAAACAGGTTTTATTTTGAGCAATCTGACAGTGTCCTCGCCTCAAGAGACTAACCCCGCATAAAAATGTTCTCTCCTTGCCGGGGTTTATGTACTTTACTAAAAATGAGCAGTTCCCTGTCCTTATACTGGAGAGATCGAATAGGCTCGTTTTGACACTTAACCGGCCGGCAGAATTTTTGACAAAGTATGACGTTCTCTAAACACACCAATCAATGAAGGCTCACGTGTGGCCACGTGCCAGAATGTTATGTTTATGTATAGAAGGAGCCAATCGGAGCAGCCGGGGGCGGGGCTGGCGGATGCCGCCTAGTCCGGCTTGCGCTCGAGGCGTTTGGGGGGGGGACGGATTCTGTTTAATGTATTTATGAGAACAAAAAATGTCCCTACCAAAGCGTATATTCTGTTATGTCCGCTGAAGTGCACACGTTTTGCGAATCGATTCGTTTAAATGACAACAAAAATGTCGCTTTTTTCATAGTGTTACTAACATCTCTCTAGGTCTTGATCATTTTTGCCTCAGCGCTGTGTTTCTGATCATGACTTCAACAGCAAGATGTAGCCCGGCGTCGGCTGGGATGACAAGCTCCGAGAGTACTCGGGGTTTACCTGCTTACAGCGACATGCATGCCACGGACCGCGGGGCTGAAGCTCACGGACAGCCCGCCGAGGGCTCCTCGTGTGCACTTCTTCTGGATAAAAGTCCACGGAGGCATTACAGCCAAGAACATGGGAACCAAATTTCGGATGAAGGGAAAAGAAAAATCCCGCATGATGTGACAAATGTAAGTAAAGACTTACTTCACAAAGCACGTACTTTGTGAGCGTGCAATGAGCGGGCTGCAGCGCGCGGGCGGTGTAGTGTCAGCTTTCGCAAGCTGCGTCGCCAGTGACTCGGACACTTTCTAATATTTGATATCCGAAATTCATGCACCAGTAGGTTTTTAAATTGCCGTAATTGTTATTGTGGTGGAGCTGCAATGCTTCCTGATTCGTTATAGTGGTAAGTTAGGGCTGCTTATCGGCCCTCCTGCAGTGCGTAACGGCCCCCTGGCTCCTGCAGTGCGAATCGGCTCGCTGGTTCCTGCAGTCCGTACTAGTCTCCCGTTCCTGTATAATTCCACCAAATCGGTTCTATTTGCATATTATAAATCTATCAAACTAAATTTAACTTTTTCATCTTTGAATCAAACAACATATATATTTACTATTCAAAATGTGCGCTGGTCAATCTCAGGTAACTTTATTTCATTTTTTCAAGGTTTTTAAGTGGAAGATGGCTGCATTTTTCTCTATTCCTGTTACTAAACCTTCAGCCAACTTTTTTTTTTCAAATATCATTTGAAAATCATATCAACAGATACTTTTGTCTTCCCCTCAATAAAGTGTGTATTTTAAAGAAATGGTTACATGTTCAAAAAATATACATTTGTGGTTAAAAGAAATCACTATATATGCGTGCAAGTTGTACTTTTATCATTATTATTTTATGAGTAATCTCCTTGTTATTATATCAGTAACAGGACAGAAAGTAACAGGACTGAGTTTTATCATAAAATTAGCAAATACATGAACCACAGCCACCTGTTATCAAACCTCAATGCATGATAACACTGAGCACATTCAAGTAACTTACTAAAATGTATTTTTTTAATGTATAATATTACATACTTACAATATCATCATAACACAGGAAAGAAAGTGAGAAAACATACTTTTGGTTTTCCTGTGATCTTCAAGCGACTAAGATGATGCAAGTTCGAGTTGAACATGCCACTTGTGAAATGTGCCACATTTTTTAAGGGCTGAAATGCATTAGGGTAACAGGACTGAGTGAAAACCTGTGGACACAACTAAACTGTGTGTTTTAACTAGTTTACTATAACGAAAATGTATGTAAAGCATAAATGGGAAATGTTGTCACATGACAATTCAAAAGAAAAAAAGATTTTTGAAGGTTTTTAAACATTTAATTTAGGGATGCACTGATCTCACTTTTTCTGTTCCGATACCTGGGCTTTGGGTATAGTTTTAAGTTTCAAAGTTTTATTGTCATATGTACCAAGTACGGTGTACAGAGCACAATGAAATTCTTACTTGAAAACTTTCTTCGCAGACAAAAGACAGACAAAACAGTGCAACATCACAGTACAATAGTCACAATACTTACTACTAAATATAGAACTACTATGACATATACACAAGCCGGTTTTGACGTGTTAATTTACAAGTATGGTGGTGGGATATATACAGAGAAGGATTCAAAGGCATAAGTGACGGTGCTGTATTGCACAAGTTTCTTTTTTGTGTCACATCTGAGAAGTGACGGTGCTGTATTGCACAAGTTTCTTTTTTGTGTCACATCTGAGAAGTATTGTGTGTGTTGTATTTACTGAGGGGTGGCATGGTGGTGCAGTGGTTAGCACTGTTGCCTCACACCTCTGGGATCAGGGTTCACGTCTCCGCCCGG
>JAAGVU020000123.1:9542634-9562354 GCA_011763525.2 Mormyrus iriodes | reverse complement strand
CCTGTGGTTCCCTGTCGGTCATTGTCAGTGTATAGTCAAATGTATTCCCGCTCCGTGTTTTGTGCTCCGGCACTAAAAGTCCCCGGACGGGGTTCCTTTGCACTCGCTGCCTCCTACTCCTTTCGCCCCGTGTCATGCCTCGCCGTTCAGCCCGCCGGCGTGACACCGTAGCCATCATTTTGATCCATAGTGGAAAGGGAACCGCATGTACATGACAACGCTTACACTGGAATTTACACCCTTTCTCCTAAACTTCAGAAACTTCTGGAGCTTGATCTGAGTGAGTGTCTCTCTATAAGCCAGCAGCCATGAATTAAGAACCGCCTCCATTCACTAGTGCATCCATAGTACATGCATAAAACCCAGCAGAGAGACACACATCAGTTAGCTGCACATGGTACCCCTATGTTTACATGGGGGCACGTGCAGGGGCCCGGCTATGATTTGCCACCACATCTCTGGGAGCCTTGTGGGGCCCCGGGGTGCAGCAGAGATGAGAGCAATAGGGGGTGGCAGGCTGGGTGCCCGAGGTGGGTCTGGGCACAGATCCCATCTGTTAGGCTGCCTCTCCTGTGACACCTGGCTGAGGAGCCAGGGAAAAAGTAGCACTGTAAGCAATCTCGCCTTCTACTGTTCTGGGGTGGTATTGCAAAAAAGAAAAAATCCTATGTGCATCTTGAAATTGACACTGCAATGCCCAGGGTAATCAATTATTTTCTTTCATCTATCTTCTTCTATCCAAGATGACCATTCTTCTACTGAGGAAGCTGGAGGGTTTCAGGAGACATGAGACAGAGTTTTTGAAAACCTTGTGACCATTGAATAACTGAAATCTGAATGTTAATAAAGATAAAATAAAGAGAATAACACAAGAATCCATTATTATTATTATTATTATTATTATTATTGTTGTTATTTATTAGGAGTTCAAGCAGTGATAGCTGATGGAGCCATGTTGTTTTTGTCGTTATTATTATTGGGTTTTTTTTACATCAAAACATCATTTTGCAACTTTTAGCAACAAATCAATGTGCCTTTACTGCCAACACTGCATTCACACACACTCATCACAAATCATCATTAAGCAAAACTGGGTTGATCGTTTTGGTTTCCAAATGTGTGTGGTCCCAACCTTATGTGACTGCTTGGGGCTTGGACCCTGATATATTTGTAGTTATTATTATTATTATTATTATTATTATTAAGGCCATGTCCACCGCCATGTGCCTCACCCCTGCTGGGTACTCGTTCCAGGGACAGCAGTTAGCCTGCCAAAGTTGGCGGCCATTTGTGGTTGCAAACATGGCGTGAGCTGTTCAGGCATCTGTCACACTAATATTTCTGTGTGACAGCATCACAGCACCAGCAGAGCATATTGACAGAGCATAAAGGCCATACCGTGGCAGCGCTTTCCGGCGTCCCGAATTGGGCTCCACACGCCCAGCAGGGTGGTGCTCAGGCCGTCGTGAACAGACGCGCGTGTGCACAGACGACGGTGTGCACAGACACAGCAGGAGGAGGCTGGAGCAGTTGCCCAGCTGCGGATTTCATCTCCACGCTGACAGGAAGATGACAGCAGTGGGCAGCAGGGTACCAGGAAGACAGTGGCCCCAAGGGTACCTGCATTAATGTTTATGTGTTTATGCAGTGAAGGTGCAGGTTCAAGCCCCAAAGTGAGATGCTGCAGGTATAGGACACTTAGGCGGGACAATTCAGGTTAAAGCAGAATAAAAAGCTTCTTTGCATATCATTTTCTGTAAGAAGTTGGCTAAATAATCAATAAAGCAGCAATCCATCCATCTATCTCTGGCAGTACAGGCTGTGGTCAGAATGGGGGGGGGGGCATGAGCACCTGTCCCTTTTGCCCAAATGATTGATGTGGTCACCCTCCCCCCCCCACCCCTCCCGAGGTTTTAAATGCCCCTTTTTGATAACTGGTGATCATCCACAACCCTGGGAGCATGAAGCGTTAGTGTTAATCACTGAGCCGTAATAATGGCAATCAGTATTGCAACCTTTATGGGGGGGGGGGGGCATTGTGTAACCGCCCCGCATTTCCCAGTCATATCGTCTCCGTGTCATTGTTGCTTGAGTGCGGTCCATTTAAGGACTTCATTATAAGAGCAACTTCGTTTTAATTCGCGCCTCCTCATGTTCATTTGCCGCTGTTGCGATGCCTCAGTCTGCCTGGCGCCAAAGTATATTGTTCAATTACTTCGTTACAAGGTGCATTTTCCCACAGTATTTCATTCTGTACATCCAGTACCTTGGGCTTTCTCTGTCAGGACTCCTGGGAAACAGGTTCCTGCCCGTATGTATAACAGACAGCAGAGTGGGCCATCTAGTCAGCGAAATTACAGTATTTTAGCTGCTATAACAGCAGTAAAGTCAGTAATAGCTACGAGAAAGTCAATTCAGTGAACACAGCCTAACATGATGGATCTAACAGAGTCTCTCTCTGTTCACAGCAGTTTGTGCTGTCATTTTCAGCAGTGAGAAAGATGTTGCACTAATCTTCAAATCGCAGTTAACTTTCTTTTTTCCAAGTTGCGACACTCAACTTTCCCATGCAAATTCGACAGATGCGTATTTTAGCGTCCTACATGGTTTAAATGGCTTAAAAGAGCAAAATAACAGTACAACAAATCATTCACCGCTATGGGTGGTAGTGTGTAGATGTTGGAGACACACACCTTTTTTATCTGCCATCTCACACATCTAAAGTTCTGTTCTATTATTTTTGTTATTTTGATGCATAAATAGTCGTCTCCGCTCCTACATCACTGTGCATTTTCATTACCATCAACATCCGCATCACTACCATGCTTTAAAAATGCCTTCTTACCGTCCTAGGCCATAACAGGTATGCAGGGTTGCCCGTGATCCTAGCCGTGTTCCAACCCAAACCCCGCCCTGGAGCTCCGCTTTATGAACTATGAGAGCTGCACCTTGATGTGGGAGACCATCTCCTGCTGGTTTCCCAAGCCTTATACACACCACCCCGGCCCAGCGAGGCTGTAATCACCCCTGTTGGGGGCATTTTAAATGGTCTGTAGAATAAGGAAAGGAACAAAGGTCAACAGAGAGCTATATGCGGAGGATCGAGCAGGTGGCACGGGGAGGGAGTATTCGTGACACAGAAAGTCATATGACATTAGTTCCCCTGTCTCTAGCTTTGAGTGTCTGTAAGCAAATAACCTGCTAATTCTGTATAATTATGCTTAAAACATGTCGACTACACCCAAGATTTTAAAAAAATCAGCAATGTTTTGCATATAGTTTGCTGTATATTTTTGAGACCCTGTGATTGTGTGTAATAAAGGTTTTTTCCCCATGTGACAATTCCTGCAAAGCCCTTATGGGGTTGCTGCTAAACCTGTCATACTGTAATTCAATGAAAGAATGAATGAATGAATGAATGAATGTTAGATTTATATAGCACTTTTCAAGACACCTGAGAATCAATGGGGAGCCACTTCACAACGCCACCACGCCCACCTGAAGATGCGACGGCAGCCATTCTGCGCCAGTACGCTCACCACACAGTAGCTAAGGTGGTGAAGGGGCAGGAGAGAATTTACCAGCTAGATATAGGGTATGATTAGGAGGCCAGATTTGAAAAGGCCACACTGGACAGTTTTAGCCTGACATCAGGGTATCACCCCTGCTCTTTCGAAGGGTGCCCAGGGATCTTTTATGACCTCAGAGTCAGGACCTTGTTTTTATGTCTCATCTGAACAGCACCATTTTTACCTCACAGTGTACCCGTCACCTCTGCCACCTGCAACCCAGCTTTCCTAGTTAGTCTCCCACCCAAGTACTGACCAGGGCCAAAGCTGCTTAGCTTCAGGGGGATTACCTAGTCTGAACTGCAGGTGGTAAGGCATTTATTATAAAGGGAATATTGTAAAGGGAATGTATTGTCTATCAGCCACCCTTCTCAGCTACAAAAAGCAGAATTATCTGGCACTTTGTCAAAATGTGAAGCATAATTTTGCGAGGACATTATCATTCTGTTGTCTGTTGAGTTGTACTCCCAGTCCTGATACACTTTAACTGTTTCCATAACTAAACTCAGGACCTAATTGTTTAGTTCTATAGGTAAACCTGGGATCACTCTGCACAATTTCTCATGAAAAATCAAATACCCTTGATTCATGTGCTATTTACTGCTTTTTCACCTTGATATGCTTGCTTGTATAATCTGGTCAAGGGCAGGCAGCCCTGATCCTGGCATGCCTACCTGGTCTCTGATGAACCACACTTCATCTCAGGCAGATAGTAACTCAACAGGTAGGATAGATAACCTACTGGATACCGGCACTACAGGTTCAGGGTTGCCTAACCCCGTAGAATCTACATTAACCGTACGTGCATATCCCGAACTCATGGTTCTCAACCTTTTCAAGATTAAAGCCCACCTATTTATAATTGCATGTTGTCAAGGCCCCCTGAATCACATTAGATTGTATTGAATAACCAAGTACCCACATTCATGTTTCAAAAAATGTAATTTCTTTGGCAAAGAAACTAACACATGGGGTGGTGTTGAAATAATTCACAAAATTCATGAAAAATGAAGAATTCGTTTTATCTATAACTCAAAAGCTTTAACAAGAACAGTCCCAAAAATGCTGAGTGAGCCTCCAGCAGCCATCAGTATTCATCTCCTTTTCTGTGTTGGGGACAACCTGGCAAATACATATTTAAAAATCAAGCCACAGGTAAGCATAACTGTGCAAACTTTTATTGAATACCTCATTCATGAACACTAAGGACAGTTTCTAAACAAAACTTTTTACATGGTCATATGTGGAAGGTGGTCATGTGATTCATTAGTGTAAGCGCTGTTCCTAAATTATGCCTCATATTCTTCATCCGCAACAATTTACCATAAATTTAAGGCAAAATAACTAAAAATTCTCGTTTTATGGTTATTTATTTTCCAAAAAAGTGTTGCATATCCTAAATCGCAGTCTTTGTGATTTGCTAATGGAATTTTTTCAAATTGCAATTTTCATTTGAAATCGATTAATCATTCATCCCCGCTATATTTACTGCCCAAATTAAACATAGTGCTGGTAGCCCTCTACGGACCGATGGCCTCTCCAGATTTTATGCTGCGTTCCACTTGAACGCGTAACTCGTAAATTCCGAGTTCCTAGTAGGAAATTTCAACTGGAGCGAGGCCCATCAGTGGGCGGCCCCATGGCTGAGAAACCCGGTCGTAAACCGTTAAATGTTTATGCGACCTCCGGAGGCGTGGCGGCGCTGTTACAAAGTCTTACGGTTATTCTTTTTCGCTTAGGTACCGGAACCACGCTTGTTGTTATTTCCGGAAGTGAACTCTGCAGTTGTTGGAGTAACGATGGCGAGTTCTTCGGGAAAGCAAGGCTCCAAAAATGCCACGAAGTCCGGATCTGGCGCAGGCTCGGGCAGCAGCGGATCGGGTGGCGGAGCCGGGGGTGCCTTGAACAGCATGTCCGGCTCCGGGGGCGCCGTGTCCCTAACCGGCGGCCTGAATAAGAAGAAAAAGCCGTTTCTTGGCATGCCTGCGCCGCTGGGCTATGTGCCCGGCCTCGGCAGAGGGTAAGGGATCTTCTGTGCTGCACCGATACGTACATGCATGGCGAAGTTGTTTACATATATATACGTCATGAATGTTGCGTATCTTTGTATTTAGATATTGCTTTTGTAGGTACCATTGTCCAGCGATGCCGTTCCGGTAGCCGCACAAGCAATTTGTATGCGATCAGTGTTAGTACATAAGCTGTCAGTCAAATCTACTGTACATCATTTGTGCAGTGGTCTGCATATATTTGATCTAGTTTTTAGTTTGCAATAATTGTAAGGGGTTCTTCATTTTGTTACAAAATAAAAAGGATTTCATGAGATTTAAGTTATGTGTGTTTTTTTAGTTCATATTTTTTACGTAACACCAGGAAAGTGTCTAAGTAAATTCTCAACTGCCGCTTTTTCCAGGGCTACTGGTTTCACAACTCGGTCCGATATCGGTCCTGCTCGTGATGCCAACGACCCTGTGGATGATCGACATGCGCCACCGGGGAAGAGGACGGTCGGGGATCAAATGAAAAAGAACCAAGCTGACGATGACGACGAAGATCTCAACGACACCAATTACGATGAGGTATTGTGCTATTAAACGTCGTGATAAGTGGCCCAAACACCCTGAGTAAAAGTGTGGAGGGAAAGGTAACGTTGCTATTATGCGCGAGGACAGTATCATGAAACCATAAAGAAAAAGTCAGCCATGTTCCTGCATTCTGCCTGCAGTTCAACGGCTATGCAGGCAGCCTGTTCTCAAGCGGCCCGTACGAGAAGGATGACGAGGAGGCAGATGCCATCTATGCGGCCCTGGACAAGAGAATGGACGAACGTCGCAAAGAGCGGAGGTACAGATAGTCAAGTGAGCCGTTGAGCTGTCTACGTCCATGATGGTGGCCTGGCATCCTCAATGTCTGCTCTTATTTTTAACCTCAGAGAACAACGGGAAAAGGAGGAGATTGAGAAGTACCGTATGGAGCGGCCCAAAATTCAGCAGCAGTTTTCCGACCTCAAGGTTTGTGCTGGTCTCAGTGGTGGGGGCTGATGGTCAGATGGGGTATTTGGATGTAACAGTTTTTCTGTTTTCCTTTGCTTTCAACGTGAAAGGTGTCGTAAGGGAAGAGATCGGTTTAGCCTGTTGCTGCAGATGCTCTGATAGGTCTTCTGTTGCCCAGCATGTTGTTGAGGATTAATACAGCAGTACTTCTTGCCTGGGCCAGATTTAACTAGCGGGGCACATGTTTCCGTTCAGGTAACACATAGCCAATAGTGTTCCACATCTTTGCTAATGTCCTCCAATAGGAAAGGGGCATTGTTTTAGTTCCTTCAGCTGTGATTAGATAGCACTCTTGTCCCTTTGCAGAGGAAGCTGGCTGAGGTTTCAGAGGAGGAGTGGCTCAGTATCCCGGAGGTCGGCGATGCCCGCAACAAGCGGCAGAGGAACCCGCGCTACGAGAAGCTCACTCCCGTGCCTGACAGCTTCTTCGCCAAGCACCTGCAGACGGGCGAGAACCACACCTCTGTGGACCCCCGGCAAGGGGTCAGTCATCGTGTACGCACCTTACTGTCTTAAAGTGTATCTGGTTGGTGCTATGAATCTGACTAGCATTTCTTTTCCTTTTAGCAATTCGGCGGGCTCAACACACCCTTCCCAGGTGGTCTGAACACGCCTTACCCCGGGAGCATGACACCGGGCCTCATGACCCCTGGTACAGGGGAACTAGACATGAGGAAGATCGGACAGGCCAGGAACACCCTGATGGACATGAGGCTGAGCCAGGTGGGTGTGCCTCTGATCTGTTATTCCTCTTTGTTTTTGGTAACTGTAAATGAAAACTAGTTTATTTTCAGATTCATAAACAGAGTTTCTAAATATGGAAACTTTGTATGCTCACCCCTGGCTGGAGTAGAATAGGATGCCCAAAATCATACAGATTTAAAGGCGTCTGGCAAAGTTTCTGTTTCTGTAGCTTAGAAAATGGTCGATATTCTAGTAGCTGTCCTAGCTTCCTCTGCTAGGAACCTCCTGCTGGAGTAATAACTTGGTGTGGGAGATATGGCCAAAATGTCACATCACAACATTTTTATGTAGAATCACGATTTTTAAAAATGTTTGTTTACAAACTCACCAATTTTTGTAATATATGAAATAATGTTAATTTACCTTTTAACCACGTAACAAGTAATTATATCCTTATAAGAAAGTGTTAGTAGTGTTATAATAATAAACTTAATTATTTTTTAAGGTATGTAAAATACTGTACCTGTAAAAGAAAATGATTCAGTATAGCAAAAGTGGTTTTAATTTTTTTTATACTAAGCTTTCAAGTTTAATATTAAAAACATTTATCACTTTGATAACTGTATTTCAAACTCAGTTTACAACAAATTCAAATAAATTATAGATATATACATTTGGTTGTGTTGCCACAAGTTGTATAAATGCTATCTTTGCAGTAGGTTGGTCCACATTAGATCTCACAAATTGAAACCATTTCCACTCAGTTGAAGTAGAACATTTTTTTGGAACCATTTCTTCCTTATAAGCTGTACTGCACACTGTTTATTTGATAGTGTAGCCAATCTGTCTGTGGACCAAGTACAATATTTTTAACACTCTGATGCTATATCATTAAAAAAAAATAAGGAATGTTCTAGTCTGAAATTGCTTTGGTTTTCTTGTAGTACTGTAGCCTCTGAATACGCAGGCATCACATGATAGGCGCTTGCCGGATTGTTCTGTCTGTATAATAAGTCTTAAGTAGTGCTGTATCATGATTCTTGTGATAACTCTGAAACGCTTATCGTGGTTACTATTGCAACCAGACACTATAAATTATCAGCAATTTGCCCAGCACTAATAATGGTGAAACTCCATGTCTCTGTGCTGGTCAGGTTTCTGACTCTGTGAGCGGACAGACAGTGGTGGACCCCAAGGGATACCTGACGGACCTCAACTCCATGATTCCTACTTACGGTGGCGACATCAGGTGTGAGGCGCAGTGTTTTTGTGTGTGTGAACCGCTAGACCTTGGGATGGGTGGTCGTCACCATGTTTCTTTCAGACATTCTTACCCTGCGGCCACTGTGCTGTGCACCTAAACTACAGTAATACTAAAATGTGATGAATGCTGTGTGTGTGCCAGTGACATCAAGAAGGCACGCCTTTTGCTCAAGTCCGTGAGGGAGACGAACCCTCACCACCCCCCTGCCTGGATCGCCTCGGCCCGCCTGGAGGAGGTTACAGGCAAGCTACAGGTGGCTAGGAACCTCATCATGAAGGGCACAGAGATGTGCCCCAAGGTGAGTCTTGCTGCAGAGCTTTCTCTCAGGTTGGTGCTGCTGCCTGAAGTTTGTCGTCAGTCAGTGCAAGCTTTCAGCCATGGAAAGCTGCTAGCGTACTGGTGCTCTATTGCAAAATTATGCCAAGTAATGGCCAGCCTGCTAGCATTCTCCTGTCAACTGAGGATGGTGATCCCGGCTTGCTAAAGTGCTACCATTCTCCTTTCATGAATGCCTTGCTAGCATGCAGACTCATGTGCTTGTGTTGCAGAGTGAGGACGTTTGGCTGGAGGCCGCTAGGCTGCAGCCAGGAGACACAGCCAAAGCTGTGGTGGCCCAGGCGGTGCGTCACCTCCCACAGTCAGTGCGCATCTACATCCGCGCCGCTGAGCTGGAGACAGACGTCCGGGCTAAGAAGCGTGTGCTCAGGAAAGGTACAGGATAGTATTTGTCTGGTCTGAAAAATGGGCAGATGTACTTTCCTGCTTTAAGAATCATTACTAGCATTATAGAAATGATTTGCATACTAGAGTATTACTATGCATGCAGCTCTGGAGAACGTGTCAAAGTCCGTGCGTCTGTGGAAGACGGCTGTGGAACTGGAGGAACCGGAGGATGCCAGGATTATGCTGAGCAGGGCTGTGGAGTGTTGCCCTACCAGCGTGGAGGTGAGAAGGCGTGCACTGTCACTTTTCGACACCCTCACACACACACACACAGACAGAAAAACGGAACCGCAATCGGGCTGCTACCAGCCGCCACTGTCTGTGAGCTGCCATCAGGTTCTGCATGATTCTGTAGCCCCGCAGCGGCTCTGCTTCCTGGTTAGAACATTTTAAAGTTAACCAACTGTAGGACAGTCTGACCAGATTGTGGCCGTGTCGCCTGCCAACAGCTGTGGCTGGCCCTGGCCCGGCTGGAGACGTACGAGAATGCCCGTCGGGTACTGAACAAGGCCCGCGAGAACATCCCCACGGACCGGCACATCTGGATCACGGCCGCCAAGCTGGAGGAGGCCAATGGTAACACACAGATGGTAGAGAAGATCATCGACAGAGCCATCACCTCACTTCGCGCCAATGGGGTGGAGATCAACCGCGAGCAGTGGATTCAGGTGTGGCCACATCGCCTCTATCTCCCCCCATCTCAACTCCACCTCCTTCTCAACCTGCTATAGGCTGTTCCTTCTCCTTGTTTTATATTCTCCTCTTGTATGTAGCAAGAGCTTATCACCTCTCCCAGCTCTCTTTACACTTCTCCCTGGTAAGGCTCTGTTAAGACTTGCTAGTTTCTCACTGTACACCAGAGCGCCCCATCCTGGTGCCGCTTGCTTACTGCCTCCATTCCCCCAGGACGCCGAGGAGTGTGACAAGGCTGGCAGCGTGGCCACGTGCCAGGCGGTGATCCGGGCGGTCATCGGCATCGGGATTGAGGAGGAGGACTGCAAGCACACATGGATGGAGGATGCGGAGAGCGTAAGGTCCCAATTCGGCATCAAGGGCTATCACTGCTAGTGTTGTACTAAAGGAAATAACCCCCCCCCCCACCCCCGGCTGATTTACTGGGGCTGGCTGCTTACTGACACTGATTGGAGATCCGTCCTGCGGACAATTGGGTTCCTGCCTTAGGTGCCGCCACCTCGCCGTGTTGTCTGTGTGCCAGTGAAGAGCTGACGTCCCACTTGTGCCGTTTGCAGTGTGTAGCTCACGGTGCGCTGGAGTGTGCCAGAGCCATTTATGCCCACGCCCTGCAGCAGTTCCCCAGCAAGAAGAGCGTGTGGCTGAGAGCCGCGTACTTCGAGAAGAACCACGGCACGCGGTAAGCCCCCCCACCCCCCAGTAACCAGATCAGGCCTACCTCCACAATAAACATCATCATTCACCTGAGATCTCCCCTCCCCTTCTCACCCTCATCCTCCTCTTCCCTTGGCCCCACAGTGAGTCCCTGGAGGCCCTGCTGCAGAGAGCGGTGGCCCACTGCCCCAAGGCTGAGGTGCTGTGGCTGATGGGAGCCAAGTCCAAGTGGCTGGCGGGTGATGTGCCCGCCGCCCGCAGCATCCTGGCCCTGGCCTTCCAGGTGGGGCCCCCCGGTGAATGGGCGTTGTGCTTGCAGGCACAAGCCTGGCATGTATGACTCTGTGCCTGTTATCGGCGGCTCTTTAACGAGGCTCCCTCACTACCTCAGGCGAACCCCAACAGTGAGGAAATCTGGCTGGCGGCCGTGAAGCTGGAGTCAGAGAACAACGAGTACGAGCGTGCCCGCCGCTTGCTGGCCAAGGCCCGCAGCAGCGCGCCCACTGCCAGGGTATGAAGGAGCAGGACCTTTTGTGTAGGGGGAGGGGCCATGGGTTTGGCCATCAGAGAGCATTTTGAGAATATGGGTGGGTTGGCTTGGCCTCCCAGACCACTTTAGTGGCTCAGTGACTAATCTGCCACATTCCCATGTTCTCCTGCAGGTGTTCATGAAGTCTGTGAAGTTGGAGTGGGTACTGGGCAACATCGAGGCAGCCCAGGAGCTCTGCACTGAGGCCCTGAAGCACTATGAAGACTTCCCCAAGTTGTGGATGATGCGGGGCCAGATCGAGGAGCAGTCGGGCAATATGGACAAGGCACGGGAGGCCTACAACCAGGGCGTGAGTGGCTTCGGGTCCTGCCCAGCACTGCGGGGGTCTTGGGGCTGCGTGCTCTCTCTGTTTTTATTGTCAAGATATGGGAAGATTGCACAAAGAGCTTCATTGCTATGATTCAGGCCATTTGTTATCAAAAGGGGTCCTTTGCAACCCTCCCTGCTAGACCGTAGCGTGTCGGCCCTGGGGCTATGATTGGCCACAACACCCCATCCCCTCGTCTCTGTCACAGCTAAAGAAGTGCCCCCACTCCATGCCCCTGTGGCTGCTGCTCTCGCGGCTAGAGGAAAAGGCGGGCCAGCTGACCAGAGCCCGTGCCATCCTGGAGAAGTCACGTCTGAAGAATCCCCAGAACCCAGACCTGTGGTGAGGAGGGGCCCACGCACACGTTTAATTGGGGCCGTTGTGACGGGCGTGTGCGCGCACAGTGCCGTGCTCGTGTGTGTCAATGTCGGGGGGAGACCCAGAGGGGTGTTCTTGTACTGCTTGTGTGTGTATCTGACGCTGGTTCTGGTCCAGGCTTGAGTCTGTCCGGCTGGAGTACCGGGCTGGGCTGAAGAACATTGCTAACACATTGATGGCCAAGGCCCTGCAGGAGTGCCCCAGCTCAGGTGAGACCATAAAAAGTGGCAGATGTGTTCAGCAGGTTGGCCCTGGCACACATGCTAACGGTGCTACCCTGGCAGGCATCCTGTGGGCAGAGGCTGTCTTTCTGGAGGCCCGGCCGCAGAGGAAGACAAAGAGCGTGGATGCACTGAAGAAGTGTGAGCACGACCCCCATGTCCTGCTAGCTGTGGCCAAGTACGTACCACCGCCACAACACCCACAATGCAGTGCAAAACATTGACATCTTATTCACACCATGATTTCTATGTGTCATTCAGATATTTTTAATGGCTTTATTTTGTCAAACCCTGTCTGAGAGATCGGTGGAGATGTTTATTACTCTACTTAAGGAGGTTAAGTACCTTCATGAAGGTACAGCAGGTCCTTCACACCTTCCCAATATGAAGCTCCTCCCCCTGATATCTATGGTACCTCCCTTTTCCTCCTGCCACTGCACCTCAGATTGTTCTGGAGCGAGCGGAAAATCACCAAAGCCCGAGAGTGGTTCCAGCGCACGGTGAAGATCGAGCCCGACTTGGGTGACGCCTGGGCCCTGTTCTACAAGTTCGAGCTACAACACGGGACGGAGGTGAGCACGCGGGTCATCGTCACGCGTCTCCTCTTGATATTTTAAGCTGGCTGAATGCTGAGTCCCCTCCCCACGGCACACAGGAGCAGCAGGAGGAGGTGCGTAAGCGCTGTGAAAACGCGGAGCCCCGGCACGGCGAGCTGTGGTGCGCTGAGTCCAAGCACATCCTCAACTGGCAGAAGAAGATCGGCGAGATCCTGGTGCTGGTGGCCGCCAAGATCAAAAACACCTTCTGAGCCTCGGGACTCCACCCTCCACCCACAACGTTTGTTAGTCAGGACTCATCTGTTTCTGTTCAGGAGAAACACACTTTCCTACTGCTTGCCAGTCGTGTCAGTCCCCAGCCTTGCTGTTTGTTGAGAATGACCAGTTCTCTGTTCTGACTGCCTATAGACTGTGGACATACCCAGTGTGTGTGTAATTCCAGACAGATTATTGTGAGAGATGACGGCCCTCAGGTTGCAGAAAGTTTTGGGCCCCACAGCTGGAGGGTTCACGTTGGACAAATTGCTTTATTTCCCTTGATATTCTGACCAAATCTTAATGTCCTCTGTGTTTGGACATAGGATTTTTATTTTTATTTTTTTCAGTATGTCCTCAGCAGAATTTCTTTCTCCCTGATATGTTTGGCATTGTGTTCCTTATCACATGAAGTACTCAGAGTTCTGTGTTACGCAAAATGCTTGTCGTTTTGGAATAGCTAGACAAAGGTCTTCATGAGCACACAAATTAAAAAGGTTCTTGTAAGGATATAGTCTTGCCTGTGTAAATACATGCTTGTTTTTAACTGTTTTCTTGCTCACAGATAAAGGTAGTTTTCACTTTCTCGTCTTGCAGTACTCATATTGTACTTATAGGCGATTCAGACCGGCTCTTGACCTTCCATGTTTGGACATATGGCTGTTGCCTGCATGCTGCCGCTGGCTTTACATTGGTGTCCTCAATATGTTTTTAGAGGCATGTAGCGGTATGTTGTCCACAGGCTTCAGTACCTCCGCGAACACTGGAAATAAATGGTGTTGATCAAGGCTGTCAGCTTCCGTTTATGTTGACATCTTTTTGCCCCCCCCCTACAGTCTCTTGTATTCTCTGTTGGGTGTTTGGTCCCTACAGGATCAATATGTCGATTGCCTTTCACCTTTTTCACAGATGTCAACCTCCTTGAACTTGCTCCTATTCAGATTCTGTGTAGCTCTCTTGAACACTAGATGGCAGCAATTGCCTTATGTTTGGCTCTCTGCTTAACACATTCTAATCACAAAGTGCTGCTCTGAAAGCTGAACCAGTGGGAGTGATGTTAGCTGTTTATTGGTCATTCATCCCATCACGTGAACTCTGGCTGTGCAGTAGGACTCTGGGCTCTGTCACCCGCCATTGCCATTGTGGGCATTGGCCGAAAGATGCTTGTTGTTAGCCTTGAGCTGTGCAAGTGTGCCATAACTGTGGGGTAACCCTAACCCAGTACCTGAGCACCAGGCTCGTTTCCTGTCCTGATTTATTATTGGACCCGAGCTCACTGTTCGCCAGATGGCACAGATTATGGGAGCCCTGCCGGTCAACGAGGTGCCACTGCCAGTGAGCGTCACCAGGCCGCCTGGCAGAGTTCACCAAACAGCTTGGGTTCCCCCTGTCGTTCCGGCTCTGGCAGAATGAAGTGTATAAGGATATCCAGGTGCTGTAAAGCGGGAGGGGCCGGGTCAGCCCGGATGTGTTTCCTACTCGCAGTATATACACCATAACGGCTTCCACAGGTTATGCCAGGGGACATGGGAGCTGGAAATGTGCTGCGAAAAGCTGCTGCAGCTCAGATTGAGCTGCAACTTGTAGGTCTGATGGTGCGTGTCCGACCCCCTGGAAACATGCACTTTCTCTGCATCGCCATGATGTCATATAACAGCTATGTATGGTGAGGACCTCTACCCATGTACGAGTCCCTGAATGTACCCACATTGATGGTGTGCTCTTCAAGTCTGCAGGGAAAAATCTAGAAGGTCAGCCCAACTGTTTATTCATCTGCTGACCCCCTAGACGAGGTGCCAGTCTAGTAAAGGATGTACACAGGCAAAACGAAGGCGATTTGTATGCCACTTCACATTAGAAGATGTGTTAAACCTGACATGGAGGACCAGGGCGAGAGTCGATGTCAAAGCTTGGGGAGAAGCCATCCTGACATTGGACACACGTTAAGTACAGTGGACCAAGGTTTAGCTGGAGCGACTAGCATAAAAGTTGTTTTTAAACAAAAAATAGAGGGATGTGGTAATTTAATTTGGTCAGTGGGGTAGGTAGTCAGCTAGGAAGTGAAAGGCTTCTGTGGCAGCAGCAGGGACAGGGACATTCTGTGCGTGAGCCAGTTTGCCGATTACCGCCGTACACTGCCAGATTAACCGGGGGACAAACCCAGGCAGCGAATCAAAATCAGAGGGCAGTCTGTTAACCGATAACCACTGTATGCTGCCAGATTAACCGAGGGACAATCCCAGGAGGACAATCAGAATCGGAGACAGCCTGTTAGCCAATTACCGCTATACACTGCCAGATAACCCAGGGGACAAACCCAGGCAGGAGAATCGGGGAGTGGCCTGCTGGCTGCTTACCGGCATATGCTGCCAGATTAACCAGGGGACAAACCCAGGCAAAAGAATTGGAGAACGGCCCGTTACTGTCGCACATTTGTTTCCAAATAAATCAGTGTGCTGTTGACTTTACACACTTCCCCTATCCTCAATAGCGTGACTAAAGTATTTTCTTAAGGAGTTTCTAACAGCACCATGCAGTCTTGAGGGGTTCTTAGTACTGACTAGTGAGCTCCCTTACTGACTCCAATCCCTCTCTCCTGGTCTGCCTCAGATCACATGCTTTCCTTAAGATGTTCTGCATGGATCAAAAAATTGACACGTGGATGCCTGGATTGATTGGTCTCAGGATTTCAAATGTTATTGGATTTACATATCAGTAGGTCCCTGACTAGGTACTGTGCCAGGGAAGTTCCAGTCACAAGTCTGGTTTCTTCACCACTGTCATCTGACATAGATCTAATTAGTTTGCCATTACATTATTGCAGATGGTATATTCTACAGACCTATAATGAGGAATTTTTGTTGGTGTTTCCAGAAGCTGGTTGTGAATCAAAGGGAATGAATATGAATGTTTGACTTTCTTCTGAGGAACGATGGAGGCTTTAGGGTTCTACTCTCAAGAGCCTAAAGAAAGAACTTGCAAAACTTGAATGTTCCTCACCTCACTAAAAAATGGCATCAAAGGAAATCAGGGACCAGCATATCAGACCTGCTGAAATCGACTTGAGTACACTATGCATGAAAATTCTCACCTAGCATGCAGTGCACAAGAAGACTTCTGAAAGCCCTGCTCCCAGTGGGACATTGGTAGTTCTCCAACACATTAGTGGATAAATGTATATGAGGAACATCCATACTATTCTAGGTTCTAGATTACTGGCTTTCACCTAGACAACAGAAATCCCCCAGAAGGCTTTACACAGCCTGGCATGTTGTGGGAGTTGGCAGCTACCAGATAAGGTGCAAATGAGAAGCAGGTCATCTTCTGTGAGGATGTGACATTACTGCAGGAGAATAACACCCATGAGAGTCGTTGTGAAAGTGTCATTTATTTAATGAACTACCATCCTCATTCAATTGGGACAGTGGCATGGAAACTGCATGGAAACCCTTCCTGACGCCTAGTCTTGAGAAACATTTAAAACACATGGCATGATTTATACTGGTACTTCAATATAAATAACAAAGTGCCATTTGTAAAACAACAATGAGACCATAATGATATCAGATTGTGAGGAGGAAGTGCCAAGTGCAAGTCCACACCCAACTTCCTCCTCAGACACCAGTGCTGGCTGAATGCAGTCATGGCCTTCACTATTTGGGGTCCGGGCTCAACCACTTTTGCTCCAACCCAGATTTTCACTGACCTCCTCTCTCACACCAAGTCGCAGACCCAACACACACACGCACACGGCTGGGTGCTGCACCATGCAGCCCGTCTCATCTGTGATTCACGGGGAGCCGGCGAAGCAGCACCGTGCAAGAAACTGCAGTGTGGCAAGAGTGGGTGCCAGGTGGAGAGCAGGTCTATAAGAGCTGGGTTCTCATTCAAAATGGCGTCCTCTGTGGGAAGTGCATCCCCAAGTGAGAGCTTGCTTACAATTCAACAGCGATGACATACAAATAACATAACAGCTTAAAATAAAATGATGAAAAAACAAATCAAAACAAGAGGCCAGCCCCTATAAAGGCTAATTTATACTTCTGCATCGAATTGGCACTGCATGTACGGCATAATCATGGACCCTATTGCTGTAGCTTACATCGTAGCCTATTATGTCACGCCGATGCAGACCGCAAGAACTGTGATTGGTCCGCTTGGTAGCATTCGTGTTTTATGGAAGTGAAGAATGTGTACATCCCAGGTGTACTTATATCGCTGATTGAAACTGAAGCACTGTTTATATCTAGCATTAAACAAACCACCCTAGGCATCATAGCAACAAGTCTACAAAACACTCAGGATGACAGTGCCAATTTCACTTAACTTGATTAAGTTCATTTGCACTTTACAAAACTGAAAAAAGTAAGAAGTAGTATAGACAACTTTAGAAAAAAAAATGCATAAAAAGTGACTTTGTAGCAGTTCTACAGTTGCTATGGGAAGTTTGGAGCAGCACAAATATAACCAGGTCTCGATAAATATATACTTGTTAAATGTTTGTTTTTTTTTCGTTTCAATAATCGAATATATCACAGGGCGGGAAGACAAACATTCCAAACTGCGTATCACCTAGCATTTTGGCGGTGTATTGCGGAGCGACAGACACACCAGCGCACAAGTATAAATGTCTATGACGGTGGAGGCTCGACACAAATATAAATTAGCCTTAATATTACCGTGCAAGCAAAGTATTCACATTCAACATGTAAACCCGTGTAAATTCAGTGTTCCCTTGTGGGGATGTGTCTCCTGGGAAAAGTTGGCTGAGGAACAACCAAAGTAAACATGACAGAGGGAGACTTTGGCCTCGGAGTTAGTCCTGCCTTTAGGGGGCAGTCTGACGCAGCTCTGGTCCTGTTCCTGTACTGCCTGTTTAAGGTGGCATTGGTAGAGAGAGAGGCTTCAACAAATAGCCCCCAGCCCCCACAGTTGCTTTGTTCCTTCTGGTGGGGGGTGTCATTAACACTCGTATCACAAAGCCGACTTCTGTTAAACTTTTTGTGCACTCTGAGGCGTGGGTTCTCTCCTAGGTGCATGACAGCTGTTTGCGAGGAAGAAGAGGACTTTTGTGGTTCTGCAGGAAGACCTCTCTTTCAGTCTCTCTAGTACTCATCCTCTTTCTGCCTGCAGAGTGCACTATTTTCTGATGACCTGCGGAGGATCGAGCAGGTGGCACGGGGAGGGAGTATTCGTGACACAGAAAGTCATATGACATGAGCTCCCCTGTCTTGGCACGAGTGGGGCTGCAAGTCAGTGCAGGGGTGCGTGTCAGGAACCCCCAGTGCGGTCAGAGGTTCCTTGTGGGGAGGATCTCTCTGTAGCTGCACATCAAGCAAAAAAAAAGAAAATAATCTCTGGCTTGTAAACTCATTTGTTCCAGCTTGTCTGATAGCACCGACCTGAAGAGGCACCAGAGAGCAACAGTGGGGAAAATAAGCAGTAAGAGCAGGAGATGGCGAAGGGAGGAAAGGCAGATGGCAGGTGGGGGCTCCAGCAGAAGGCTCAACCTCAGCAGGGCTAAAAGTGTTTGGCTTCATCCAGGTCTCAGAGGGCAGAGGCGTGAATCTTGATTTTTGTTCTTATTTTAAGGAATTGTGGGAATGTGCACACCCAAGTTGGCTGTCCTGAAAGGTATGGCTATCAGCAGCCCTCCTGATGTGTCCTGACAAACACTGAAGTCTGAAGGGTGAAGGATGAGGACACTCATGTCATACCCCTAATCAAGATGTAGCCGGGACTTCAGTAAACATCCAATGTTTTTTTTCTCTTTGTGTAAAAGGGGATCAGTACATATTAGCTTAGCTGAGGATGTCTGGTAAAAGGAAAAAGAACACTGAAGCAGATCAGGAATAAAAGGTGAAAGGTCAGAGGGGGCTCAAGAGTCAGAAGTGAAAGGTCAGAGGGTAGCAATGATGGGGGCCATGTCTGGGCTCAGGCTGACAGTGATGTTGATGTATAGAGGCTTGTGGGACACCTGTGGTAAGTACCTCAGGTTGCTGAGCCCATCCAGGCCCTGCCTATCCTTAGAGTGCCACAGGAGGGTGTACCTGAGGAGGGAAAAGCCACAGACAGCATGAGTGAAGGAAGTGAGCAGCTAACTCTACACACAGGGGCTGCATGCCTGCCAAACAGCAGGGGGTGCTTGCTTGCTCAGCTACACTTCTACTGTACACCGTCCTATACTCTCATGATAAAATGCATATTATGGGCTGAAGTCATGTGGCAAGGGTAAGGGTTGATGGAAGGACTGGTGCAATCTTCAATGTTGGCAACCAGTGACTTTTATTTGAAGTGTACAACTGAAAAATGGACCTGTCCTACACACTCACTACTCAGGGGTGTGTCTAGAAAAGTTTAAATGGGGGAGGCAGGCTGGGGGGAGGGGGAGAGGCCACTAGTGACTAACATTTACCATACAGTATATCTCAGTTATGCAGATGTATAAAGTAAAACTTGATTGTACTTGTGTATGGTGTTGTGCATGATATGTATGGTAATTCACTTAAAAATTATTAGAAACGATCAAACTACACACCAACTCTTTGTTCAAGCTAAAATACAATTTGAAGCATGGGCCTGTCCCGCACATTCACTATTGAGAAATGGGCCTGTCCCGCACACTCACTATTGAGAAATGGGCCTGTCCCGCACACTCACTATTGAGAAATGGGCTTGTCCCACACACTCACTACTGAGAAATGGGCCTGTCCCGCACACTCACTATTGAGAAACGGGCTTGTCCCACACACTCACTACTGAGAAACGGGCTTGTCCCGCACACTCACTACGGAGAAACGGGCCTGTCCCGC